>OY754965.1:48288910-48888910 GCA_963576475.1 Molanna angustata | reverse complement strand
TCATTTGTGGTGTCACGAAGTGCCAATGGCTAAGTGGCTAAGTGTGTTCTCCTTAAGAATTGCCACCCGCAAAAAAAAATAGAACCTAATGGAGAGTAAAAATGTGTACATACTTAATTAGTGTTGGCTAAGTTACCTATTTTGTTTTCCAGGATGGATTTAGTCGGGGTCTCGTTATTGCCAATGAAGATTTCTTGATCGAAAGCCTCGATCCGCTGAGAAAAAACTGATGCAGCCTCCTTGAAGAAATCTAGCCGTACTATTTTATTAGCTTAATGAACAATCTTTAAAACATCATGAAAATATTTCACGATACAATTTCGTGATAGAGATAATTTCTGTTATGTACGTTATTAATAACAAATTACAATTAAAATAATGATAATGTTGCGTCATTTAAAAATATATTGCGTAATATTATCATTCAATTTAAACGCAATAACTTATATATTATTTGAAAATAATAATTGTCAGTTTGAATCATATATTGCAATGAGATCTATTAAGTATATGTGTGATAATAGTTATAATATATGTCTTTATAATCTTTTAGTGATAACATTTTTTTAATGCTCTGTAATGCATTTTACATTTTATACTACTAATATTTGTTGATATGTTGTAATAATAATAATAATAATAAATTGTCAATTGATTTATATTATATTTTAAAAATTGTTTTTATTTTAATTTTGATGGATGCTCATAACCTAACCGTGTTTGGCAAAAAAAAATATATAGACTTTTATAAAAATATACTTATCTAAATGGAGTACCAACTTGTGTGTCAAAAGAAACTGAGTACCTACCTATTACATTATCTGATTTACATAATGTATGGACCAAACTGTCAAAACTTCTCAAATTAATGCCTCAATGCAATATCCTGCCAACCATTATGGTCAAATTCCTCTATCTAGGTTTATGAATGTCTATGGCAAAAGATTGATTTTGTTTAATGATGTTTTTGAATCATGTTTATTCTATAAATTCCATTTGTTTGAATATTTTTTTCTGTGCATTCCATTTATGAAATTATTAGTGACACATTTTGAAGATGTCTTTTTATAACAAAGTAGTGATAAGTCTCCAAATGTATGTTATGATACACATTTAAAATTATGGTGCTTTAATGGTAAAATTTGATAATGTTATTGTAAATTAAAAATCTCATTGAGCAAGTTTAACATTTGGCGGCATGCTCTAATAAAACCAATTGTTTCTCATTACTGCATTTATTTTACTACTTTAAATATGGTCTTACTGCTTACCGAGAATTATATCTTTCATTCGAATTTAACAGCTGTTTATTCTGTCACAGTAGAGGAAGAAACATTGTTTTATGCATGAGGTCTAATTAGGGATTACCACCTAAAATAAACAATTGTAATTTTCTCCCAAAACGAATTTATATATTATTTGTTTATATTCACATACATTATTAAACAAAAACAAAACATGTATGTTTGACTTCTTTTTTGAATATATTATTATTTAATCATATATTTTAGAAATTTCACAAAATGAAATTTATATTGTGTTTATGTTATGGTAAAAGACATTTTTTTCTTTAGATGTACTTGTAATTAATATAAATCAATTATGAACTTTTTATTCAAGAAAATTTTAATGTAATTTTAATTAATCATATTTATGATAAATGAAGCCATGATTGTTTCCTTTTTTTTAAATGTAGTGTAAGGATTTATTTTCATACAATTTTATTATGAAAAATAGTTACTTTATGTATTTCAATATTTTTAAAATCACATTTTTTTATTTTAAACAATTTTTATTATAATTCCTTTAGGCATGAAGTTAGATCTGTATTTTTTGTATAGTTCTCAAAAAAAATTATGGAAAGTAAAATACATCAAGTTGAAAATAAGACATCGGCCATAGATATGCAGATCATCTTTATGTCTTGTATGACAAGGAGTTAATGTTATAATAATTAAGTACCTACCTATCTTAATAATAAAGATACAAAAAAATATTCCTAAAAGGGACCAAATTTTTACTAATGTAAATATTATTTCCTTTGCCTTTTGATGTCTTTTTTAAAAATATCTATATAATTATATTTTTTTACCAATTATTCCATGAGCTTTTTATTGATTATCATTTCAAAATCATCTGTATAAAGGTGGCTTTTGAGTTTTATATTTAAATATTGATAATAATAAATAATTTCTGTACATTCAAGATTTATCGCTAAGTATTAAAAATAAATTTATATACGTGGCCAAGCCATTACAAAAGTCAAATTAATTTAAGGTATGTTATGTTTAATGAAAAATGACATTGTGTATATTAAATAATAGTTTGTAGATGAAATAATAGTGTAATTATCAATAGACATTTGCTGTTTCAAAATTAGACTCCATCTATTGATAAAAATGTATAAATAAAAATTATGCTCGCAGTTACTGAAATGTAAAATAATTCAGAAGTTCAAAAGTCTATCATTACGGTTATCCTAATTAAATTCAGTTTAAGAAATGGCGCTATTATGAAGATCATATTTTTGCCATACTAATAAAAGAAATGTATATGATTTTAATATTTTTTTCATATATTATTTAAAAATATATAAAACTAAATAAAAATGTCAAAATGTATTCAGTTTGTCAGAGATTCAATAACGTATCTTACATTGTCAATTATGAAATATATTTTATAAAAATCATTGAAGCTTTGCATAGTGTATTGTTTTAAAATTAAAATATTTTTAATAGGTAATGTATGTTGTGCGAATGTGTATTTTTTGACTAAAATATTATCTAAGGAGTAATCTGATGCATGCTGTATTTTTTTCTTTTGTAAATATATTTTTAAAGTATCTTTTATGATAATTTAGTGACATAAAACTATTTTTATAATTAAAATAAAAAAAATATATTGACAATGTACTTTTTGTATCAGTGTCCTTTTTTGCATAATAATATTTTTTTATATTCATATTTAATACTTGAAACTCATGAAAAGAAATTTATGATCTGATTTTTTTATCTCATAGATAAAGTGGAATAAAGCAGAAAATTCAATAGTCCATAGTGTGTAAAGAATGACGTTCATTTTGACATTCCTATTGTTACATTAACATTGTAAGTACATAACTTGATTGATTTACTTGTTATGATTGAGTAATGTGTGATAGGGGCCTTTATTAATAATGCAGATTTCATATGTATTAGAAAATGTATTAAGATGATGATAATAATTACTATTAAATAGATATATGTATATTTAGTAAGGTAAGAAATAGCCAAATGTTGATCGTATTATATAAAATAATGGGATTGTATTGTATTGGAGAAGATATAATTATTTTAGGTACATATATATTTTGTTACTTTTACTATAAATAAAAGTATACCTACGTTAAAAATGTATTATTTTATTTTTTAATGCTGACAACCCTTTATTATCTTTGTACAACTACTTCGGTTTTACACTCACAGTGCGATATAACAACATAACCTCAATCAATTTGTGCAAAAGCAATAAAAGTATGATGAATGATTGTAAGAGTTTGTTTTATTTCCATTCAATTTACACAACGAGTGGGTTGTGGCCAACACTATACTCCTCACTACCAAGCACTCCACAAAATATTCAAATTTTTTATTGAAAATTTTTATTTGAAATGAGTTTGTTAATTTATTTTTGTTTTAAATATTTTTTTATGAAAACTTGATAATTCTTCAAAACCATTTTATGAAAGTGATGTGCCTTTTTAGCAAATTTTAAGTTTCCTGAGTTTGATGTCACTTTGAAATATTTGACAGTAAAAAAAATGAGAAGCACTGCCCTCCTAGACAACGTGTCATTTATAGCTCAAGAAAAGAAATAAGAAAAGATAACTCAATGTATGGAAGTGACAGTTGCCAGTCACGTGACAAGTGTCACTTCCATACATTGAGTAGGTAGCTAATCTTTTCTTGAGCTAAATGACACTTTGTCTAGGGGGGCTGATCAGATATCCTTCAAAATCTAGGGGTCTAAGCGAGTATTAGATTAGCACATACACAGATAAATTGTGATGAAACTTTCAAAATACAATCTCAGCATGATACTAGTTGATAATCTGCAATAAAAAATAACCTTGAAAATTGCGAATTCATAACTCCCCACTATATCCCCTTGGGTTAGTGAGGAGTAAAATAAATATATTAAATGGGATAAATTGTTCTTCAATAAGGAAATGAGCTCAAAGAAAACTTTGTTTCAATTTATACATTTATTTTCATAACAGTAATCTGTATAGCACAAATACACAATAGTAACAATTGATAACATATAAATAGATGATTGAATTAGAAAAAGCATAATGAATATAATATTTATAATATTTTATCACTAATGGCTGATATCTTCCTGTACAATCAGTTTTAATCATTGCCTTATAGTTCTTCTGAAATAATAAGAAATCATAGGAAAATTAGGAAACAATGCGAAATCAAAAACAATACATCTGTATTACATGATGTATTACAGTACCTATATTCTATAGATACTACCACGGAAAGTGCTCATAAGAACTTGCATCTTTGGTCCCTCTTCCACCCATTCGTAATAGTCACTCATTACTCAGTCGCAACTTCCACTAACAGGGGTGCGTACACAATGAACGCCGAGTGCACTTAGTGACCCTCTCAGCCATTCATAATGACCGGAAACAGACGCTCGAAAGACACTCTGTGGCATTCAGATTAAACGTTGAATTGTCGGTTGAAAAACACTCTGACAGTTATAGTATCTGTTGACATCTATTTTATCTGTGGAATGATGACTTCAATTTGTTTCTGTGGTATTCTATTATGTCAGTTGACATTATTTATAATGACAATATGCATTCACAAAGAGGTTAATTTATAAAAATATCATTCAAAAATTTCCAATAAAGGGTCAAGAAAGCATTATTTACTCCACTGGCCTATTGTTGTCTTTCAATGAAAATATAACCTAAAAAGACACATATATGATCAATGACATTTGAAACGCTGGATGCAGCATTCAGATTGAAACGCCGCTCGAAAGCGTTCAGTGAGATTGGTGTGAAAAACGCCATAAAATCTGCAACTTCAGGTACATCCGACACCCGACGTCGAGTGTTGTATCTGAACACAGCCTAGTAAATCTTCAACATACACAAACCAGTGCGTTATCCAAATCCTTTATTATTAACACAGCAGCGAGGCTGTGGAGAGATCTTCCGAATTCTGTGTTTCTGCCTTCTAACAACCCGGGTCTTTTTAAGATCCATATAGATATTTTAGATTACAAACCCTCCCTTATGCTATGTAGTGCGCTTTTTTAGATGAGTAGAATGGACCCAATTCCTAATAGCGGTGTCCCCTACATAGACATGTTAAAAAAGACAGTTATTTTTGTTAATAATAAACGAAAACAAAAAAATACATCCATACATACCATCATCCTTGTGTCCCTGTTATTAGGATAGGCAGAGAGAACCAAGCATCATATCTACACTTCTGTCGTTGCCTCACTCACATTCATACATGAACGTCTGTTATTTACATTTCTAATGTTTCTTTCTTATGCTGTAGAAGAGGTCCCTAAGACGAATGTGTGACAAAATATGATAGAATAAGGAATGTGGATATCACGCAAGAATTAAACATTGACAGAGATATTATAGGTAGAATAAAGATAGATGTTCTGCGATGGTTCGGACATTTAGAGAGAATGAACGATGAACACCTGACAAAGAAAGTATACAAGGCTGAAAAGAGTGGAATGAGAAGTAGGGGCCGGCCACGGAAGGGTTGGCACGATCATATAAATGAGATTTTGAAAGATGGTAATATACAAAGTCAGAATAATAGAACATGTATGATGCGATGCATGGATGTAAATGAGGCAAAACTTGTATGTCAAGATGGAGGAGTCTGATGTTCTGCCTACCACAAATAGGGAAACGGCATAATGGTATGTATGTATGTAGGTATGTCCTTTTTACAGAATATAGTCCAGCCCCTAGCTCTCGTTCCTTCTCTTTCAACTCTTTAGAGTCTTCATTCATTCTTACCATGTTTTTTTTTTTTTTTTTTTTTTTTTTTTTTTTTTTTTTTTTTTTTTTTTTTTTTTTTTTTTTTTTTTTTTTTTTTTTTTTTTTTTTTTTTTTTTTTGCGGGTGGCAGTTCTTGAGGAGAACACACTTAGGCCGATTGGCCCTTTGTGATACCACATTGGGGCTGTCCTCCCACTCACTCATCCCCCTTGAACCAGCCTGAGCGGCAAATGAATGTCATAATGTCTGCAATGTCGGCCGACGCTATGTCAATTAAATCATCATAGAAGAAACTTCCCAAGGAGCTTCTCCTAATTCTAGAGAGAGCAGGACAGTGACAGAGGAAGTGGACCACCGTCTCCTCCTCCTCCTCGTCTTGGCATGCTCTGCAGTAATCGTATGCCTCCAGCCCTAGCCTTCTGGCATGCTTTCCTATAACCCAGTGTCCCGTTAATACTGATATGACTCTGGCGAGTGAGTCTCTTCTGAACGAGAGTATTTCTCTGGTTCTTCTGAGATCATATTTTGGCCATGTTTGTCTGGCAATGGAGCATGTGCTCTCCTCAGACCACCTTTGGTCAGCACAAGCAATAATTTTCTCACTGACCCGGAGTTTACATGTTGCCATGGGGACTCCAGGTCTGTGTTTGATATTGTCTAGAGATAACAGGGTACCTGCTCTGGCAAGTTCGTCTGCCCTACAATTCCCCGCTATATTACTGTGACCCGGCACCCACATGATTTGTAGATTGAACCGCTCCGCTGCCCCATTTAAGATGTTGCGGCAGTTCAGGGCCACTCTAGAAGTAGTACTTACGCCTTTTAAGGCTTTAATAGCCGCTTGGCTGTCTGTGAGAATACGGACAATGCTGTTTGATACTGCATTGCCTTGTATCCATTCTACTGCTTCCTGGATTGCCAAGATCTCTGCTTGAAAAACACTACAGTGGTCCGGCAACCTGAAAGAAATGTTAATATTTAATTGCTCCGAAAAGACTCCTCCGCCCACCTTACCTTCCAGTTTTGACCCATCAGTGAAAAACACCTGAGCTTCATCGTGACGGATTAGATTCTCCTTCCACATTTCCCGCGAGGGGATTTGGGTTGAGAACCTGTTCTCGAAGAAAGGCTTGGGAATGACATAGTCGATACCTTCGGATGGCTTTTTGAACTCCTGAAGAACCATGGAGTGTCCAATGTGTGTCTCCCTCCAAGGGTTGACACAATTCATTCTTATGGCAGCTTTCGTTGCCATTTGTTTTCCTAGGAGGTCAAGCGGCATCAGATGCAGGATGGTGTCAAGGGCTTTTGATGGTGTAGTTCTCAGACAGCCAGTGGTTGTCACTTCTGCTAGTCTTTGAACTTTTGCCAGCTCTTTTAGGCGCACTCCTTTTTTCAAGCAGTGCCACCATACCACCACTCCGTACATCATGACTGGCCTTATGACCGCCTTGTACATCCAGTGGGTTATCTTGGGGTGTAGTCCCCATCGTTTTCCCACGATCTTTCTGCAGGTGTACAGTGCATTTGTAGCTTTTCTTCCACCTTTGGGTATGAACACCACTTTTACTTCTCTCCATAATTTGGGGGTATAACAGAGTTCTATACATGCTTCGAAGATTGTCCCCAACCAGGGTATGACAGTCTCCGAGGCCGCTTGCAGTTCCGCTGGAATGATACCATCCGGACCTGGCGACTTGTATGGTTCAAACTTGTAAATTGCCCAAGCAATCATTTCTGTATTAAATAATTTCTGGGAGTTTTTCTGTTTCCTGGTTTGGTTTGTTGTCTCAGGCATGCCCTCTCTTTGCAGGTGGGTCTGCGCCCCCCCTATCGGGTGGACGGTTTCCCTAGGCATGTCGAGTTTACATCCAGGAAAGTGTGTTTCTGTTAATAGCTCTAATGTTTCAGAGCTGCTTGAGGTCCAGCTGCCGTCGTTTTTCTTTATATATTCAGGCATCTCTGGATCCGTAGCTAGGATTTTGCGAATCCTGTTTCCCTCAGGGATTGTTTCAATTTTTGTGCAGAAATCTTCCCATGAGGTTCTTTTTGCCGTTTTTACTTTACTCTTAAAAACCCTTTGACTAGCCTTATAAGTTTCCCATTCATTGTTTTTCTTGGCTAGGTTAAATAGTTTGCGACATTCCCTTCTTAGGGTAATTATCTCTTCTGTCCACCATGGTGGTCTTTTTCTCCCTTTAGCTATACGCACCGGGCACGATTCCCTGGTGGCTTGGTTACAAGCATTAGTAAGGGTCTTTACCATGTTATCCAATTCCTCTGTTGTTGAGGGTTTGGTTGGTATTTCAGAAAGAAATTCACTGAGGGCAGTGTTGTACTTATCCCATTGTGTGTTCCTTCTATTACTGTACATGACTCTATCTGGTTTCTGAAAGTTTAAGTTAAATTCAATGTACTGGTGATCAGAGAAGGAGTGGTCAGCTGAGACTTTCCATTCTTTTACATATTCGGCAGCATATTCATTGGCAATTGTTATGTCTAGAACTTCACGCCTTATTGCGGTAATAAATGTTGGAGTATCACCTATATTACAAATTTCGAGGTTATGTGATAAAATATATTCAAAAATTAACTCACCTCTCTCGTTTGTGTCCGTGCTGCCCCAGATTGTGTGGTGTGCGTTGGCATCTGCACCTGTCACCACAGGTATCCTCTCATCTTCTGCTCTATGTATGGCTTGTTGAAGGATACCTGGAGGGGGCGGTTCTTCGTGATCATGTGCTAGGTAGGCAGAAATCAGCCAAATGGTGTGGGACTGAAGTTCTACTGCCAGCACCGTGATGTCTTCGTTGCAGAACTCTGACACCTTAAAGGCATTGAGCTTAAAGGCATTCTTACCATGTTACAAAACCATCAAAGTGCGCTAACTTTCATTCTGTTATAATATAGCAATATCCTTCTCAATTTATACTCAACTCTTATTTCCTCTTTCTGTATTCTGTCAAACATCATTTTTTTATATCCTTCCAAGTGACTTTAATTGCTGTGTCATCTATTCTTTCATGCTATTCTGCCATGCGAATATTAACTTTATAAAATCACAAATTAAAATCATCAATGTATCCAACGATTATTAAATTGACAATTTGTCATCAATGACCAATTTGATCTATAATTACAGTCATCAACGACCAATTCGATTTATAATTACAGTCATCAATGACCCATTCGATCTATAATTACAGTCATCAATGACCCATTCGATCTATAATTACAGGCATCAATGCACCATTTACTCTTTTACCTGCCATAACTATACCTCTTTACTCATAATAACATAACTGTTTTCAATGTTGTTTTAAATTCATCCTCTAAAACTTCACCCATCCAAATACAAATTCAATCATCATCAACCTATCCAACGATTATTAAATTAACAATTTGCTTCAAATTTGATTGTACACGGAAGTATCACATATAATACTGCATTCAATAGATTTATTTGATGGTACAAGCTGTGAAATATCTTATGACATGATGCAGTTAATATTTCCTTTATGGCATTGGGTATAGTTTTCGGCAAATAACTTGAGAAATCACCCGGTCTGCGCAGAGCACAAATTAGGGTTTATTGCTTAGTTGGTACATGTGCAAACGGCCCCCCCGCCACGACGAAAATTCTGAAGATATTTGCAGAAAACTATAATCTGGTAGTACGAGGATAATAACATACAATGAACATTTTTTTTACAATTAGGAGTATATTTAGATTCTAGTGACTAAAATAGTAATTATAGTATTAATAACCTTAAATTTACTTGTATAACACAAATTGTAAACATGAAAATATCTTTTTCATAAAATATATAATTTATAAATGTGTTTTACAACAAAAACAATAATATAAATATAATATAGTTATTACATAGATTTTTTATTATAATATACTAACAAATTTTGTATGAATCGAAGTGAGGCATTTTTCCAGGGATTTCTGAGGTTTTGGTGAGAAGACCACATCGTTTTTCTATAGAGAATATCGACTAATGTGAATTGTTTTTGGTTTTATTTGTCGAAAAAAACACTTTGTATATTAAGGTTTAGAGAACAGTTATCTAGGAAGTGTTGAAATGTAAGGAAAACTGAAATATGTTGCCAACCAAAACGTCAAACGCGCGATATTCCATGACTCACTTTTTGCACGGAGTACTACATCCAGTATATTATAATAAAAATCTATGAGTTATTATATATCTATGGAATAGAAATCCATGGAAATATTTCAAAACACATTTTGTTCATTTTGACAAAATTATGAATTGACTTCATTATTTTATCAAATTGAAATTTTAGATTATTTGAACAATACAATGTGATGGACTATAAAATCTAATACATTATAATTCAAATAGTATAAACAAATATACCATAGATTAACACTTATATATAAACTATTATAAAAAGGTTATATAATATTTACATAAATACAGTTTAAAAACATAAAATTCATGTTTATCTGGGGGCAAAAAAAAAAGTTATATAAATTTGTATTTTTGACAATTGCGTAAAAAAGAAAAATGAAAGAAACGTGAACATTAATTTGAGGCTTCACTATATTTTAATTAGGTATATAAAAAAAAATAAACCATAATACTTGAGAATGTTAAAAACTACTCAACGAAGGTTGTTAATACTCGATTATGGACTAGCATAACTTAACAAAACGATAGTGTAATATTTCAGTTCAAGATGGGAGCTAATATTTCGATTCATAGGAAACATTGGTAAAAGACACAAAAGAGACAGGCAATTGTAGTTTCACTGAATTCACGAATCCAGGCCCACAAGAACAAGCGACCAGAATACCAGCCAGAATACCATACGGGTTGCCATACGGGTTGGGACCATAAATGCGGGCTTAAGGGGACTCCACTCTCCTGCGCAACCAATGTTTTGGAATATTTGTGTCCCATGAAACAGTCAGCTCCATATAAATAGCACTTCAATGAAAGAGAGTAAATTGTAAAGTCAGGCCTAAGAGATGAGATGCAGATCTCCTTTGGAAGGGTATATCTCTCTGCTCTCGTATCCATCAGGATATTCCAGTCATCTGACTCCCTAATTATTGATAATAATTTCTTTGTTGTAGGTCTGACTTCTAGTCATATAATACAGCTATTTTTAATGTAAAACATGATTTGAAAAATATAAATAATTTCCTTAACAATTTTTTTTGTCATTGCAGGAGATAATTTTATAAAATAATATTTTCTGAGAAAACCCTCGTAAGGTGAAGAGGCATGAAAATCAATCATTTATAAAATATTGATAGATGGTGTTGTTTATTCTGTCTCTTTTCTGTGGTCAATGAGAGTTTATGCAGCAATAGACAAACATAGATAATTTTTGATTACACTATTGCCTGCATTTTTCACGAAAACAATTTTAGAACAATGAATGTACATATTTATATTAAAACTATACACATAAAATAATTTAAATACTTACATCTTATAATTTATGATTATATATATTATTCATCTTTACATAATCATATGTATGTTCGGCCAATGTTTGTATATTTCTGTGATGCAGGACAGCGATCCTTGCGATTTGGTATATTTATTAATTATGCAGGGAACAATATCCCATCAATGAAAATATATATTGCTATAAGGAACATAATTTAGTTTGTTAAACGCAGAAATATATGGTTTTTAATAACAGATATAATTTATTCAAATCAGTAATCTCATTAATTCTGCTTTCAAGAGTCTTCTGTTGAATTTAAGTTTTACTTTAATAAATAAATATTGGAACAATGATTGCATTGTGAATTGTAGTTTATCTGTTATATTTTCATCAATAATTACTGGCATCAATGCGCCATTCAATCAATAATAACCCACCATTCAATCAACAATAACAGTCATCATTGCTCCATTACACCAATAGTAACAGGCATCAATGCGCCATTCAATCAATAATTACAGCCATTAATGCCACATTCCACTAATAGTTACAGGCATCAGTGCTTCATATCATCAATAATCACAAATATCAATCCATTGTTCCAATCCATCAATGCCATTCGATCAATAGTTTTGGACATCGATGAACTATTCCATTTATATCGCAAACATTAAAATAGCATTCTCTAAATAATTACAGTCATCAATAC
Source organism: Molanna angustata (assembly GCA_963576475.1). NCBI lineage: Eukaryota > Metazoa > Arthropoda > Insecta > Trichoptera > Molannidae > Molanna > Molanna angustata. Next base: position 48,876,732 of record OY754965.1, on the reverse strand, counting down.
TCCATTCGATCTATAAATAGTCATCAATGTCCCATTCATCCTATAATTACAGTCATCAATGCCCAATTGGATCTATAATTACAGTGATCAATGACCCATTCGATCTATAATTACAGTCATCAACGACCCATTCGATCTACAATTACAGTCATCAATGACCCATTCGATCTATGATTACAGTCATCAACGACCCATTCAATCTATGATTACAGTCTTCAATGACCTATTCGATCTATGATTACAGTCATCAATGACCCATTCGATCTATAATTATTTATTTATTTGGTTGCTTCTCGGGCAACTAACAGGTACTATGTCAAATATTAATTTAACACGCACCCAATAACAAGTTGCCACATTCTGGAGACTTACGATATTAATCGTCTCACAGATCCAGACTGAAAACACAATTGAAAACTGTGTCTCCACCGGGAATCGAACCCGGGACCTTTGGATCAGCAGTCAGATACCCAACCAACTGAGCCACGAAGGCCGACATTACAGGCCTCATTCAATCAATAGTTACAGACATCAAGGCACCATTCACTCTTTTTACCTGCCATAACTCTTTTCAATGTAGTTTAACATTCATCCTCTAAAACCTCACCCATTCACATAGATACAAATTCAATCATCCATATCAAGAAATAAACACATATATTTGGACATTTTTGATAAATTTAACAATATACAAAAATGATTACTTTATAAGTATTTTAACGGGAACATGAATATATTTTAAAGAATAATTTTGTGCTACTTCGATGAACATATTAAACATTGAATCTAGTCTCGGATCCATCGGCGAGTGTCAGAGTGGCTTGGCGAGGACCAGACCAGGTGAGCTTGGCAAGGCGAGCGGGAGACAGACGAGCTGCGTCAGCTAGTGGGGCTGTGCTGTAGCATTTCACGCAGCGGGTCGACGGAGCACCCAAACCAAACATACCTAAAAACAAAACATTAAAATAAAGTCACTGTCTCAAAAAATCTAGTCAAAATGATGGCTACTCTACTGTGATAGCTTATTCCATGGGTAGGCAAGTATATTGTGATGCATTGACATAACAAAATGAAATTTCAAATAGTATGATTCAATACATTTTTATCAGACCCGAAAGGATTATTATCGATTGTATTAATATTATCAATTTTTAGACCCCTTGAGGTGAGATATTCACGAAAAAGACGCTATATAAATAATCAAAAATCTGTTATACAAGGGAAATAAAACATATATTAAAAAGTATAAAATTCTGTAATAGGAGATAGTGATGATCTATGAATTTAGAAAACTTAAAAATCAAAAATAAACATAATATTAGAACAGATATAAAACCTAATACAAGAAGACACTTACCAGTTGTAGTCTGCCAGAAGCTGAGTCTGTTTTCATTGCAGGAGTAGGTAACGAGGAACTTTCCATCTGGGCAGAATGCGCACGCGCTGAGGGGAGCGGAATGTGCCGCCAGAAGTTGGCAGCGTCCTTGACGCAGTTCATACATCGCCACCTGACCATTGTGACTACCGACTGAAAGAACAAGCAACCAGTTGAGCTGTTTAAAATGATAAATTTACCACAGCAATGAATACTTAAGACTATATATGATGACATAGAATGCAGTTTCGTAAAAACCAACGAAATAAAGGAAATTGAAAGAAGAGTTGTAAGTTTTTCATGTAAAAGACTGAAAAATAAAAACGGCAATTTTACAATAAGTATCTATGTACTTAAAATAAGAGAAAATGTGTACTAGAGATCATAGATATTAAGATGGGTGGTGGCAGAGCAGCTAGCGCGCTCGGGTCATATCATAAATAAATAAAAAAATTTGGATGGATATTACAAAATAAAACAAGGGTTTTTATAATTGAAATTGTTTCAATCAAACAAAATGATTTTCATCACACCTTTTTAGAGAATAGTGTTTTGACGACTGGTATTTAGCAACATAGAATTTTTACTTTATCTTCTATATACTGACTTTTTGTCACCGTGAGTTACTTAAAAACGGCAGTTGCTTAGATGTTGGGGGTTCATTTGTATTATAGAGGTGTTCAGATTATCAGGGGTTTGGATTATAGAGGCTCTTTTGTACATATGTATAAAAGAAAATATATTAGTAAAAATAGACACTGTAACGCGACGATAAATTATTAACGAATGCTTGGCCGTTCTGACATTTCCTCGTCCCGTCTCTTTCTCGCACATCGCTCGCTCGCTACGGAGGGGTGGCCCGTCCGGGCTATATAAGGTCATCCCGTGCACCTTGCAAGGCAGAGTTCCGCTGCTCCTGCCCGGGTTAACATCTCTAAGCTTTACGCCCAGTGTGCTGGACTATTGTATTAAGATACATACCTAAGCAGTTGAAACATATCCGTTAGTGAAACCTATCTGATAAGACAATACAAACTATTCTGCGAACCTACTATTATCATCATCATTTATGATAAACTGTTACAACACATTGAATTATTAATGGAAGTATCGTTAGAAGTTAGAAGATCCTTATCTTATTTTTAAATAAAAACCTAACCTAACCGTATAAGATTTTTTAAATTATACCTAATTATTGTACATACCAGCTATTCTCCTTGTGGCTGGGCAGTGAGAGACTTGGTTGTATCTACATATAGCCGGGAATACTTCATTTAGTCCCTTGGACTTGAGATGGGACTGATCAACGCAGTGCAACACTATGTCCATTACCTATAAATTATCAAACATACATTACATATTGTTAGATTCAATAACAATTCCAAATTATAAATAAAGATAAAACATTGTATAACATCATATACAATGCAATTGACTGTCCTGAAATTACGGAGCTTCTCTCCTTCAACACACGTCCCATCGCGTCGTACGGGAAGCCCACTTTTGTTTCACATACCGCACCGTAATAATACTTACACGAAAAACGCACCCCTCATACGCATGATGAACACTTATAATCACGAACATCTGGATGTCGATATTTTTCTTTTAGGACCTAACTCATTTTCTACTGACATCAGTTCAAGTAATAATCATTGAATTTAACTGGATGATTGAAGTATCAAGATTGATTGGAGTAAACGATGTGAGCTTGCAGGTACCTATGCATTCTCTCTTACAATTATTTAGACACACTCACACATATATACACATCCTTTACACTCGTACGTACACACATACATACACTCATGCACTATCGATCAGATATAAATGTTAAAATTTATTGTTAATAATGTGGAAATTTGTTATTGGTTATCTATATAATAAATGTTAAAATAAAATAAAAATAAAGATTGTACAGGGATTAAACACCAATAGCTATGCAAGAATACACAGGAACTGATTTATACAACTTTTACTTCCAAATAAAATATGTCACTTGCCTCGACGAGCAATTCCTGTACTTCGGGCAGTTGTCTGTCAACCAATAGTTCGATACCTCGTAGCACTTCCGCTCTGCTGCGGTACAGTGCCCCTCCTGCTCCTCCAGACCCTCCCCCTGCCCCTCCTGTACCACTCCCAGAGCCACTGCCCCCTGAAGGAGTACTCCCACCGCTTGCGTTGCCGGCAGCCTGTTGCACAGCCGAGCGGGCAACCTCTCGAGCCATAGTTGTGATAAACGCAGCAGGCCTGTAGGAAAAATAACATATTATTTAAAAACGATTAAGTTGTCGTGCACAAGCTCAGAAGTGAACGAGAACTGTCCACTACATAATTTGATACTATATTTTACTTTTTTTATATCCTTTTTTCATCTGTATTTTTATAATTTTTCAATGATCCTTGTAAGGTGTGCGCGCACACACTTTTCAAATTGTGTCCACACATTCATCTTTCACACAGTCCGCACAAAAATGTTGATGGGGGTGAGAGGGTGGTCTCCGACCCTACATACCCCACTGCTCAAAAATTGGAGGGAACATTGGTTACAAGACATATTAATACTTTTGTGGTTACAAGCATATACAACCATCAACTCTAAGCTGTTTTATCTTCTTCTAAGTTTAACAATTCGTGAATGTATGAATATTTATAAAACCTTATTATATTTTAAATTTTTTAACCAAAAATTTAAGTAGGTACCTCAAATTTACGCAATGAGACAACATTTTCAAAGATTTAACAGAAGTAAATCATAGATAAAAATTTTGTTCATTTTAATATTGAAGGTAAGACAATATATCGTCGTATAAGGTTAATATGGGCATCACTGCAAAAGTCGATACAGGCAAATTTACAGTAGAGCAAAAAACTTTCTATAATTCTTATTTAAATATTCTTTCTTTTGGAATTAATATTAAAAAACCTAGAGCCTTATATTTTTGTATTTCTTTCAAATGTCACATAATAAGAATTTTATGCGATACCTTATGCGATACCTTATGCGATGATATGTCCTCTGATTGTGATTTGTGTACTATTGAACCATGAAGCTATTTCTAAAAAATGCTTTTTTACACAGATAAGGCACTAAAAAAATAATCTTTTTTCCTGTCAAATCGCAGTCTACCCCTTTGATCTGCAGAATGTACCACACTACCTATCCCCATTTACAATACAGTAAGTATTCAGCTCCTCTTTTCAAGTACAATCAGCTAGACTATGGAATGGCCCAAGTGATGAAGTAACGTCATCTCAATCCATATAAATATTTAAAGGTAAACTAAAATAACTTTATTTGTTAAAGAGTTCCTGAATATTCCTTCAATATTCTTCCGTACCCTCCTTCTTTTCCTCATTTCTATGTCAGGGTTTTTTTTTTACAATAAAAATGAATATGTCCTTGTTAAACAAATACATATACATCTTCCTACATTCCCTAAATTAAGCATAAATTCTTGTGTTATAGGTGAACAAAATCGGTTGAGGCAGGATTCGAACTCGCAACCGCTGGATTACAATCCCAGCGCGCTAGCCACTCTGCCATCGACCCATCTAAATTTAGTTTTTTTCTCTCTTTGTACTAGTTCTTCTCACTAAATACCTAATATTGTACCAATTTAACTTTAGAGACATCACGTTGCTCGGGTTGGTTGGAAGAAATTGCGTTATGGCAATAAACTCGCCTTTGTGCACCTGATGTACATGAATATCCATAAATAAAAAAAAATAATATGGATATCAACACAAGCGTTATTGAACACTGAATATGTTACCTAGCAGTGGCAATGAGTGTGAGTGCATGTCTTGCGGTACGACACGAGTCTGCCTGAGGAGTCAATGGAAGGCCATAAGTCATCGAAGGCACCAGCTTGTCGGCATCACAGCACATGTCCAGAAGACCTGGTGGAACAATATACATGTTTATAAATATATCCTCAAATATGAAACTTTCTTTGATTAACCAGTTATAAATCAAAGAAAGACCCAGATATTTGACATTACGTCCGATTCTATAACTTTTTAAGAACATTCCGGTTATAATAGGTGTAGTCCTATACCACTTAATCCAAGTTGATATTCTATAACGCTGAAATAGGAACGTTCCTATTAAGGAACATTCTTACTCAAAATAACTCACAAATTAGTCCAATTGCTACTGAAATCATGCTACTGTAAAGGAAATCAAAAAGATAAAAAACAATCCAGTACTCCCAGTATACACTTATATCACACAACCACCAAGAGTGAGACTCAAGTCCCGAAGGTCAATTTGGGGAGTGCAGGAGGAAAGCTACAACACTGAGAATGAATGGAGGGCTCTATGGACGGACTCAGAAGTGAGCAGCAATAAACAGGTCTGGGACTCCACCATCCATGTCCTTGGTTTTGACCTCCCTCGCAGATCCTGGGTGCAGCTCAACAGAATAAGAACAGGCATGGGGTGTTGCAAACATCTTTTATGGAAATGGGGAAAGAGAGAATCGCCGGGGTGTGACTGTGGCGCAGAGCTCCAAACAATCCGCCACATTGTTGAAGAGTGCCCGCTGCACAGGTATCCGAGAGAGCTGGGAGACATCCACAGGGAAAAACAAGAGACGTTGGACTGGTTGCGGGGTTCGAATTTAAGGCTCTAACGAGCTCCATAGACGCAGCCTTTTCTGGGCGAAGAAGAGCCTAGCCATTCGAAAAGTAAAGTAAGTTTAATTCCCTATTTAAAACATTCTAATATTAATTCACACCTAATTGGAAGCATACTAGTCGTTTTCACAGCAGTCCGGGATATTTTAATTAAGTTCAAAACATCATATGTACTTGGAAGAAATAAAAATAGATAATTTACAAGTGTCGCGTTATGTTCAATTGAAATATTACGTTAGGTGACATGACATAAAAATAAAGATGGCCGAACAGTGCGCAGTATGCATGCATAGTCTGAGCTGTAGACAATTTGAGTTCAAATTATTATCTATGGTGCACTAATTTGGATATTTTAGTTTTAGGAACAATTGTAACTAAAATAGGAACATACTAAAATTGTAGATTTTAGATTTACGGTCTTATTTCAGCGTTATAAAATATCAACTTGGACTAAATAAAATAGGAACGTACTTATATTGGCCGGAAAGTTCTTAAAAAGTTACTTTATCAGACGTATTATGAATAATTATGTAAATTATGAAATTTTAATAATTGTCATAATTATTCCATATACGTCTAATTCAGTAACTTTTTAAGAACGTTCCGGACAGTATATATACGTTCCTATTTCATTTAGTCCAAGTTGATATTTTATAACGCTGAAATAAGACCGTAATTGTAAAATCAACAATTTTAGAATGTTCCTATTTTAGTTATAACAGTTGCTGAATAGGGGGTAATGTCAGTTACAGAATACGGAATTAACTTCAAATGACCTTAGTCATAAAATTTTAGAACGTTCTTAATTTAGTTCGAAAAGTTACCGAATCTTTTGAGTCATACAATTTAAAACTTGATGATTTTTCACACAACGTGTCCTCAGCCATTCCTCCACTGCTAAAAATAAATCTGGCTTGAATTGACTCAATTTACCATATTAGTAAATCCAAACAAGATACAGGTAAGAATGAGGACTTTGAGTGAGTACCAAATAGATATAACCTTTATATCCTCATTAAGTCCCCAACAGATCCTGAGCTTCGTAAGAGGCTTTGGGAACAATGTGATGGAAACATGGTTAGTGCAGGGGGCATAATAAGCCATAAAAGTTAAATCAAATGAAAGGTATGGTGTGCACTAACCTAACAGGACTTTGCTGACGTCGAGATAAGGCTCCCAGACCGTGAATCCGCGCCCCAATAGGTCGACAGCGGCTCTGCGCAGTGGAGTGTGAGCCGGCAGTTTGGCTGTGCCGGGAGCCAGAACCAGATGAGCGAGAGCAAGGGCCGTGAGACGGGAAAGGCTTCCGTGACCGACTCCAAAACCTAAAATTTTATAATGATTTTTTATTCATTTCACTCAGAATATCATTGTATTTTTTTTTAAACATTGATGAAAAAGAGTTATATAATTTATATTATAAAATCCAGTATCTTAGTATTGTCATTCCTGTAAATGACTTTTCTCTAAAAGTAAATAATGTTTGTAGTCATGCTAGAGTTTTAAAAGAACAATATTAACAATATACATAGTTTAATTAACATATACTAAAGTACAAAATTTGTCTTTACTATATGAATAAAATACAATATTATTTATGATGTAAATTAATTATTGCTCAACAAAACGATAGTTATATTACAGTCAGTAAATCAATTAGAGACATCTAACAATTTTCTTTCATACCATTCTTGCTTTTCAACCATCATTACTAATAACAAATGTTTTACAAATAGTATTGACAGATGGCGATATTTTACACTTTGTGAATAACTCCATCCGAATACAAAAATACCTAGCACTTCAGCAGTTAATCTTCGCTAAGAGGAACAATTTTAAAATGCAATCAAAGTGTAAGAAGTATTCTCATGATATAAATAAAACCATAGATATACAAATGCATTATTAAACTTCTCAGCATACAATTCTCAATGAATTTTTACCTATGATAAATTTTCATTACTTTTATACTATTGTAATTGCAAATAATGATCTGAAAGAATGTGGATATGGTTTAACTAATCTACCAGTGAATTTAGAACACGAATATCAAATAAAATCTTAAAAAATTTACAACATTCATAGTGTATAATATAAAAAAATATATTTATACATTTATCATAATTACGCAAGTCCATTGCTATATATTTTTATTTTTATGAAAACAATTGGCAATAAATGAATTAGAGGTTATGAAATAATTTTATAAATACCTTCAACAACAGAATTCTTCCTTCTGACATCATCTCCCGTCCTTCTCTTGTTATTGGCAGCACCTGTGTTAATGAACGCTGTTATCCACCAGCCATACTCCACACCACATATCACACACACACCTCATGCCACATACAGTCAGTTATTATATTATTATTACAACAATCAATTCTGTTTACAGATGGACTTATTATACAGGTGTCATTTATTTTTAAATATAAATTCATGTTCAATATGCTCAATAGATGGCAGTAACTATTCAGCTTTATTTCAAGATGTTAAATAATACCACATAACTTTGGATTGATAAGGGAACTCAATAAAACTGCATAATTGGTGAACATTGCGCAAGTGCTTAAAGTTATCACATATATCAGTCATATATCCTATAGGTGCCTGATTCCCCGTTCCAAATTGGTCTTTATTGAGATATAAAGTTTGTCATCTAATCATTATAAAATTTATCAGACTATTGTTTCTCCTGATAAGGGCCATTTTTATAGTTTATATTAAAGCATTGCTACTGTATTAGTTACATTATTTAGTTATTAGAAACTTTTTTGATATATATTTTTTCAGTACAAAAGGAGTGATTTTACGCTGTACTATATAAGTTGAAAAAGGCCCTTACTGGGCAAAATGATCATCATGTAAAAATGATCCTGTTTCAGAAAGAAATTTAATTTGCACTTTTAATATGTCACTTTTAAAACAGAATTGATTCGATATTCATTAAACCATGCCGTGTAATATATAATAGATAATGAATGTGTATTAATAGTTTATCAATATAAAATAAGTGTAAAAGAATTATAATTGGACATTGCGAGGTTTTCATTTTGGGGTAAGTTGATGTGAAACATGCAATTGGCTCCATTCGATAAAAATATGGAGTGTCAAAATATCATATCATTTTGGTTATTATTAACTCATTATTATTGTATCAATGTGTAAATAAAAGTTAGTGACATGCTAAAAAGCTTATTATGGCCCGATATTACAGTTGGCCCTCAACTCATTGAGTTTGTTAAACTCAAGGTTAATGTTAAGGGGAGATTGAATCCTTCATTCATTCATTCATACATACCATCACGGCATATCCCACAATGTGGGGTAACCAGCGAAAGGTGTGCGGGTGTGCATTGCCTTATAAAAGGGAGCACAATACATCTGTGTATGCCCACACACCAGTTTCGTCTCTACAATACAATACATGATTTATCAATTGATATAATTATAAAAAAAATATAGGTACATAAAAAATATTTCGGAGTTAAAAAAAAACACAATTCAAGGATTAATTGCACATTATATAGACTAGCTTCAGCTGTTATCCAAAAAGAAGAATAAAAAGCAAAGAAATAATTTAAAGAAAAAAAAACTTTGAGTCGTATAGTATCCAAAACAGCAAACTGTTCTATCAAACCAATTAAAAAAAGGTTTTTTTTTATTTGTTGCTGTCAGAAACTACCGTATACTCTTATTTTCACATAATAAAGTCTTAATTATATGAAAATAAGGGTATACGGTAGTTTCTGACAGCAGAAAATTAAAAAAAAAATGCATTTTTAATTTGCTCAAAATCAGTCCGAGAACAGATTGCTGTTTTTGATATTATACAACTCATTCGTAATAAAAAAATTGATTATTTGTCATTTTATAAGTTTGTTTGGGATAGAAGAGTGTCTTTTAAATGAAGTGCACCGGGCGTTAACAAAAGTTAAATTCATTCCTGTGTTTAGTGCAATACTTTATCATGTAAATATAATTTTATGTATAAAATGGTTAATTTTAGTTAAATGTACATTATGGTAGTTCCAATCCAGTTTTAGTATTAATAATAATATAATAGCCTAATCCTTCAATTATGTAATATAACAAATACCTTCGCTAGTTATATCCTGACCAAATTCAGCCCCTATAACGCCCAACAGAACGACGGCAGTCGTCTGTTTTCTCTTCAGTTCAGCCATAGAAGATGGTTTCCTCATAGCTTCCTCTTCTTCTTCTTCCTCTAGCTCCTCTTCCTATAATGATCAAATGAGAATTGCAATCCATTGTTATAGAGTTAAGAACAATAAGAATTTGATATTTTTTATCTTTTCTCTTTCGTAAAAAAATCCTTTCCTTTTCTTCGGCGAAAGCCTGCAACCGCTAGGAGACGCGTCCCCAGGTGGCGGATAGGGGAATGCTCGCCAGATATGGAGGGTAGAAGGGAAAGAAAATATCTCCCGTGGACCAACAGGCACGTAGCGTCTGACCCAGAATGGGCGGCTACAAACAGCGTCTGTCCCCCATGTTAGGGGCGGCTGAACTAACCCCAGGGAAGGCAACGGGAAACCACCCTGGTCTTTTTACCTCCCAAGATAGCTGTATGATGTCGATAAATAAGTGGCGACGGAGTACAGCCGTTATCCTCAGTCATGAGGAAAAGGACGAATATCATAAAAAAAAAATCCTGATTGTTTTATAAATTTTATGCTGTCTTGATTTGATCTGAGACTCGACTGAAAAAAGATATGACTGACAGATCACATCTACGCTCTGTCAGTTCAGTATTCCCAAGAGATACTATTTCTGATTTTTGCAATTAACAAATAAAAATGACAAGATACCTACATATACGATATGATGACTCATGATGACTCCAATTCACTTTTTTTATCTGTGTACAATAGTTATTTATATTGTTTAGATACTTTTTAAAAATGCAAATAGGTACAACCTATATGTCTCCTGTGAAACATTATAATAATATGTACACTGCTAGCCCTAGAACAGGTATACCTAGTTGAACAGCAGTTATCTACTTTTAATGAAGCATATATAAATGGTGTGATAAAAAAAATAAAAATGAGCATAGGGCAGTAATTATTTTCCAAATCATTATAATTCAAATCCTACGTCAAGATTTAGTTAGATAAAGTTACAATTACTCCAAATACTAAATGTTTTTTGGATATGAGAGAATGAATATGTCTAAGTTATAGAGTTAGAACTAAAGTTCTTTTGCTATAGGTGAATGAAATTGGTTGAGGTATGATTTACAAGAACGCTAATCTAAAATAGAGTGTTATGACCTTATCTTGTGGGGTTTGTTGAGCTGGTGGGGCCTGGGTGTTGATGCTCTCTGTCTGCGTGTAAAGCGGCAGATATTGAGCCCAGCTGTCTACTAGAGCCTTCCTGCCTTTGGGTCCCAACCTAATTGAAACAAATATCAATATTATTGACAGAGATGAGAAAATGACCAATTGTATACATCCAAGAAAACTAAATGTGCCATACACAATGCACAATTTAGAAAGGATGTGTCCTCTCACTCTAACAGGAAAGAAAAAAGTCAGTTGTTCAAAGATTTCTGAGCACTCAATCATCATTTTATATTGATCAGAAGCAATGAATTATCCTGCATCTTTTTGAGATTTGTGTTAGCTGAATTTCTATGAAGTACACAAATATGAAGAAGAGAAATCAATGAATACCTTCCGAGTTCAGCTAGCAGTAAGGCCTGTGCTGCCTCTCTCACTTCCAGGCACTGATGCTGCCAGCGTCTGGCCATCATCTCTACCTGAGGACGCTTGAAACTCTTGGATCCTAGCATAAAAAAAATTATATTTAAGATATCAAATTGAATCAAAATAAGCTCTGCTGTAAGTATTTGATTAATGCTGATCAAACTTAAAGTATGCAAGTTGATAATAAAAAATAATAATAAATACTTCCTTGCACCCTTTGCAAGTGGCCACTTTCCTCTCATATGGCAATTTCTTCCAACTGACCAGTGTTTCCAGTCCAGAAAAGCAATATTTGCATGAATAATTTATTAAATTATTTTTTCCTCTGCTGGGGATCGAACCCAGGACGCCTGCACAGAAACCAAACGGCTTACCAAATTTGCCAAGGCAGTCTTAATTAATATTTTATTTGAAATGAAATGATTTATTTCCATTATTTACATGGATACATATTTATTATACAAAAAATAAAAAAAGGAACATCATTAAAAAAAGACTTATTATAAACATACCATATACAATTATTCCTATTTGGAAATTTACTGCTTCACTAGACAATGTTCTCAGGCAATTCTTTTCCAATTTGGTCTAAGGTTACATGTTATTGAATGCAGAAATAATTAAACATAAAAAGAAAAGAAAAATAGTCAGAAAATATACAATTTAATGTTAATCTTTTATTCTTTGTACACTAACCAGCAGATATCAGTTTATCGGGCAATAAAACGCAATGTAGTGTTGCCAACAGAGACCATCCCTGTTTAATGTGTGCCTGCTGTTGTCCGTATGCTTCTTCCCTCTCTTCTTCACCCTTGGACCATGAAGAGACTGATGATCTACCAGATGCTCTAGAAACAACAAGATAACATAAACATCAATAAAAGAAGATTGAGACACTGGGATAGAAATGGACAGAAGAAAGATATGTCAGAGACAGGGAAACTGTAAGAAAGATCTCACAGGCAGGAGGAAAAAGGAACAGGTATTACAGGAAACCAGAATCCACTTATAAGCTAAAGATTAAAATGAAAAGAACAAATAGAATGATAAATTTCTTTTCTGCTGGGAATCGAACCCAGGACGCCTGCACAGAAACTGAACGGCTTACCAACTGTGCCACGGCAGTCGGCTGTCCTTGCAATAGTACAATAAAACTCACCTGTGCAATTTCCGATTGAACTCCTGTTCCGGCACAAACGTCGCGTTATTCATAGACATGAGTGTGTTCGCTAGAGCTATAATAGCCAACAGATGGTTGGATGTGAGAGTCGTGCTGAGTTCCCAGTGAAGTCGTGCTGTAAACATCCTAGAAGAAAAACGATATTTGAATAACCAAAGACAGAAATCAAAGGCAAATAATTGAATGGCGCCCAACGTGGGGCAAATATTATAATTGTTTACCTCGTACAATATTTGAATAACCAAAGGCAAAAATCAAAGGCAAATAATTGAATGGCGCCCAAAGTGGGGAAAACATTATTATTATTTACCTTGTAAGCATTTCCTGTCTGATAAGTTGTGGTGGTAGATTTGTAGTTGTCGGAGGTGGTGGCAAAGTATTTGGTGCCAAGGCATTCTGCCACGTGGGCAGTTGTAGAGACATTTGTCCACCCTTGGAGAGCACACCGAAACTGACAGGAACCTAAATCGAATCAGACAGATAACATTATTAATATTAAATGAACAAGATCAAAACATCCCGACTCAAAATATCTGCATTATGCATCCTAACATCATTTTACATACATAGACAAAAAAAAACATATTAATGGCCTTCCAGATGAATTGAGGATAACAGAATACACTTTGTTCAATAAATTATTATTACATAGACATATTGGTAACTCTAATAATAAATGTTTGTGTAAATAATGGAATAAAATAATGGAAAATAAAACATTTGAGTTCATTTCAAATATAATAAATAATATAAATATTATCAAAATCAATGTATGACCAGACTTATAAATAAGAAGAAACACTGGACATACCATTGGTCTAAGCAAGCCTAGTTTCGTATCGCAAACTCTGTCCAAGTCAGGATCGAGTCCCCAGGCATGCAAGAGGGACAGAAGGATCTGAGCAATTTCCATGGCATAACTTGGCTCGGAGGAATTTCCAGTTCTTCTACTGCCGCTGCCAACCGAACCAGATTCAAGAGAGCTTGCTGTAATAAATAAAATTAAAATATGATCAACCAATCACTGACAATAATAAAATAAGATTAACATTTAAGAAAAGATCAAAGAAATTATATTTGTTAAATAATTCTTGAACGATATTCCTTCTGAATACTTCAATCTCTGCTACCTTTCCTCATTCTCGTGATCAGTTAATTTTTTCATCGAATGGACATCAAAAATGGAGGAGTTTATCGATTCGACATGAATATTTTTTTATGTATGTTCAGCGATAACTTTTACCACGTTGTCCAATCTCGATGATTAATTTTTCCATAAGGGGATATTTTCTGATTGGTCCCATATCAATTTGGCCGATGTCCGATCATGGGATTCACAAGAATATCATCAAACTCTTCAATTTTCATTTCAGCGATTGTAATTCTTTACCCAATTATCCGATTTTACTTCTTCTTCGATGGCGCTACAGCCCAAATCGAGTCTTGGCCTCCGTTAACTTTCGCCTCCATCCCATCCTGTCCTATGCTGCCACTTTCAAGCTCCTCTCCAGAAGAAGCTGAGCCGCATCCTTTCTGACCTCATTTTCCCATCGGTCCTTTTTTACTACCCCGATTTAATTCTATTATGTAATACTTATTATAGAATTAATTCATGCTGTCCACACATTTGTAAGCAGTATAATACAAGGTTTAATGATACTGATATATTCAATAACACATATCCGCAATATCGCAGGAGTATATCGGCAGTGACGCAGTGGTACGAGGCACAGAATACCTTTATCCCTTACCCACTCCCCCCAATTCTTACATATCCCATTATCATTTTAATGTTTTTAATTTTGAATTACTTATCTTGTATGGTTTTCTTTGTTTTATTTTTATAATATATTTCATTTCAATTTCATAAATCTTAATTTCAAACATACTCTACTTTTTACATATGTTTTAGTAATTGTATTTTTATATTACGCATAATGTAATGTATGATGATGAGGGAACTATTTTGGTAAATATACAACATTCATTGTTGTCTTTTGTAATTTGTAAATTGCTGTATGTTTCCCCTCAAATTAAATAAATATGTAAACATTTTGATGTTATGCATGTATAGAGATTAAGTATCATGTGTTTTTTGATATTTTTATAAAATTTGGAAATATAGGCACACAAATTTGTCAAAAAAAATGTTTTTTTTTTAATAAAACAAGTTTGAGAAACCATGGAACTCTTTCATAAAAACAAGTTTGAGAAACCATGGAACTCTTTCATAAAAACAAGTTTGAGAAACCATGGAACTCTTTCATAAAAACAAGTTTGAGAAACCATGGAACTCTTTCATAAAAACAAGTTTGAGATATTGCTTTATGTATGTTTAATGTTTATACAAAATTTCAGCATTCTATTATTAATGGTTTTGATATATAAGAAAAAATGAAATAAAAATTCAAATGTTAATAACCCATGACTGGAACAAAAATTAAAAAATCTATTATACAAGTTTTGTAGGTCTAATACATTCAATACTTTTGAAAATTTAAGGCTCGTTGAATCAAGTGGAAAAAATGTTGTAAGGGGGGAGGGGACACAAACAGACACACTAAATGTTCTACATCGAATTCTGTGTTAATCAATATATATAACATACTAGTGAACCCCCGGCAAACTTCGTATTGCCTGTATAATTAAAAATGGTCCTCCATAACCACCCGTCGCTTCAGACCCTTCAGTACCTCACGTCCCTTCAGTACCTCCCGTTCCTTCAGTACCTCCCGTGCTTTCAGTACCTCCCGTCCCTTCAGTACCTCCCGTCCCTTCAGAACCCCCCGTCCCTTCAGTACCTCCCGTTCCTTCAGTACCACCCGTCCCGTCAGGCCCACCAGTACCTCCCTTCCCTTCATTACCTCCCGTCCCTTCAGTAGGTTAAGTAAAAGTTTAATTCCCGATACAATACTGGGAAGACCTACGAAGAGATGAAAGGACAGTTGGACCTTCTTTTTCCAGGATCCTCCAACTTCATTGGTAAAATGAACAAATACATGATAAAGAAGAAGAAGAAGAAAAAAGTTTGAATCCAGAAACCGTCCTGGAAGACCTGCGAAGAGATGGAAGGACAGTTGGAGCTTCTTCTCCCAGAATATTAGGTCATTTTACCTTCATAGGTAAAATGACCTAATACCCGATGAAGAAGAAGAAAACATTTTTTTTTAATTCAGAAACCATCCCGGGCATACGCTCGACAATTCACCAAAGTTTCATTGCAATCGGATGAACGGTTTCCAGGATAGTCCACCTTCATAGGTAAAATGACCTAATACTCGATGAAGAAGAAGAAAAATTTTTTTGATCCAGAAACCATTCCTGGTATACTCTCGACAATTCACCAAAGTTTCATCGCAATCGGATGAACGGTTTAGGAGTGCATTCAACACATACATACATAGATACAAACATTCAAATTTATAATATAGATATACTGCGAAGCCTCTTAGTTGGTGTGTTTTTACATCAAAGTTGAAAAACCATGCAAAATGTAGACCAGACCATACAAAATCTCGCGGATCTTGGCTTGAAACATTGTCGATCTGTTAAGAGGAAAAAATCTTTTGAACAAATCGACAGTTGGATTACATACGTCTAGTTCGTTAGCTTTAGGGACAAGTTCAAGTATAATCACTGCATCAAAATTCGTAATTTCTTAATGTGTCTAAATGTATTGGAAACTCGGTAAGTGAGTCACCCGAAGAAGATGGTAGGCATAATATCGTCAACCTACGACATTTGGGTCGAGGTTGCAACAATACTATCAATATTATAGGTAGGTAGGTAGGTACCTCAGACACTCCCAATACTGGCACTACACAATAGCCCTGAATTGACACCGTAAGTATAATAATTTTTTTGTTTGTATCAAAATATATACGAGTACCTTCACTGAATTAGATAATAATTTGAACCTTAATATGAGTACAATTAAAATAATGTTTCTTATAATATGCCAATGGTTTATAACCATATTACGTATACATTTGTTATGTAAGAATCTTCTTGTTATGTAAGAATCTTCTTGTTATGTAAGAATTTTCAAAGTTCTAGGCTTTTAGGGTTTTCGAGATATGTGGAAATAAAAATTAAAAATTCAAATGTTGATTACCCCTGACTGGAACAAAAGTTAGAAATTCTGTATATAAAAGTTTTGTAAGTCTAAAATTTTATAATAATAATAATAAACACATTATTATTACTATTGTAATTAAATTTAAGAATTGCGTGACAAATGAATTTAAATAAATTTCTCCTTTGCGGGGGATTGAACTCAGGACGCCCGCACAGAAAGCAAGCAGCTTACCAACTGTGCCACAACATAATTTTCCATAACTTTTATTTTGGGTTCTGTATATCCTAGCGGATCAAAAGTAATAACGGGGGGACGGACACACAGAGACATAGGTACACATACAAAAAAAACACAAAATTTTGCACTCCCGATTCTATGATCATCCATATAATATTTAGAACATATGCGCTGCAAAGGCTCTGTTTTTTTTTGCATGCAAATTTTCCACTATCTCATACAAAATGTTCCAAATACGCGCATCTTGGCTCAATACTTTGTAAATAGATTAAAAGAAATCAATTCTCTTGAACAATTCCACTCTCTCTCTTCCTTAGCTTGTATCCCACATGGTGGTGGGGTCAGCTCTCCTCACTGCACTCCTCCACTTCGCCCTATCCTGAGCATCGTCCTCAGAGACATCACATTCCTGCATGTTCTCAGCTACCAGGTCTTTCCATCGTTTTTTGAACAATTTGAACATCTTGAACAATTCCACAGTTGTATAAAATCAGCCTTTGGTACAGTTGGGTGAAAAACAATTGTTTTAGCCACACCGAACCCAATTTCGACCACGCAAATGACGCCACACGACAGTACAAAAAAGACAAAAGATTTAATCGGAATCGTAGCCACATAAATATATACCTAAGACCAGATTTTATCATATATTGAATAAATTGAAAAGAGCGAATAATAACTTAATGGATTACGATACATGTTAAAGATTCACTGGGCTTGCTTTTTACGCGGTTTCGAAATAACACTTTCAATAATTACGTTTTAAAATATTTTTTTGATTACTTAAGGGAATACGTAAGGATGTACAATATTCTTGGTTCAAGTACATTGACTATATATTTTAGCTACTTATCGACTAGCCCCATTATCGCATTAGCCCCGGCATAGGTTTTTTCCCTAGTGGGGCATTGCACATACAATTTTTGTGATGTCTATCAATTTAAGTATGTATGCAAATTTAAATACCTAAGCAGTTTTTCGGGAGAACAGGCGCAGAATTGAGGTAGCAGGAGCTGCCTTTAATAAAATGAAAACCCTCTTCTGCAACGAAAAGCTCAATATCGACCTAAGACAGAGGATGATGAAATGTTAGAGGGACTGGAAGGAGACAGATGTCCTGGCTGTGCAATATTAGGGAATGGACGGGCTTCAGAACTGTGTAGCAGATATTCCGGGCAGCACATGGCAGCGAGGGATTCGCCAACTTCGGGGGTTCCTGACAGGGCACCAGAAGAAGATTTATATAAATAAATGAATATTCGATTTTAATCGTTTGATATCCAGATTTTTGTATACATATATATATATATATATATATATATATATATATATATATATATATATATATATATATATATATATATATATATATATATATATATATATATATATATATATATATATATATATATATATATATATATATATATATATATATATATATATATATATATATATATATATATATATATATATATATATATATATATATATATATATATATATATATATATATATATATATATATATATATGATGTATCCGTTTCTCGGGTACTCCGCGTCGTGTTCGTTTGGTTTCTGGTGAAACCTTGTCTTCGACGTTTCAGCCGTACGTTGACGGCCATCCTCAGGAAGTCAGGTGCTTCGTCTGTAGTCTCTGGCTGCGGCGAGGAGGGTTGGTTCGAGATGATTCGAGATGAGGGTTGGTTCGAGTTGGTTGGTCGTTGGTTCGTTCTGCGGCGAGACTTCGTCTGTAGTCTCGCCGCAGCCAGAGACTACAGACGAAGCACCTGACTTCCTGAGGATGGCCGTCAACGTACGGCTGAAACGTCGAAGACAAGGTTTCACCAGAAACCAAACGAACACGACGCGGAGTACCCGAGAAACGGATACATCATTTACACCCCTCCGCGAGAGCCTGAAAAACAACATATATATATATATATATATATATATATATATATATATATATATATATATATATATATATATATATATATATATATATATATATATATATATATATATATATATATATATATATATATATATATATATATATATATATATATATATATATATATATATATATATATATATATATATATACGGTGATGCGTGTAACATAGCCACCGTGTAAAAAGAGAATATAGTGTATTATAAAACTTATTAAAAGTTAGTCATAACTTTATATATAGCGGAACACAAAATGTCAAGTAGGTACAAGTAAATATATAGCGGGTGTATAAAATAAATCAAATAGTGATATCTTAGACACTCATGTTAACCTGATACATTTAAATTAAACGAATGACTAATTCAAATACCTAATATCTTGTCTATGAATGAAATAAATGTCATTGGACAAGATTCATTCATCGATGTCTGTATTTTATTTATTTATTTATTTAAATCCACATAAACAATACAGAATAAAAATAATACAATAATAGTACAATTAATTATGCAACATATATAGACAATTTAGAATATGTTGGCACTGACAATATGCTCCGAGAGGACACTTACATAATTATAACACGAACAGAATCTGTTCTTACAACATGAAAACAATCTATCAGTACCAACATCCAGTGGATAAAAACTATTCTACTAAGCACTGCTTGTGTCGGAATAGCTTTAGATTCATTTTAAATGACACAGTCCATACCTTAGTTTAATATTGGGTTATCCTGACAATTTGGGTCAATATTTGGTTTTCGTTAATATTTATAACAAATATATTTGAATGCGGCATTGGTTATATGATAAAAAAAATGAGATGGATCGGCAGTAGAGCAGTTAGCTCGCTGGATTAGTGTTCCAGCGGTTGCGAGTTCGAATCCTGCCTCGGCCGATTTCGTTCACCTATGAGCTGGACGTCTGGCTGCATTCAAAATGTGGTGCTACAGGCGCATGCCTAGGATCCATTGGTCAGACCACATTCCAAACGACGTGATACTGAAAGTCGGAGAAACGAGACAACTGCCAAATAGGGTTGCCCAGCATCGATCTGAATGGATAGACCATAACATCAGCCATCCAGGTCTGTTTGTTTCTGTTACCGAAGGAATGGCGGAGGGCAGAAACCATAGATGTCGCCTTGGAGACAGTTATATGGACCAGGTGATCAGTGATGTGCGCTGTGGCAGCTACCAAAAGATGAAGAGGCTGGCGAACAACAGAGATATGTAGAGAGACTAAGTGCTTGGTGTAAACCAATCATAGGACTGTGACATGAATAAGAAGGCCCTCATCAACTGATAATAAAACCCTAATACGTATTTATATAATATGTAATATCAGTATCGTCAACAATTACAAAATAAAATGTTTAAAATTGTAGAATCGTAACTTTCTATAAATACATAAAAATTGGAGAAAAAATATCTTAAAGACGATATCTTAAAGACAAGAGGTATAAGAAATATGAGGTTTTATTTGGATATTGATAATGAATCATAGCATGGGTACAATGACGTTAAAAAAACTGTGGATGTAGAATATTGCAAAACTAAGCGAAGCTACATTATGTGGGCTGGGAACAAAACGACATAAACATGATACATATCAGTACTTACAGAATATTTAAATATGTCTGCAGTCATGCTGAGAATACACACGTGGACGGAGAATATCTTTCATATTCACTCCTTGACCTCGTAACAAAGGATGGTTACTACACTCAATGAACTACTTCCATTTAGGAAAGTCGTAGTCAGGTCGAAGAGCTTCTGTATTTGAAGATCATACAGCGGCCTAGGTCAGCGGCCTTCATCTAGATTTTAAATCGGATCCTAATTTAGAATTTTTCGCTAAGAATCTACCTTTTTAATGGAGAATAATGCGTTCACTAGGTAATAAAGTCTTTCGTGTTTTTGTGTTGGTAAGCTTACATAGTTGACAACCTGACGAATTTAGTTTTACGAGGTTGCTAACACTATGGATATATTGGAAATTTAAGGAACATTTTGCTTTTATAAATAAATTCACAATGATTTCGTTAATACACATTAAATCTCTACGAGCTGTCTCCTCCTATCTTTCCTAGTAACTACTTTGATTTAATCAGCTGTGTAATTTTAGTCTTTTTTTATGTACTAGTAAATTAATTATACATTATTTGTAATTTTTGTAACCAATATTAATAATCATATTGAATAATGCATGAAGTTTGTTGTCCGAGAAGTAATAAATTAATTATCGCTGTATTCATTATAATTTTTTTTTTACATACATACATACCATCACGCCATCATGTCCCTTGCGGGGTAGGCAGAGAGAACCAAACGCCACATTTTTCTATCCTGGCACGCATTTCTCGCCTCGTCCACATTCATGCATCGTCTCAAACATGTTCGTCTGTTGCTCACACTTCTAACATTTCCGTCTTTCAGAATATCGTTCACATGGTCGTTCCATCCCTTTCTTGGGCGTCCCCGACCTCTCATTCCATTCCTTTCCGCTCTGTATATTTTCTTCGTCAGGCGCTCCTCATTCATTCTCCCCATGTGACCAAACCATCTCAATGTGTTCACCTTCATTCTAGTAATGACATCTTTCTTCAACTTACATTCTTTCCTTATGTCCTCATTTCTTACCCTGTCATACATCGTTCTATTGCAAATTCTTCTTAACGATCTCATTTCAACTGCATTTATTCTGCTTTCATGCGTCTTCTGCCATGTCCAGGTTTCACTTGCATACGTCAAGGTTGGCACTACGATGGCGTTATGAATGGCAACTTTGGCATCCTTTGATATGTTGCGGTCATTCATAATTGGTATAAGTGCTCCATTCACTCTGTTTCCTGCCATAACTCTTCTTTCGATCTCTTTATTAAGCCGTCCATTCCGTTGAAATTTAATAAATATAACAAATCGACATATTTTAATTAATTGTCAATACTGACGGTATTTCAGGTGTAAAACTCCATTATACAAGGTATTTTATAGTAAAAAAAATGGTCCTACATAGCGAAAACTACAATCTCAGAAAAGAGAAGTCCCATACCATACCATCACACCATTTCCCTATTTGGGATAGGCAAAGAGAACCGAACGCCAGACTCCTCTCTCTTGACATACATTTCTCGCTTCATTCACATCGATGCATCGTCTCATACACGCTCTTCTATCAGTCTTACTTCAAACGTCTCCATTTTTCAAAATTCCATTTATGTGATCGCGTCAACATTTCCTTGGCCGACCTCTACTGTTCGTTCCTCTTTTATCAAACTCATGTGGCCAAACCATCTTAGGGAATTTATTTTCATCTTACGATATCTCTTGTTATCATACATTCTCGTCTAAAATCCTCATTTTTTTATCATTCACCGTTTTACCACACATTTGTCGTAGTGAACTCATTTTAACCGCGTTAATTCTACTTTCATGCGTCATCCGCCATGTCCATGTCTCACCAGCATACATTAGAACCGGATAAGTCAAGAATAGGTAAGATAAGGAAAGAATAAAAAATAAGTCAAGAATAAAAGATAAGTCAATGTATGGAAGTGGCAGTTGCCTGTTGCCCGTGACAAATGTCACTTCTATACATTGACTAATCTTCTCATTTCTTTTCCATCGCTAAATTGACACGTTCACAAGTTATCCAGGAACATAGTAAGAAATTTTCCACAAAACAAAACATCGCGATCTCTCAAGCTAGAGCTTTTCCCGCTAAACTTCGAATGATCCATCTCCTTTTCCTTCCGCGAGGGCCGCTTTATCTCGTTATAGCGGCGGCGGGGAGCGGAGGATCACAGAGGCTATATATACGGGTGAAAGACGAGGTTTTTTCTCAGTACGACCTTCGGGACAGTGCGATGGAGTCGGCTGCGGTAAGTGGCCAAAAACTTTTCAAATTTACAATATCGAAACGAGAGACCGTCTTGACATACATTATACTATACAATAATCGGCATCATAAAATAAACATAAATATTGCACATCGCTTTTTATCGGTGAGACATTAAAAAAAAACATTTGACGTGCGTTAATGGTGATGCGCAGGTGTCCGACGGTTTTGAAGACAGTTTATTTTTTTTAAATCGTAAAAATATACCTACTTATTTTTTATGGTTTTAAGGGGTAGGATTAGTTGCCTTGATCAAAAAAGCCTTCAATGATTTCTTAAAAATATAAAATTATATTTTTGTAACATTTTCATGGGGCAGGTTATAAGGGTCGTATTACGGGAGGTATTTGAGAAAAATGTAAGGACCCGTTCTGCGACAGTACTGTTAACGGGACCTCAACTTTTTCTTACATTTTTCCTTTTTATACGACCCTAGTCTCCTTAGTGGATATACTGTCATATATAGGTATGTGTATTTCATTATATCTATTTGATTTTGCTTCTCGGAAAAAATGTGGAAAATGACGGTATGTGACAGTCGGAAACGAGAATAAATAAGTGAATTTTATAATGTGACATGCTCACGCGAGTCGCGAAGACTGTGAACAAACTCGACCTAACCAGAAAGTAGATAAAATGTGTTTATTTTATCCATAAAATGACGTTTGTAATAAAAAAATAATTCATGTATTTTTGCGTTTCAAAAAGCAGCGTCTCTATAATTAACAAGTGTCAAAAACATGTATGCGTTTTGTTATTCACGGGTTTTATGTCATATTTTTTTAAGATGCATCCGATAACAAGTTGTCTCACATTGAAGACAAATAATCGTTTATCAAAACCAGTGGAAAAACGAATCGATTGAATCATGTAAGCCGGCTCAAAAATTAAATAGTGTATTATTAAATAGCATGTGTGTGTTAACATTGGTTTTATTACGTATAATAATAAATGTATTGTGTAGGTTCCTGGGTCCTGGGTTCGACTCCCGGTAGAGGGGAAATTTATTTTAAAATATTTCTTACGTATTTCTTGCTTATATTGACTGGAAATTTGGAATAATTCACAATTTGGTTTGAATAAATTACCTTGTTAATTGTACAGGGTGCAAAAAGTGTTTTTTTTTTTAATTTGCAAGCTGTTGTATGTAAATATTGTTTTTTACTCTCCGCTACTATCTAATGTGTATAGTTACATATGTTTGAATTATTTAACTAAATATTTTTTAGTTTTAACGGGTATCATGTCGAAATGCATTAATTTCCAACTGATTTAATAGACGAAACTTATTTTTTTGTGGTTTAATCTGTCAAAACTCTCACGTTCTTGGTGATTGAATTTTTCAATTTTCATTAGAAGAAAAAATAATACAAAGCAACAGAAAACGGCTTTAAAATGCGTTCAGGGATTGTAAACCTTTGGAATAAAAAATGTGGAAAAAAGTGTAAAGTAAATATGTAGTGGAAAGTTTATAGTTCTCCACCACCCATTCGTTTTGTGATATTTTTCTTCCATTTTTGTATGATGTTTTGTCAAATATTTATTTGTCATGCACTTAATAACAAGTTATCACATCATTACAAACCGTAATATTAATCGTCGTACAACTAAGTACACACTTAAAGGACTGTGATAAATCGTTTCTGAACTCGAAACCGGGACTTATGACTTAGGATTCAGATGTCTGACTACCGGGGCACGAGGCTGACAAACAATATTCAAACATACATTATTTGAAGTAGAGAGAATTTAACTCGTCAATTTTAATATTTCTTCTATTTAACGATTACTCAATGAAATTAAAATCAACAAATTATAATGCCGTGTCCTTGTGGAGTGGGGAAAAGGAACTGAATGCCACATGATCATAACTTGACGTTCATCGTTTTTCCAACATACCTACTAGCATGCTCTAGTTTTTATGATTAAATTTTTATATCTTTATTTTAATAGGGCATATATACCTATGTGATCCAATTTGAAATAAAATTTCAAATATGTTAAACAGTGTTTCTAAAAAAATACCGCAAGTATTTTCAACGTTTCTCTTCAACGAATGTTCGTCACAAAATTTTAAAATTCAGAATAAATTCCTCAAAAAAATATTAAGAATACCCTTTTTTTAAATTACTCCATCATTAAGTGTCTTAGTGAAAAAATCTTTTATGTGCTTAAATAGTGCATAAACTCAAAGTGAATATTTGTGATAGTTTTTTCATTTCAAGTCTGGTTCGACCGGCGAAATCAAAACCCCAGTTATTACCCATATCATGGATATAATTATCGTATGGAGTTCTATGACATCTAAAGATATTGTAGAACTCCATATAATAATTATATCCATGATATGGGTAAACAAGGTGGGTTTTCATTTCGACGGTCAACCAGACTTGCCCCCCAGGTTTGTTCTTAAATTGCAAAAAATCGACATATTTTGGGTTTCCGATAGTATAAATGACGTATAAACCTTTTATAACGCACCAGATAGTAACCCTTACTAACACGTAACTTCATAATGTATTAGGCAGTTTTAATTAATCATGTTTTCAGTCACTAGATTTAGCGTTATATGCCAATCAATACAATTAAATTTTTTAAAATAATTATGACAAATAATAAATTAGTACAATTTGTCATCCATATAATTTTTCTTAGTCAATCTTTCTTACTAGGTAGATTCTTTAAATCATTCATTCATACCATTACGGTATATCCCACAATGTGAGGTAACCAGCGACAGGTTTGCGGATGTACTTATTAAAGGACGGACGACACGTGCGTGTAAAAAAAGCAACACTCATAATGGATGGTGAACCTCATTGTTGAACAATGTGGGATGTCATTTTTCCGGTTGTATTTTCGATACCCGGCTTAAACGATGATAACAGGAAGAGTGGAATCACTATTGTAAGGCGGTATCTCATAGTCTATAGATAAAAAGTGCTAGAAAAAACTCATGGTAGGTGAATCTAAAATTATTAATCGATAATATTATTAACAATGTAGTGATCATATCCTTGTACCGTGCGAATTAATGCTGATTGGCAATTTCTTCCGATTAGTCATCTTCCGCGTTCGTGTAGTCTAACTTTGAAAATACTTTTCGATAATTGTCAGTTTATTACATCAGAATGTCGTGCCGAAACGTTGTCGGTCAGATTGGTCGCGTCGCATCATCGAGGCTGCAACTTAAGCTAAACTGATGTGCGACAAGCGCTATCACGAAACCACAACACCTGTAAGATCGAGCACCAGTATCTGTCTTGCAATTTAAAAAAAAACTTTAATTTAGATGGATGATGGCAGAGCGGTTAGCACGCTGGGTTAGTAATCCAGTGGCCGCGAGTATGAATCCTGCCTCGACCGATTTCGTTCACTTATAGCACTTATGTTTGCTTTTATAGACCTATCAAGGTTCGAGTCTACAATAATGCATGTATGAGATGATGCATGGATGTAAAGGAAGCCAGAAATATGTGCAAAAATAGAGAAGTATGGCGCTCGGTTCTCTCTGCTTACCACGTAAGGGACATGGCGTGATGTTATGTATGTATGTATATGTAGCTAATTGTTTACAAGGACATACATTCATTCTTTAAGTGCCTTAAATTCCATTCAAATATTGAATGGAATTTTGTCAGTTTTTTATTTCTTGATTTATTTATTATAAAATTCAGTAGAGTACAAAAACATTGGTAAGGTACGACAAATCGAAAAACATGTAAATATATAAAACGCTGATAAGTCATAGGCGTCATGTAAATATTTATGTTATTTATATTTTATTCATTATTTGTATCCAAATATTTCTAAAAAATATATTAAATAAATCATTCTATTTACACCCCATGACGTAGTGAATTCTGGATACGACACTCCACTAGGCTTATGCCATTATACTTATAATTGTTCTGTATTTAATTCCTGTCAGTTTGAATAAAGTGCGTTTTAATCTATTCCTGCTTAGAATTAAATCATTATCAAAAATGCATTAAATCATTTCATCAATTTGAAAATAAAAATATCATATTTCGAGTAAACCTGAGCTTGGGGTAACTTTGATATATTTGAAATTAAAAAAAAATGAGATGCACTGATTAGATATCCTTCAAAATAAGTCTCGTGAGTCTCCAGAATGTGGCAACTTGTTATTGGGTGCGTGTTAAATAATTATTTGACATAGTATAGCTGTTAGTTGCCCGAGAATCTATACAAGATAATATATAATACAATGAGTATTTAGTCTATAATCGATAAAGTAGAATAAACACGCCGTACATAGCACTTTGTACACAACACATATACATTGTGATGAAACTTTCAGAATACAATCTCAGCATGATACTAGTTGATAATCTGCAATATCTTAAAAATTGCGAATTCATAACTCCCCACTATATCCCCTTGGGGTAGTGAGGAGTAAAAAATTGTTCGTTTTAATGGTACCCTGTCAAAGAGTTGAGGTCGGTTGAACACGACGCGGAAGAAAATGCCTCATTAAATTAATATCAAGAAAACAACAACAATAATAATACCTAATAATTAGATAAATTTGAAATATCGACACAATGAGATCTAATAATTAGATAAATTCGAAATATCGACACAATGAGAAGAAAAGAAGAAGAAGAAACCAATAACAAATTAAATTTAACGACACCTTTGATTATAATTTGTATTGTTTCGTTTTTCTTTTTTGTTGTTTCTATAAATTCAATGCCTCTGAGAAATCGCTCAAGCTTGAGTGAAATGATAAGGATTGTATTAATATATATTATTAACAGTGCCGACCTCAAAGCTTCCTTAAACGAAAGATAAAACAAATCAATGCACGATGTGTGAATTAAATTTAATTAAACATAAACAATTAATTATAATGATAAGTAACGTTTCCTTGCATCCTGAACAAATGACAAATCCGGTATAGACGTATAATGAATAATGAAATCCCTTATTTAAACTGGACAATTTATCCTTCCGTGCGACTTCTGCCATGTTCGCTAATTTCGATTTCGTTGGTCAGACAAATGGCGGTCGGTTCTTTATGCCTGCTCCATGAGGAATATCCGGAATATGTCACGATGCTAATATGTATGTATTTATAGGCTATACACTAGAATATTACCTGACATTTAACACGCTATCTCATGCGACGAACAAACTTCAAGAAACTGGTAACAGCCCCCCCTAGCTCAATGTATGGAAGTGACAGTTGCCAGTCACGTGACAACTGTCACGTGCATACATTGAGTTATTTTTCTTGAGCTAAATGATACGTTGTCTAGGCACCCAGACTGGCTAAAAAGTATTGGGAAAATTTAACCTACTCGTATAGTGCTAAAAATATCTCAACATGAATTCACTAGTCTTTGCCGTCATATTATTATGTACATTGTACATGCCCCCTTTCTCTTGTCAACCTACCTTTATTTTATCTTTATATGTTCGTTTTTGAACCCGAGTGCGAAAGCCTAATGAAGAATCTCTACCATACCTTGGTGCCATTCATCATTTCCATTGCACTTTTATGGATTCAAATAATTGAGATGTCACCGTTTATTTTTCTGTTTTTATTTTTAAATTATTTCTGTTAATACTTTATTTTAATGTTTTTACATTTATTAACTCGTAAAATTAAACCAAATTAAAAATTAAGTACCGCCTCAGAACAGACTCGTCTAGTGAGGTAGTAAATTTACAAACAGGAACACAATTGTACATAGTACGTTCATTATAAGTTTTTTTATTGTATTTAGAAAATCAATCACTTCATTTCATGTACAAAATATATACATATGTAATAAGTAAAATCACTGATTCTCGTTATGTAAATAAGTAGTTAGCCGTACAAACACAATATCAGTGGTATTTTTTTTTTAAATGAATATGTCCTTGTTAAACAAGTACATATACATCTTTCTACGTTCCCTAAAATAAGCAAATAAATGCTTGTGCTTAGGTGAACGAAATCGGTCGAGGCAGGATTCGAACTCGCGACCACTGGATTACTAGCCCAGCGCGTTAACCGCTCTGCCACCTACCCATCTATTATATTTATGTATAAACAATCCTTGAATTCTGGTTGAATCACGGTTTAATTGAACCCGGTTCAAATGCTTATTCCACGTTCAATTGAAACCATATTCAAAAAAAATATTTCAACCCTAGTTGTTGTATTTATTATTTTACTATAAAAAATATTTGAAGCAACTGAAGTCGATCTCGATTTTGAGCTCTATTTCATACGACATCCCCGAATCTTGTTTTGTCAAGTTGGTTGTCATGATCACAGAACATTATGCGCGTCGTATGATAGTTCTGTCAAAATATATGTAGCTAGTGCACTATTTCACATTCGATATTTTTGCTTCAACTCAACGTCAATCGATAATTCTAATGGATTAAATAACTTTTTTGTGTTTTTCTCATATCGTATGTTAAAAAAACCCTATCGATATTATTCAAACGGGTCATAGATACTACAAAATTGTGAAACGTAAAGTTGAACCAGTGTTAAACTACCCCCGTCGCTGGTTCAATTTGACATTAAATTTGTGTTGAATCACGGTTCAAATCTTGATCCATGTTTTAAAATAAGAAAAGGGAACAAATTTAGTTTCAACCTTGGTTCAATATTTGAACCACGTTTACAAATAACACTGAAAATATGATTAATAAGTTTTACCGGCATAGTTAATGAATACAATGAAGGCAGGTATGATCCGTATATATCTAATGCTCGTAAGTTACACATGTAATGCATCTGACCGTGAACTTTGACATCAGAAGGTGGACAACAGTCAGCTTACAACACCCAACTATGTACATACACTTATGTGTACTAAACACTTTATTAATGACATCATTTATATTCAAATAATAATATTTCAGACAGACATCGTGCAAAAGAAATCATATTTGTAGAGATTTAAAAAAGGAAGATGTTTCAGGGGTGATCATACATGTAAGTTTCATCGTGTTCCGAATAAAAATTACGGTGCCACCCTTTTTACGATTGGCGGGAAAAGCGTTTTCCCGCCAAAAAGTGTCTATTTACACGACAAATTTTCTGACGTCGTCTATGTTTTTAGGTCATTTATAACCATAGAAAGCGCAGATAAATCAAAATACAAAAATATTTACCTTTGTCATTTTTTCAATGGTCATAAAAATGCATCATGGAAACCAACTTGAAGAAAAAATAAATAATATTGGCATCTTATTACATTTACTTAATTTTATAAATCATTTTTTCATCGAGATCTACAATTATAACAAAGTATAAACAAAGGTAAATATTTTTAAAACTTTATTTATCTGCGTTTTCTGTGGTTATTTTTGGTTTTCGTCTATGGTTGAGTCGTGTAAATAGTCGTAGCCTAAAATTTATCATACCTACTCTTCAATATCCAAAGGCGTCTGCAATCTGTATAATACGTATAGGGACTTGTATAGGCGAATTGTACCAAAGACATGCAAACATACCATCACGTCATGTCCCTCATAGGGTAGGCAGATAGAAACGAGCGTCGCAATTTTTTTCTATCTTGCCACACAATAATTTTGAAGTCGGTTTTTTTTATATGAAAGATTATGTTCATTACACGTTCTGTTGTCAGGTTTCCACAAGCAAAGCGGGCGGTGGTGAGAGAAGAACGGTTCCGTCAGAAGACTCGATATGATCGCAATATGCCGCAGTAAAATTGAATGTAGGTGGGTATCGGTGATGTGCGAAATTTGAATTTACTTCCGCAACGAAAAACCAGTTTTAACATCATAATAAAATAATATTATGTAACTAGTATAGTTATTACATTGTGTAATTTGGCTATTTATTTCTTTTCAATAAACACTACGTCTACCAGATAAGATACGTTAAATATATTAAAACTAATCTACAGATTCAGGCTAAAATATGTGGAAGACTAAAATTTAAACAAGTTTCGAATATTTTTATATTTTATTTCTTTTTATAATCCATTCAATTACAAGAACATTGGTTACGAGTAACAATAATAATTAATAGAATACATAATATATTAAAAATAATAAAATGCTAATAAAGAGTCATTGGAGTCACATGGATGTATCAACTATACTAGCCCATGGGCATGTGCTAGAGTGTACATTATTATGTAATTATGAATAGATTTTGACTACTTTTTTAAGGATAATGTATTTGATTTATTTTAGGATAAAAACAGTTTTATATTTAATTATCGTATTTGATTAGTTAGCTCTTGTTACTTTTTTATTAAATACATATACGCAGATATTGTATATTTTCCCTTGTCGGGAGTCAATGGTATTTTATAAAAAAAATTAACGTCTCAATAGAGATGATTTTAGAATATTTTAGGAGAACCAGGAACTCAAGGCACCTACAGGACTGTCATCGGCTGGTTTACTTGAACACTTCAACTTATTTTCAAACGAACAGATTTTCTTGATTAAAATATATAGAACTTTCAAAAATTGAATTGACAGGGAACTCAATAAGAAAGCATAATTGTTGGTTCAACACGGCACAACGCGGTGTTTGTATTCATTTTTCGATGTCAGTTATCCAAAAATTACATGCATTTTTCTATTTTTTGACATCTGTGAAGCCAATGCGGCCATATGAAAAAAAATAGGGTGTTCGTAAACAATTCGAAGAGATAGTTAGTCATGTCTTAGTATACGTTTATAAGTAAGATTTTTTAATACCGATCTTAACTATTTTAGTCGTACTTATCTAGTTGCGCGTTAAGAGGGTGCATGACTGCTGCCAACGTACCTATTTTTTCAATTTGATATACCATCATTATTACTAAACGAATTATTTTGAAAAAAATAACCTAGTTAGTTTGGATATTAATAAAGAGAAATATACCTTAACTTTTTGATTATGTTCTGTATATATTCTTGTAGGAAAATAATAAGCATACCCCGATTTTAGACATTTATCTTAAATTTCTAAAAAAATATAAGGTATAGAGCAATATTTTTTTTATAAATTAAAGAAGAACAAAATACCTGGAAAAATATGATATGACGTTGCATTAACGCATCAGGTTAAGTAAATAAACCAAAAAAACTTTTATTACGCAATGGCGCTGAATGGAAAATAAATGTTTTTTAGGTTTATTTACTAAACCTGAAGCATTAATGCAACGTCACATCATATTTTTCTAGATATTTTTGTCTTCTTTAATTGAAAAAAATATATAACTCTACGCCTTATAGTTTATTAAAAATATATGATAAACGTTGAAAATCGAGGTATGCCATTATTTTTCTACAAGAATTTATACAAAACATAATCAAAAAGTTAAGGTATATTTTTGTTTATTAATATCCAAACTATCTAAATTATTTGTTTTCAAAACGATTTGATAAGAAATAATGATGGTATATCAAATTGAAAAATAGGTACGTTGGCAGCAGTCCCCCCCTTAAGTAAGCTATTAACGAAATCTAATAATTAAGACCGTTGTAGTATACATAGCTGATGTTGGAAATGATTACGTCTATGAAGCTGTTTTTAAATTATTTCATAGATACCTCAGGGGGGCAAGTCTAGTCCAACCGGCAAAATCAAAACCCTCACGATTACCCATATCATGGGCATAATTATTATATGGAGTTCTATAATATATTTAGATGTCATACAACTCCATATTTATTTATTTGTTTAATATTGCTTCTCGGTCAACTAACAGGTACTATGTCAAATATTAATTTAACACACACCCAATAACAAGTTGCCACATTCTGGATACTTACGATATTAATCGTCTGCACAGATCCAGAATCAAAACACAATAATATTATAATTATATATATGATATGGGTAATCGTGAAGGTTTTGATTTCGCCGATTGGACCAGACTTGCCCCCCCTGGTATCCGCTGCCATTAAATAATAAATATTGATACAGAAGGGATGAGGTATACCTATTTATATATAATGTTTTTTTTGTACGTTATGTTGCTTAGTTTGAGGGCTCATACCTGATATGTACGAACGTTTTTTTCCCCTACGATATTCACAATCGTATCGGTTGATAGGTCGAAACGATCGTTCCGTGAAAGGAAATAAATAATATTGGTGAAATCTAAATCAATATTGGTTGAATATATGTCTACGCGGTAGGTACTCGTCCGCCCTTGAGAATCATGGCGTGACACTTTGACAAGAATCATGGCGTGTAAATAAAACTTTTTTGTCTCATAATACCAACTAATTTGACATTTATAACCTACTAGAGGTTGAACCTCGAGATGGCACCACGAATATAGAATTATTGGCAATCATATGTAATATTGAAGATGGTATAGACGCCAAAGAATCTTATGCAACTCACCATACATAACATCATGGCGAATGTTGTACCTTATATCGCAACATGCAGACGGGTAATGGCAGAGCGGTTAGCGCGCTTGTTGTCTAGTGATCGCGAGTTCGTATCCTGCCACGACCGATTTATTTCACCTTTCATTTAAGCTTAGTTAGGGAATGAATGATCGGTCCAAAATAGTTAAGATCGGTCTAAAATCTTACTTATACTAAGATATGACTAACTATCTCACCGAATTGTTTACGAACATCCTCATTGTTTACTTTCCACACTATGGAATAGTGGAGAGTCATGATTTCACAATTTTTAAGCGTATTTTTTTACATCAATTTCTCAACGGGTATCATGTAGAGAGTGCACACTGTGAGTTTCGTCGTGATGTGTTTGTATGTATGGCGTACGGTGTACGACGTACGGATTATCCTTTTTGTGTCCTCTCTACAGCCCAAACTATGTCCGATTGACTTCATATTAACATCATATGTGTAAAGTGCATAGACTTAGAGCTGTTAAGTTTTCCATAGATATCCGTTAATTTCTTATCTATGATTTCATCTGTCCAAATTTTCAAAACGCTCTCCCGGTTTGGTAAAATCGAGGTATTTTTATAGTGTTTAAATTTGTGATAAAATAAAAAGACAGCAATCAAAAATGCATTCAAAAATGTCGAAATTTAAAGAAAAAAATCTATGGTATGCCATATCAATGTGAAATAAATTACATATTTGTATGAAAAATATATATAAGGAAAGTAAAATAGCTTCTGTATGGGAAAATTGAGTGATCAACTTCATGTTGATATTGTATGTATCTCTATAGACAAGTGTATTTTTTACTCTCCACTTCTATCTTCCTCAAGGGATAGGCAGTGAGAACCGAACACCGCATTCTTCTATCTTGACACATATACATCGCCTCATCAACATTGATACACTGTCTCATACATGCTCATCTTGCTTGTAATGCAATTTTACTTAAAATTTCTCAACAGGTATCATGTAGAAATTGCATACTAAGAGTTTCGTGAAGATGTTTTTGTGTGTTTGGTGTATTGTGAAAACTTTTGTCCTCTGGAAATCTTATATTTGTTTGAGAATCTAATAGAAAAGTACTTCATAAAAATGCATTTAGAGATCGCCAACCTTTCAAGAAGAAAAAATAAACACTTACTATGGTGTGAAGAGTTTAGTGTTGGCTACAACTCACTCGCTTTATATTTTAATTGGTTTAATAATTTTCTTGTAAAATTAGTTTTAGTAAAACCTTTTTTAAATTGTTTATTTGAAGAAACTAAAAAACTACAAGGCCTATGGAATAGATTTTTACTTCAATCGAAAGAGAATATGAAAATCTACCGGCTTAGTATTTTTTATACTTTTTTAATATTTTAATTAATGTTCTTGCTATTTACAAAAAAATTCTAAATTTTACTTATTATTCAAGACAAAATATTGTATATCACAGATTAGGTCATATGCAATATTTTTTTGTGTTTCATATTTTAGATGGTAATTTAGTGTTCATATTTGTGCCCAGGGTATACAAGGGCTTTATATAAAGTGCAAAATCACCTTTGCATTTTAACCGTGAACCGTTCAACAAGCCCATTGCAGTCGGGATCAACGACACAAAGACAAAAATAAATTTATAGTATAAAGATTAAAAAAATTAAATGTCAAAAGGGATTAAAAAGGCGTTGTTTTGTATCCCTTTTGACTTCACAACTGCGAGAGGATCGTTAACAGATAAAATATAAATTTGCATGACAATGGCAATGCAAAAAAAAAAAAACATTTGACCATCATATTGAAATTTAATACTTCGGACGCAGGTCTCCTGGACCGCGTGGTTTATGCTTTTCGAGGCTGTGTTTTAAATCGTGACTTTGTACTTTTGGAGGGCAACTAGTTATCATCTTAAATCCAGTAGGAATTTCAATATACCATCAAAAGAGGTCTTTAAAGTCTGCCTTTCCTAATTTGATGACCAACAATTACGTTGAGCCCTAAATCAATTCCATTCGAGCTCGTCAAGTAAGAGATTACGGGTGATAGTTTTAAACAACATGGTTGCATAGGTTAGGGCAAAAGTGACACGCAATATGTAAAGTGACCATACTTTCTTAATTTTTATTCTTCTTAAAAATGAATACGTCCTTGTAACATTCGGTGCAGAAAAACGATGATATATTAAAAGAAAATATTTTCGGTGCAGAAAAACGATGTCACATTACTCCACTACTAAACGAATCACACTGGTTGAAGTGTACAGAGCGAATTGATTACAAAATTTGTTTGAGAGTATAATATAATGCTTTGAACAACCTGGCACCGAAATATATACAAGAGCTGTGTCAGAGAAGAGATCTCTCTGGGAGACATCTCACACTCAGGTCGTCTGGATCACAGAGTGACAATTCCTTATAGGAGTTGGACAGAGTCAACAAAGCGGCTTACTATGACCGATGTTTTAGTGTGAGTGGTCCTATAAAGTGGAATTCACTGCCTCTAAATATCCGCAGTGCTCAAAGCAAGATCACTTTCACTAAAAGACTAAAAACAGCTTTGTTTCAGAGAGCAACACAACATTAAACTATCAGCGCCCTTGGTATGATCTCGAAACATTCAATGGCGCTATACAAATGATTTATTATTATTATTATTAACAAGTACATATTCATCCTCATATATTCCCAAAATTAAGCATAAATACTTGTGCTATAGGTGAACTAAATCGGTCGTGACAGGATTCGAACTCGCGACTACTGTATTACTACCCATTTAAGAGGACAGTCCTTTGTTGCACTATTCCATCTTTTAACTTATGTTACAACTTTCATATAAATATAATAAATGTTTGTAAACTTATGTATTTTATAAGGGTTTTTTTTTTAATTTTCTTCTATATGTACGTCCTTTATTATCCAAGATATATACACAACGTCGAACGTCAGCTGATTTCATTGGATGATTCAAATCGGAGTATATTTCGGTTTGCGCACAGTTGACGTCAGGCGCAATCTTTCGCTTGGCGAGCTCTACAAAACTA
The DNA here is from genome assembly GCA_963576475.1 of Molanna angustata. NCBI lineage: Eukaryota > Metazoa > Arthropoda > Insecta > Trichoptera > Molannidae > Molanna > Molanna angustata. Next base: position 48,840,242 of record OY754965.1, on the reverse strand, counting down.
AACCTTATATTTAAGGAACGACTCGTTTCTTTTTAAATTGATTGGCTGCTGTTTTGAACTCATGTTTTGGAAAATTATTTTTTGTCGAAAGAATGTATATCAAAATACAATAATGTATTCAGGGGGGCAAGTCTGGTCCAACCGGCGAAATCGAAACCCTCGTGATTACCCATATCATAGATATAATTATTATATGGAGTTCTATAATATCTTTAGATGTCAAAGAACTCCATATGATAATTATGTATATATGTACATGATATGGGTAATCACTAGGGTTTTGATTTTGCCGGTCGGACCAGACTTGCCACCCTGATTAATATTTTTTAGTTAACTGAAGAAAAAAATGTACTCTTATTTAAGTGTTAAGGGTCGGTCATAACTATTTTTATATTGGTTCTCAGACAAGTAACGATTGCTATATCAAATGATCATTCTACGCACGTCCACTTATAGCACATTTTAGACACAAAATGATTAATAATTTCAATGTTTTTCGTTAACACATTGGAAGTTCACAATTATTAAGTATATATTAAATTTATTTATAAAAATGATCCTTAGCGCTTTCGCTAGCATCTTCAGAGGCACTATTTATACTAAAATTTTACTCATTGTGGATTAAAACGCTGTTTTATTTTTATTTTTATAAATAAATTTAATATTTACTTTACGAAATGATTAGGCATACTTTTCTTACAAATCCCTACTAAAAACACTAAGAAAAAGTGTCTCTATCGGGATTCGTACCCGGGGCCATTGGCTCAGGAGTCAGACATCAGACTAACTGAGCCTCGAAGGTCGATAATTATTGTACTATATTCGATAATTATTGTACTATATTCGATAATTATTGTACTATATTCGATAATTATTGTACTATATTCGATAATTATTGTACTATATTCGATAATTATTGTACTATATTCGATAATTATGGTACTATATTCGATAATTCAAGAACAAAACACATAGGTACAAGTTATTTGTAGGAGATAGCCGATACGATATACACAATACATACATAGTACCTATTCATAGTTCTACCCACCATTTTTAAGACTTTTTAATTGCGCCTATAATAGAAGATTCAAGGCGAATATTGCGACACTATCGCAGCTTCCTGGGCATTTGTCACGAGGTGAAAAAGACTCATCTTAGGTAGGTGTTGAACAGAAGAAACAGAGCCGGAAAAAGACATTTTTGTGTCTTGTCAGCCCATGAGAATAATCCTAATTTTGGGAATCATTTGATTTTCCGTTTATTTAACGAATATGTCCTTGAAACAAGTACATATACTAAACGTCCTCATATATTATCTAAATTGAACAAAAATGTTTGTATTATAGGCGAACGAAATAAGGTCGAGTTAGCTGTTCTGCCACCGACCTGTCTTATGACCGATCGTACTTTAGATACTACGTCACTGACACAAATTTTTAAGGTTATATTTTTTATCGCAGATTATCAACTAGAATCATGCTGAGATTATACTCTGAAAGTTTCATCACAATGTATCTGATGTACATATGTGTGTGCTTTGTACCTAAAGCATGTTTATTCTACTTTATTGATTATAGACTAAAGTACTCATTCAATTCTTTGCAAATTTGTATGTCTAATACTCGCTTATACCCCATTAGATTTTGAAAGATATCTGATCAGTGCTTCTCAATATTTTTATTTGTCTAATATTTCAAAGTGACCCGAATCTCATGAAACTTTAAATATGACATATTTATTTGCAAATTTCTAAAAAGGCACATCAATTGCATAAAATTTAATTGAAGAACAATCAAGCTTTCATAATAAAATATTTAAATCAAAAATAATTTAAAAACTCATTTCGTGAAAATGCTGGAAATTTTCCATACAATAATTTAATACATTGTGGAGCGACTTTGTAGAGCACAAGTATAGCGATGGCCACAACCCATGTTTATTGGTTGTTTATTTTTTATCTTTAAGAATACGGAACAAAGATATTATCATGTCGCTCTTCAATAATAATTTTAAAACATCTACGGACATTATCATAGAATAAGTTTATTGCAAATCCAGGAACTAAAGCGAATCAGGAATTTGCATAATCTTCAGTGGATAATACTGATATATTAACCGAGGTTGAAGTACCGTCATCTGTCTTCCAAAACTGGTTACATAGATCTGGTACTTGAAGGGTTCACACAGGTTCCAACAGATATGAACCTATGAAGATACCTAGGAAATGATAACAACTTACGGCAAACATCGTTAAATCCTGTTATAATAATAGTTAATATTTATTACAACATTTATGTCTGTATGTCTTCGTCGGCCATACTGGCTAAGTTAGGTGTCTGACTGCTGATCCAAAGGTCCCGGGTTCGATTCCCGGTGGAGACACAGTTTTAATTGTGTTTTCTGACGATTAATATCGTAAGTCTCCAGAATGTGGCAACTCGTTTTGGGTGCGTGTTAAATTAATATTTGACAATAGTCCCTGTTAATTACCCGAGAAGTAATATAAAATAAAATAAATAAATAAATATCTGTCTGAACGTATAAATGTCCTAGCCAAACTTAGACCTTGAGACAATTTAGTTGCTGGTTTTTGAAAAATATTAAGATACATTATTCTCCGTACAAAAGATCTCAACGCACGGTTAGAAAAAGTAATAAAAATAAATGTTGTAATATGTAAATGAATAATACAAACTCACGGCAGAATATAAAGAGGTGGATGAGTAGTTATTGAATATATTTAATATAAACTCACGGCAGAATATAAAGAGGTGGATGAGTAGTTATTGAATATATTTAATATAAACTCACGGCAGAATATAAAGAGGTGGATGAGTAGTTATTGAATATATTTAATATAAACTCACGGCAGAATATAAAGAGGTGGATGAGTAGTTATTGAATATATTTAATATAAACTCACGGCAGAATATAAAGAGGTGGATGAGTAGTTATTGAATATATTTAATATAAACTCACGGCAGAATATAAAGAGGTGGATGAGTAGTTATTGAATATATTTAATATAAACTCACGGCAGAATATAAAGAGGTGGATGAGTAGTTATTGAATATATTTAATATAAACTCACGGCAGAATATAAAGAGGTGGATGAGTAGTTATTGAATATATTTAATATAAACTCACGGCAGAATATAAAGAGGTGGATGAGTAGTTATTGAATATATTTAATAATTAAAAACACATTTTATTCATTATGAATAACGTTTGTTATAGAATCCCATTATAAATTTCAAAGTTCTTTGTCGAAAAAAGTGACAATTTATTCGCAGGGTAAAATCTATCCAAAGTTTTGTTGATGAATATATAAAACAAATGCACATATACATTAATATCATTACGGCATATTCAAACATGTGGGTCAACCAGCGACAGGGGTGCGGGCGTGCATTAACCTATAAAAGAAACCACGACAAATGCGTGTATATCTATAAAGGACCCATAAGTTGTCACGCGACAGGCAAATGTCACTTCCATACATTGAGTTGTCTTTTCTTGAGCATAATGACAAGTTGTGTACGGGGGCTGATTGACAAATCCAGAGAGCGTAGGTACTTTTGAAATACAGTTCTAAATTAAATATCAAATCAAAATAAAGTATATACATACATAAATTTAAAAAAAAATACACTAAAAGAATGTGAAATCATATCTTTCCACTATTACGTCTCAATCGATTCAACTTTTTAAAAAGAAACAAAAGCTGTTTTACCTGTCTAATGATTCTTAATTGACACCCCATATTCATCCTCCCTCCCCTCCCTCAACCTCTATTTCCTTCCTTCCTTTGTTGCTGTCAATTTACTATTAATAATGTTACGTGTTTCTTTCCGTTTGTTATAAATTTAATAATAATAATGAGATTTTATTTCACTACCTACCTACCACTATACTATCTATGGCCTCACGTTGCTTTGGTTGGTTGGAAGAAATTGCATTGTGGCAATAAATCCGCCATTGTACACATAATAATGTACATGAAGCTTAATAAATAAATAAATAAATATTCACACAATATCTCACCATAATATGTAACTATTCCTAACTTATCTTAATACAGGGTGGGCCAAATTTTTTTTGCATATTTGAAACAAGAATAAAAATAAAACTACTAATATTATTTTGTTGATGATTTATTTAACGTAATAAACATTTATTGCAACTTGTTTTTTTTTTTAAATGACATCGTCTGGATGTGTCCCGTCTCGCAATCGACTACGTAAACTTCTGATTCTGGATCGTTCCTTACGGAAATTTCAACCTCCCGAATGTTCTCTTCGCACAATTCCCCGCCACCCGCGCGCCCCTCCCTCTAACGGTTTTTGAGAAATCAAGTGTTGCTATTTGCAAAAAATTTTGGCCAACCCTGTATATAACAATAACTCCAGTGACAACCCGTAATTGGCTTTAATATTACTCAAATCATCTTTATTTTATATAATTTATTATACGGTGTATGTTGTCCTCTAAATAAATAAATAAATAACATAGCAATGGAGAAAAAAGTAAAAACTATCACCATTTGGCGACTATGGATTCAAACATTCGTAACCTTTTTGTTCTTTGGACTTTTCGTATAAAATAAAGTGTTGACATAAGATTTATGTGTGTCGCTAATTCCATTATGAGGAGTCATAAATATCTGTCTCCATAAAGCTGAGTTATCTAGTGGTTCTTGTGTCTGTACCTATGTATGTATGTATGTATGTCTGGCTGTGGGTGGTGAGTGACCAATGGTTGTTAACGATTGAAACAGACCACAAAACATGGGCCAAGTTCAAGGTTACCTATTCAAGGCCATGAGCCATCTTTGGTCCAGTTGGACAGTCATAGACAACGCATAGGTATAATATTTTCACCGAAGAAAAAGAAAAAAAATGTCATTGATTATAACTCCCATTCAAAACAATCCTTAAAAATAACGTCGTTTTCCTGTCGAATCACGGTGTACGTCGTCGATCTGCTGAACGTACCACACTAGCTATCCCCATTTCTACAGGGACGTGCCTAGAGCCTTCAGACTACGCAAACCCCGAAAGAAAATGGGGGGAAGTGTCACAAGTTTTCAGTAGCATTTAAAAATATTTCAGTAGCATTTAAAAATATTTTTCAATCACATGCCAAAATATTATTTTCATACTGTAGCCCTAAAAAGGATCATATTTACGTTTCAATTTCCGATCTCGTAGAAAGTACCTACCTATCTATACTAAAAAAAGTATTATTACATTTTATATTTTGAGGCAACCCAAGGTTTTCGGCTTCTATAAGCAATCCGCTACTGTGACATTCATAATTCATACTACTAATGTTTAAAGCTCTTATTTTCAAGTACAATCAGCTAGACTGCTAGACTATGGAATGGAATGCAAGACTATAAGTGTTTAAAAAAACTTATTTGTCGGCCTTCGTGGCTCAGTTGGTTAGGTATCGAAAGGTCCCGGGTTCGATTCCCGGTGAAGACACAGTTTTAAATTGTGTTTTCAGCCTGGATCTGCGAGACTATTAATATCGTAGGCCTCCTCGAGAATGTGGCAACTTGTTATTGGGTGCGTGTTAATTGGCCTGTTAGTTGCCCGAGAAAAAAAAACTGAATATTCGTACTACATCCTTCCGGTACATTAAGGTACACAGTTGTTAAATGTTACATTCAAGTAGTTTAAAAAAAAGATTGCAAAAGATTAAGAAGTAAAGTTTTAGAATAAAAAATATAAGAAATGAAGGATAAGAAATAAAAGTTCATAAGTCAGATGTTAAGGGTGGACAAACTCCTCAGCATAGAACCAGCCCGATGCTAATAATCATTTTTTTGTAAGAATTTAAAGGAATTGTGAACCAACCATGATAATATGTAGGTACTAGCAATATCTCTTTCAATTTTATATTTCTGTCTTAATAATTGTTTTTATAACAAACATGAACGTCGTTTAGCGGAAAATATTGGTGTAGAGATGGATGTCCTTCAAAATAATATTTCTAGACATAAAAATTTGAACAATGTCGCTTTGAAATACTTTGTTTTCCTGTTTGGCAACTAAATCCACATTTATATTGCAATAAAAATATTATATGGCAACATTCGGGTTTCATGAATGACAAAATTCACTTGGATCATAAAAATGCGCGCCATGAATTAATTTTTATTCTGTAGTTATGTACATATACTTATATATTTATTAATGTGCAATGAACATAATATATAAAATATGCCAGGCAGATTACGGTCAGAATATTTTATTTTTATTTATTTGTATCACAGTATAGGTATGGGTGTATCCCCACGCACCAGTCTCGTCTCACTTTAAATGCACTACATTAAGAATGTGTGGTGAACCACATTGCAGAACTATGTGAAATGTTATTGTTGCCTGTTCTATTTTCGATTACCCACATCTTGCGGGACAATCGAAAACAATAATAGAAAATAGTGGAAAAGAATAGTGTATTATGCTCCCTTTTACAAGGTATTGCACACCCGCACACCCGTCGCTGGTTACCCCACATTATGGGATATGCCGTGATGGTATGAATGAATGAACTGTAGATATTTGTTTATTTATAATTAATACACAAAACAAATATGACATATAAAAACTGACTAATAACGCCCCACTAGGCAAAAGCCTGTTCTGGGACTGTTATTTTACACAGTTAAGTATCTTTATCACACTATACAACGACACAACAAGTAGATTACTACTGCTGGCCAACTAGGAAAACCTGTTCTAGTGCTAGCAGTTTAGAATGTACGACGTTTGCTGAATTTCTTTGAATCCATTGGAACACCCGGACCTTGTAGCCACGAAGAGTCACTTTCAAGACTTTGTCAAAATTACGTTTCACTCGTATCTTCACTTTCAGTGAACGGTGAGCCAGCTTTTTCCTTATAATGATCTCTCTTTGGCACTTTAAGTGCTGTGTCTGCGTGATTTTTGAGTTCTCAGAAAAATATAGACCCTGCATACAAATCTCGAGTATCCTGGCTTGATACTTTGTCGATATGTTAAGAGAAATGAATTCTCTTGAACAAATCGACAGTTGGATTATATTATTCACAAAGTTTAAAAAGTCAATTTCATTAGCATTATGAACGTTTTGACACATGAATCAAATTATCAGTAAAATCAAAATGATCCGAGTATTATTTTTTTTGTTTGTATTTAAGGTGAATTTTGTCACTCTGCTGTGTGTGTTGCTGTCTGTGTCGGCAATAGAACAAGCAGTGGCACCACCAGATGAAATAGCCAGAAGAGAACCCGATGGTGACCATATACTGCAGGAAGAGAGCAAACTGCCTCAGGTATATTTAAATCGATTTGTATGAAAAAATGAACTAGTTACAATCACAAACCAAAACTAAAAGATACATGAAATATCTAGTAGCTTCAAAAAAGTATATTTACTATGGTAAAGTATATCATGGAAGAACAATCAATCAAGAATTAGGTCGCGTTGGAGGATATGCAAAAAAAACTATGTATGAAAGAATAAGGAACGAGGATAGATTAAAAAAGCTGAGTATTACTGGAATAACGATATTTTTAACGGAATTAAATCACATAAAAAAAAGAAAAGAATAAAGACTGACGAAGAAGATTTGTAAAGTTGACAGAGAAGGAAGGAGAGTTAGGGGCCGGTCAAGAAAATATTGGCATGACCATGTGAACAATACTTTGAAAGAGGGAAACGTTAGAAGAGAAAGTAACAGACGATCATTTATACATATGTAAGGGAGGCAATGAATTTATGCAAAGACAAATGTATGGCGCTTGGTTCTCTCTTTCTATCCCAGTAACAGGAGCATAGCTTGATGGTACGTATTTTTGTTTGAGAACGCAAAAACTGAGATCACCCTGGTCTTGGCCTTGAATTTGCTAATCATTCATTTAAGAAATATAATAATTAACAATTTTATTTTTAGGTAATCGTGTTGCCAGACGGCGAAATCAAGGCAGCGGCTATCAGGAAAGCAGAAGAACAAAGATATCCCCACAGGATACCCGACAAATTCAGGGAGCTCATGGAAGAATCAGAATTGTCGGAGATATTACGTTCTGTGGTGCCACTACTCGACACAAACAAAGTCGTAGACGACAAGAAATACACCGAGCCACCGACGAAAGTGTCGGCGGTACAAACGACGACACCAAAACCAGAAACGCGTGCACGTCTCCAAAGCCAGCCGAGCTCGTTAGTTAGGAACATAGTAGAAAACTCGAACGCATTCAATCGACAGGATATATCTGAGAAGTTGATACGAACGGATGGTGATATACAATCGGTACACAATACCGAATCAGCTCAGAAAAGGTTTGATTTACAGTCGGCAAGCGAAGGATTGAAGTTAACTTCAGACGTGGAACTTGTACACCCAATAGGGAAGAGTGATCAACAACCAATTAAGATTGTTGAAGAGAAAGAAGAAACCAAACCAAAAGCACCCGAAAACACGAATCCAGTTTCGACCGAAGAGCAACAAACAATTGGATCGGATTCAGATGATAAAGTTTTAAGTTACACAGAAAGTGCGACAGAAACAAAGAGTGAAACATCAAGTGAACCACAAGAAGTAACTACGAAACATTTGAATATAATAGAGACTACAGAAACAGTACAGGATACGCAAACAACAGATAGTGTTTTGATTGAACAAACAACGACGAAATCTGAAGATGTGAAAGAAACTCCAACCAAACCTGAGGTCTCTACAGTAAAACCAGTAATAGTTTCAAGACCAAGTTCAGATTTAGAACCTCCAAAGATAGAAATTTACGATTTAGTTAAAAATGAAAAAGATTCTCAACATAATGATGAAAGAATTGGAAATGATACGCTGGTTGAAAATATACAAGATTCAACCACAAAACCAAGCGTTAATAAAATACCGAGTATAAATCTGGAACCACCAAAAGAAGATGGACCGGGTCAGTCCATAAATCCAGAAATTACTAATTTGCCAAAAACACAAAATGAAACCGAAAACTCTCAAATCTCATTGACATCTAGATCGAACAACGAACAATCATCATCGGCAACACAATCATCCGACACAGATTTTGAAGTTACGAGTCAAACTAATGAACCGCAATCATCCGACACAAATTTTGAAGTTACGAGTCAAGTCAATGAACCGACTACACAAAAAACTCAAAATCTCGAAAAACACGAAATCCTCAAAAACCCAGAGGTAAGTATTACAAAATTAGAAGTCAGTGAGATTCCGCAAGTGAAAGTAGAAGTAAAAATACCCAGTGTTGATTTAGAAGCGCCAGAAGAAGGAAACGGTTTTCAAAACGTTGTTCAAAGTGTGGAAAATAAAGTGACGCAAGATATTGAACCTATTCAAAATGTAGAAGAATCGAAAAAAGAACAAATCAACGAATCGGAAAATTATACGAGCACTCCAGTGAATACAAACTTTCCTCCTATATTTATAGAAGGTGTACAGACAACATTAGATCAAATTCCACTGACGATAACAGAATCGGTTAACACTCAACAAACTGAAACGACAACACAAACCATAGAAACAAAAGCAACCAAACAAGATACGATACAAGATGAAAGAAAAACGATAACCATAAAAGAAGATAAATTCGCAAGAACGATTAATATAGACAGCGGAGATGCGACCATCATCATTCAAGTGAAACCGAAAATTCGTATTCCGAGCTTTAATTTAGAACCACCGAATTTCAAAATTGACTATTCAGAACCCATTCCGGCTGCCTCGAACACAGTTATTTCAACGATAGACCCTAAAAGTGAATTTTCCAAAACAGCGTCGGACAAACGTGATTCGGGCCGGCAAACAATAAACAATTTTATCAATCCATACGTGGTATTACACCAAACTCAACCGGCGATTGTTCAAAGAGTGTTAATAAATCCAAACGAAAAAGAAACCGGTGTCAAATTTTCAAACCCACCCACGGAAAACGAAAAAGGCGTTAGCGAAATCGAATCTTTTGTACCGCTGGAACGGCGACATTCAATAGGATACACGGATGACTACCGGGACATACCCAATTTGGCAAAGTCAAACGAGAATCAATTGACGAGCGAGTACCGAAACAGAATATCGAACGGAGACATTCATTATTTGCATTATCCGATGTGCACGAGGCACTTAGACTTTTTGAGGCCGATAATACAAGAAAGAATCATCTTGTACAATCCGACGGATTTCAACAGAGTCGAAGAAAAGGCGACATTTAAAAACGCGGGAAACTTGGTAATGAATCCAGACTCGAGATATGCAAAGCGATTCATCAATCACATTGATCGGAATGATATTTATAAAACGCCCACGAATAGCGAAAATACATTGTATAATCACATAAATTCGTTGAATAAAATGCAAGCTCAGACAATTGTGCCAATAAAAAGTGACAAATGGTTGCCATTTTTTGTTAACGGAGACTCATCTTTAAAGGATGCGCGTGGTATGGACACAATTTACACAAGTGACGGCGGTTTTCAACAACAGGGGGGGAACAGAGAATTATCTACTCCGAAGCAGTTGAAATTAGCATTAACGCCGGAGAGAGAATTTCGGATTGTGGCTCTGTCCGCGGAAGAAATAGAAAACGATGACGTGTTGGATGTAGCCAAAGATGTGGGTCACAATGGAGATACAAAGGAAGTCAACGGATACTCCGTAACAGAGGTAAGTCTCTTTGAAGGCAAATTTGAATAATAAACCGGCAATTCTAAATATTATGTTAATGAGGAATGTGTGAAATGAGATATTCTTATGTAACGTTGAGAGTTGGAAGATCAGGGACATAAATTATCGTTTTTTATGATACGCGGAAAAATTTATAAATCGATATGTAATTTCAAGCATGAATCATATGATATCAGTATCCTTAATGCGTTTTCATGGGAAATTGCGTGGAAAAGAGTAACCAGCGATGTGGGGTAACCAGCGACAGGTATGCGAGTGTGTAATACATTATGAAAGAAAACAGAACATACGTGTGTATTCGCACATCAGAATGGGTGGTGAACCTCATTGCTGCAGCAACGAGGAAAACAGATAACGGCAGAAGTGCGCGAGTGACGTGCGTTTAGCATTTTGAAAATAAAAATATCAAAATTTAAGTTTCCTGGGGTCACTTTGAAATATTTGACAGTTAAAAAAAATTGAGAAGCACTGATCAGATATACTTCAAAATGTGATGGGGTCTTAACGAGTATTAGATATACAGATTTGCAAAATTTTAAAAAATTGAATGAGTAGGTACTTTAGTCTATAATCGATAAAGTAGAATAAATACGCCGTAGGTACATAGTACATAGCACACAAAGATATATTGTGATGACACTTTCAGAATAAAATCTCAGCATGATACTAGTTGATAATCTGCAATAAAAAAAATAACCTTACAAAATGCGTAATCATAACTCCCCACTTCTAGCTTTAATACATAAAATGAATAGAAGTAAAAAAAAATGCTATACAAAATATTTCAATGAATGCGTACACGAGAAACCTATATGAATTTATATAATTTCGGGTTTCGTGTGTGCTCGTTCGTTAATGTCTTTTGTACGATTCTTTTGAGTCTATATTTTTTAGAAGTAAATTTTCATACAATTTTAATTCCAAAACAAACAGCGCCCGCAAAATTTAATACAATACAAACGAATCGCGAAGAACTAGACAATGTGAATATTGAAATCTATAAATCTACATGATAATATAACGAGAGACGCAAAACTTTAAACTTTTACTATCGAGCAACTTTCCAAACATTCTTTTATATTTCTATTTATAATTTGAAGAGAGAATTTCTTTGTTGTGTGTTCGAAAAAATGGACATGTCCCTTTTTAGTCAATTTGAAATATTTTGTAAAAAGTAATTTACTATGATTTCGGAATTCAGGCATTTTTGTATTTCAAGCGTCTCATGTCTGTAATTTTAAATTGAACGATATAACAATTCGCAGAGCAATGATTGTAAAAAAAACTACATGCCTTTTTACTATCGAAAGATGATATTCTCCATGACGTTCGAAACCATCAAGTTCGTTGTCGAAACGCGAAATTCTTATTTTAGTTAAGAGGGCGCCCGCTGCAGCGTATGTACCTATTTATCAATTTGATATTCCATCATTATTACAAATCAAATCGTTTTGAAAAAAATAACTTAGATAGTTTGAGTAGGTAATAACAAAGAAAAATATTCCTCAAATTATTAACAATGTTCTGGTATAAACTCTTGTAGAAAAATAATGGCATACCCCGATTCTCGAAAATTAATTTTATATTTTTAATAAACTGTAAGGCATATAGCAATATATATTTATTTTTAAATTAAAGCAGATAAAAATATCTGGAAAATATGTCTTGACATTTGCATTAATGTTTCAGGATTATTAAAGAAACTTAAAAAAATATTTATTTTCCATTCAGCGCCATTGCGAAATAAAAGTTATTGGGGTTTCTTTACTAAACCTGAAGCATTAATGTAAATCTCATGACGTATTTAACCAGATATTTTTGTCTTCTTTAATTTCAAAATATATATATTGCTCTACGCCTTGTAGTTTTTTAGAAATATAAGATAAATGTCAAAAATTGCGGTATGCTTATTATTTTTCTACAAGAATATATACAGAACATAATAAAAAAGTTAAATAATATTTTTCTTTATTAATATCCCAACTATCTAAGTTATTATATTCAAAATGATTAGTTTAGTAGTAATGATGCAATATCAAATTGTAAAAATAGGTACGCTGGTAGCAGGCGACCCCTTAAGATTATTTTTTACTTCCAAGAAGAAAAATCTGTTTTATGTCTGTACTCAGGACGAGGGTGTCCAACTCTCTTTCCATCTTTTTCGTGGTCGTCAACCATCTGGTGTTTATTAAATTTAATTTGGCAAATGAGTGAGTTAAAAAAAAATTAAAAATAACGTCGTGAAAAAATAGCGTCATTCGAGATACCCAATGAGTTCACCAACAGCCATTTAAAGAAAATTTAGTTTTTATTTAAAATTAATAATAATGACGCGTAATTCATAAATAAATACATCAGGAAGCCTAAATCGTGATCAATCAAACGCAACAAAATAATTGGACAGTCAACAACACGTTAAACAAAAAATCTAATTCGTCAATAAAAGTGGTCCTCTACGTGTATGAAAGGAAATATTTAAAGGTAGTAAGTAGTACGTACATATTTTCTTTGGCACGTGGAAATGAATTATTGCGAGTCACGTTTATTCACGGTGACAATACACCCGGTACAGTTGTAATTGCATGTGGGTAGGTACACTTTTAAACGGTGTAGAGATGGAAGAAAAAAATACACCATTTCCAGGTGGACATGGGTCCATTGAGTTACGTGCCAGAATCAAGGCTGCATTGTGAATTTCCTGAATGATGTAATACACATTTTGTCATACAGAAAAAATACTTTAATTTATTTATTTATTGTGCTCAGTAAGCCAACTGTCGATTTACTGAAGAGAATTCATTTCTCTTAACATATCGACATGGTTTCAAACTAAGATCCGCGAGATTTGTATGGCCAGGGCTATATTTTGCATGGTTTTTTCAACTTTAAAGACAAAAAACACCAACTTGAGTCTTCGCAACATATATAATAAAATAATAAACACTTTCTTGTACCCTGCGCTTACTTGTTTATAGCCGTATGGCAATTTCTTCCAACTAATCAGTGTTTCCAGCCCAGAGAAGCAATATTAGCGTGAGAAAATAATTTAAATAAATTTCTCCTCTGCTGGGGATCAAACCCAGCACGTCCGCACAGATGGATTAGAATTCGGAGTAGAACATTTAGTGTGTCTGTGGCCCAGTATTTCAGTCGGCCCTTAGGAGTTTAACTCAAGTTTAACAAAAATATTGCGTATTTCAGTACCAAATCTTCCCTTAAATACGTCACTAAACCACAAATATTTAACTCAACGTTTCTGGCGGATTGCGTGTCTTAATCTTGAGTTAAGTATTGTTTCTAGTCTTTTTCGCCAGGTGGCGTACTAATCGCCGCACGCTTTAATGTTTTATTTCATTTTATACTACAAATAACTATGCATAATAATTATAATCATGATTTATTTTTGATGTTAAAATAAAAGACTTGATATAGAAGTGGTTCATGTATTTAATATTTATTTTCTTTTTTACATAATTATATTGTATTGCCTGACAACAAACGAAATAAACTGTCAGCCATAATGAAACGTCAGGCACGCAACTTTATTTTTGCGATGTTTTTTCATCCCACTTTTTAAATTGATCCATCCTGTTTCTATATATATAATGTGTATTCTTAAATTTTCTACATAAGACACTATTTTACCATGATCACTTAGTTCCATATCTATCTGTATAATGTACATACATTTTGCATTGAAGTACTACGTACGTAGTACATATCCTTCAATCACATTTTTTCACTACAATGTTTGATTTTAATTAAAAACGAGTGGGTTGTGGCCAACACTAAACTCTCCACACCACAAATATTGACAATGAAATATTTTATTCATTCTAAATTTTACTACCAAGAATATAAATTTTCTAACGATAGTATATTTTCATGTTAAGATAGACAAACTATTAATGCAGTATGGTGAAGAATTCTAATGTTGTATGAAATATTTTAATAAAAGCAGATAAATTTTGTTTTAAAGGACGTTAGAGCATTTTGACAATTTTGACACGTAATATCATATGAAGAAATTTTTGTTATTTATGAAAAGCTAATCAGTTCGATGTTCAAGCTCTTTACATTATAACATGAAATCAAATTACTGAACTTTTCCATACATAAGAAATTTATCTTATTATATACATTTTTATTCATACTAAATTTTACTACCAGGAAAATAAATTTTCTATCGACAGTATATTTTTATGTTAAGATAGACAAACTATTATTGCAGTATGGTGTAGAATGCTTATGTTGTATGAAATATTTTAATAAAAGCAGATAAATTTTGTTTTAAAGGACGCGAAAGCATTTTCCAAATTTTGACAGGTGATATCATATGAAGAAATTTTTTGTTATTTATGGAAAGCTAATCAGTTCTATGTTCAAGCTCTTTACATTATAACATGAAATCAAATTACTGAACTTTTCCATACATAGAAATTTATCTAATTACATTTTTATTCATACTAAATGTTACTACCAGGAATATAAATTTTCTTCCGATAGTATATTTTTATGTTAAGATAGACAAACTATTAATGCAGTATAGTGAAGAATGCTTATGTTGTATGAAATATTTTAAAAAAAGCAGATAAATTTTGTTTTAAAGAACGCGAGAGCATTTTTCAAATTTTGACAGGTGATATCATATGAAGAATTTTTTTGTTATTTATGGAAAGCTAATCAGTTCTATGTTCAAGCTCTTTACATTATATCATGAAATCAAATTACTACACGTTTCCATACATAGAAATTTATCTAATTACATTTTTATTCATACTAAATGTTACTATCAGGAATATAAATTTTCTTCCGATAGTATATTTTTATGTTAAGATAAACAAACTATTAATGCAGTATAGTGAAGAATGCTTATGTTGTATGAAATATTTTAAAAAAAGCAGATAAATTTTGTTTTAAAGAACGCGAGAGCATTTTCAAAATTTTGACACGTGATATTATATGAAGATTTTTTTTGTTATTTATGGAAAACTAATCAGTTCTATGTTCAAGCTCTTTACATTATAACATGAAATCAAATTACTGAACTTTTCCATACATAGAAATTTATCTAATTACATTATTATTCATACTAAATGTTACTATCAGGAATATAAATTTTCTTCCGATAGTATATTTTTATGATAAGATAGACAAACTTTTAATGCAGTATGGTGTAGAATGCTTATGTTGTATGAAATATTTTAAAAAAAGCAGATAAATTTTGTTCTAAAGAACGCGAGAGCATTTTCAAAATTTTGACACGTGATATCATATGAAGAATTTTTTTGTTATTTATGGAAAGCTAATCAGTTCTATGTTCAAGCTCTTTACATTATATCATGAAATCAAATTACTACACGTTTCCATACATAGAAATTTATCTAATTACATTTTTATTCATACTAAATGTTACTATCAGGAATATAAATTTTCTTCCGATAGTATATTTTTATGTTAAGATAAACAAACTATTAATGCAGTATAGTGAAGAATGCTTATGTTGTATGAAATATTTTAAAAAAAGCAGATAAATTTTGTTTTAAAGAACACGAGAGCATTTTCAAAATTTTGACACGTGATATTATATGAAGATTTTTTTTGTTATTTATGGAAAGCTAATCAGTTCTATGTTCAAGCTCTTTACATTATAACATTAAAACCAAATTACTGAACTTTTCCATACATAGAAATTTATCTAATTACATTATTATTCATACTAAATGTTACTATCAGGAATATAAATTTTCTTCCGATAGTATATTTTTATGTTAAGATAGACAAACTATTAATGCAGTATAGTGAAGAATGCTTATGTTGTATGAAATATTTTAAAAAAAGCAGATAAATTTTGTTTTAAAGAACGCGAGAGCATTTTTCAAATTTTGACAGGTGATATCATATGAAGAATTTTTTTGTTATTTATGGAAAGCTAATCAGTTCTATGTTCAAGCTCTTTACATTATATCATGAAATCAAATTACTACACGTTTCCATACATAGAAATTTATCTAATTACATTTTTATTCATACTAAATGTTACTATCAGGAATATAAATTTTCTTCCGATAGTATATTTTTATGTTAAGATAAACAAACTATTAATGCAGTATAGTGAAGAATGCTTATGTTGTATGAAATATTTTAAAAAAAGCAGATAAATTTTGTTTTAAAGAACGCGAGAGCATTTTCAAAATTTTGACACGTGATATTATATGAAGATTTTTTTTGTTATTTATGGAAAACTAATCAGTTCTATGTTCAAGCTCTTTACATTATAACATGAAATCAAATTACTGAACTTTTCCATACATAGAAATTTATCTAATTACATTATTATTCATACTAAATGTTACTATCAGGAATATAAATTTTCTTCCGATAGTATATTTTTATGATAAGATAGACAAACTTTTAATGCAGTATGGTGTAGAATGCTTATGTTGTATGAAATATTTTAAAAAAAGCAGATAAATTTTGTTCTAAAGAACACGAGAGCATTTTCCAAATTTTGACAGGTGATATCATATGAAGATTTTTTTTGTTATTTATGGAAAGCTAATCAGTTCTATGTTCAAGCTCTTTACATTATAACATGAAATCAAATTACTGAACTTTTCCATACATAGAAATTTATCTAATTACATTTTTATTCATACTAAATGTTACTACCAGGAATATAAATTTTCTTCCGGTAGTATATTTTTATGTTAAGATAGACAAACTATTAATGCAGTATAGTGAAGAATGCTTATGTTGTATGAAATATTTTAAAAAAAGCAGATAAATTTTGTTTTAAAGAACGCGAGAGCATTTTTCAAATTTTGACAGGTGATATCATATGAAGATTTTTTTTGTTATTTATGGAAAGCTAATCAGTTCTATGTTCAAGCTCTTTACATTATAACATGAAATCAAATTACTAAACGTTTCCATACATAGAAATTTATCTAATTACATTTTTATTCATACTAAATGTTACTACCAGGAATATAAATTTTCTTCCGATAGTATATTTTTATGTTAAGATAGACAAACTATTAATGCAGTATAGTGAAGACTGCTTATGTTGTATGAAATATTTTAAAAAAAGCAGATAAATTTTGTTTCAAAGAGCGTTAGAGCATTTTGACAATGTTTACACGTGATATCATATGAAGAAATTATATGATATCTATGAAAAGCTAATCAGTTCTAAGTTCAAGCTATTAATATTCTTCTATCAATATGAAATCAATGAACTGATCATTGCCAAATATAAAAAAATTCTCTTGTTACATATAAGTTTCATACAAATATCCATTAAATAAAATATAATTTTTGAAACCGTTGAATATTTTTCTTTTAACATTGACCAACTTTGAATACAATTTTATGAAGATTCTTGGTGTTGTATAAATAGTTGAAACCAAATTAAAATATCTCTAATTTCCAGGTCGTGAGAGCATTTTTTCAGTTTTAATAGATGAAATCATAAAGAAACATTGGGAAAAAATGAACCGTTGTCTATGGAAAACTAATCAGCTCTAAGTTTATGGACTTAACACATGTGATATCAATATGAAGTCAATCGGACTTATAGTTTGGGCTGCAGAGAGGACACAAAAAAAAAACAACGTAAATGATGAATTCATAGAGAAGAAATCAAAAGTTGTCTATGGAAAACTAATCAGCTCTAGGTCTTTGCACTTTACACATATGATGTTAATATGAAGTCGATCAGACTTATAGTTTGGGCTGTAGAGAGGACACAAAAAAGATAAATGCTACGGCGTACGGCGTACGGCGTACAGCGTATACGCCATACACACAAACACATCACGACGAAACTCATAGTGTGCATTCTCTACATGATACCCATTGAGAAATTGATGTAAAAAAAATACGCTTAAATTTTGCGAAATCATGACTCTCCCCTATTCCATAGTGTGGAGAGTAATAATAATAATAAACTGTTTTTTCTAGTATATAATTTTTCTTCCGATAGTATATTTTTATGATAAGATAGACAAACTTTTAATGCAGTATGGTGTAGAATGCTTATGTTGTATGAAATATTTTAAAAAAAGCAGATAAATTTTGTTCTAAAGAACGCGAGAGCATTTTCCAAATTTTGACAGGTGATATCATATGAAGATTTTTTTTGTTATTTATGGAAAGCTAATCAGTTCTATGTTCAAGCTCTTTACATTATAACATGAAATCAAATTACTGAACTTTTCCATACATAGAAATTTATCTAATTACATTTTTATTCATACTAAATGTTACTACCAGGAATATAAATTTTCTTCCGATAGTATATTTTTATGTTAAGATAGACAAACTATTAATGCAGTATAGTGAAGAATGCTTATGTTGTATGAAATATTTTAAAAAAAGCAGATAAATTTTGTTTTAAAGAACGCGAGAGCATTTTTCAAATTTTGACAGGTGATATCATATGAAGAATTTTTTTGTTATTTATGGAAAGCTAATCAGTTCTATGTTCAAGCTCTTTACATTATATCATGAAATCAAATTACTACACGTTTCCATACATAGAAATTTATCTAATTACATTTTTATTCATACTAAATGTTACTATCAGGAATATAAATTTTCTTCCGATAGTATATTTTTATGTTAAGATAAACAAACTATTAATGCAGTATAGTGAAGAATGCTTATGTTGGATGAAATATTTTAAAAAAAGCAGATAAATTTTGTTTTAAAGAACGCGAGAGCATTTTCAAAATTTTGACACGTGATATTATATGAAGATTTTTTTTGTTATTTATGGAAAACTAATCAGTTCTATGTTCAAGCTCTTTACATTATAACATGAAATCAAATTACTGAACTTTTCCATACATAGAAATTTATCTAATTACATTATTATTCATACTAAATGTTACTATCAGGAATATAAATTTTCTTCCGATAGTATATTTTTATGATAAGATAGACAAACTTTTAATGCAGTATGGTGTAGAATGCTTATGTTGTATGAAATATTTTAAAAAAAGCAGATAAATTTTGTTCTAAAGAACGCGAGAGCATTTTCCAAATTTTGACAGGTGATATCATATGAAGATTTTTTTTGTTATTTATGGAAAGCTAATCAGTTCTATGTTCAAGCTCTTTACATTATAACATGAAATCAAATTACTGAACTTTTCCATACATAGAAATTTATCTAATTACATTTTTATTCATACTAAATGTTACTACCAGGAATATAAATTTTCTTCCGATAGTATATTTTTATGTTAAGATAGACAAACTATTAATGCAGTATAGTGAAGTATGCTTATGTTGTATGAAATATTTTAAAAAAAGCAGATAAATTTTGTTTTAAAGAACGCGAGAGCATTTTTCAAATTTTGACAGGTGATATCATATGAAGAATTTTTTTGTTATTTATGGAAGGCTAATCAGTTCTATGTTCAAGCTCTTTACATTATATCATGAAATCAAATTACTACACGTTTCCATACATAGAAATTTATCTAATTACATTTTTATTCATACTAAATGTTACTATCAGGAATATAAATTTTCTTCCGATAGTATATTTTTATGTTAAGATAAACAAACTATTAATGCAGTATAGTGAAGAATGCTTATGTTGTATGAAATATTTTAAAAAAAAGCAGATAAATTTTGTTTTAAAGAACGCGAGAGCATTTTCAAAATTTTGACACGTGATATTATATGAAGATTTTTTTTGTTATTTATGGAAAGCTAATCAGATCTATGTTCAAGCTCTTTACATTATAACATGAAATCAAATTACTGAACTTTTCCATACATAGAAATTTATCTAATTACATTATTATTCATACTAAATGTTACTATCAGGAATATAAATTTTCTTCCGATAGTATATTTTTATGTTAAGATAGACAAACTATTAATGCAGTATAGTGAAGAATGCTTATGTTGTATGAAATATTTTAAAAAAAGCAGATAAATTTTGTTCTAAAGAACGCGAGAGCATTTTCCAAATTTTGACAGGTGATATCATATGAAGATTTTTTTTGTTATTTATGGAAAGCTAATCAGTTCTATGTTCAAGCTCTTTACATTATAACATGAAATCAAATTACTGAACTTTTCCATACATAGAAATTTATCTAATTACATTTTTATTCATACTAAATGTTACTACCAGGAATATAAATTTTCTTCCGATAGTATATTTTTATGTTAAGATAAACAAACTATTAATGCAGTATAGTGAAGAATGCTTATGTTGTATGAAATATTTTAAAAAAGCAGATAAATTTTGTTTTAAAGAACGCGAGAGCATTTTCAAAATTTTGACACGTGATATTATATGAAGATTTTTTTTGTTATTTATGGAAAACTAATCAGTTCTATGTTCAAGCTCTTTACATTATAACATGAAATCAAATTACTGAACTTTTCCATACATAGAAATTTATCTAATTACATTTTTATTCATACTAAATGTTACTACCAGGAATATAAATTTTCTTCCGATAGTATATTTTTATGTTAAGATAAACAAAATATTAATGCAGTATAGTGAAGAATGCTTATGTTGTATGAAATATTTTAAAAAAAGCAGATAAATTTTGTTTTAAAGAACGCGAGAGCATTTTCAAAATTTTGACACGTGATATTATATGAAGATTTTTTTTGTTATTTATGGAAAACTAATCAGTTCTATGTTCAAGCTCTTTACATTATATCATGAAATCAAATTACTACACGTTTCCATACATAGAAATTTATCTAATTACATTTTTATTCATACTAAATGTTACTATCAGGAATATAAATTTTCTTCCGATAGTATATTTTTATGTTAAGATAAACAAACTATTAATGCAGTATAGTGAAGAATGCTTATGTTGTATGAAATATTTTAAAAAAAGCAGATAAATTTTGTTTTAAAGAACGCGAGAGCATTTTCAAAATTTTGACACGTGATATTATATGAAGATTTTTTTTGTTATTTATGGAAAGCTAATCAGTTCTATGTTCAAGCTCTTTACATTATAACATTAAAACCAAATTACTGAACTTTTCCATACATAGAAATTTATCTAATTACATTATTATTCATACTAAATGTTACTATCAGGAATATAAATTTTCTTCCGATAGTATATTTTTATGTTAAGATAGACAAACTATTAATGCAGTATAGTGAAGAATGCTTATGTTGTATGAAATATTTTAAAAAAAGCAGATAAATTTTGTTTTAAAGAACGCGAGAGCATTTTTCAAATTTTGACAGGTGATATCATATGAAGAATTTTTTTGTTATTTATGGAAAGCTAATCAGTTCTATGTTCAAGCTCTTTACATTATATCATGAAATCAAATTACTACACGTTTCCATACATAGAAATTTATCTAATTACATTTTTATTCATACTAAATGTTACTATCAGGAATATAAATTTTCTTCCGATAGTATATTTTTATGTTAAGATAAACAAACTATTAATGCAGTATAGTGAAGAATGCTTATGTTGTATGAAATATTTTAAAAAAAGCAGATAAATTTTGTTTTAAAGAACGCGAGAGCATTTTCAAAATTTTGACACGTGATATTATATGAAGATTTTTTTTGTTATTTATGGAAAACTAATCAGTTCTATGTTCAAGCTCTTTACATTATAACATGAAATCAAATTACTGAACTTTTCCATACATAGAAATTTATCTAATTACATTTTTATTCATACTAAATGTTACTACCAGGAATATAAATTTTAAGATAGACAAACTATTAATGCAGTATAGTGAAGACTGCTTATGTTGTATGAAATATTTTAAAAAAAGCAGATAAATTTTGTTTCAAAGAGCGTTAGAGCATTTTGACAATGTTTACACGTGATATCATATGAAGAAATTATATGATATCTATGAAAAGCTAATCAGTTCTAAGTTCAAGCTATTAATATTCTTCTATCAATATGAAATCAATGAACTGATCATTGCCAAATATAAAAAAATTCTCTTGTTACATATAAGTTTCATACAAATATCCATTAAATAAAATATAATTTTTGAAACCGTTGAATATTTTTCTTTTAACATTGACCAACTTTGAATACAATTTTATGAAGATTCTTGGTGTTGTATAAATAGTTGTAACCAAATTAAAATATCTCTAATTTCCAGGTCGTGAGAGCATTTTTTCAGTTTTAATAGATGAAATCATAAAGAAACATTGGGAAAAAATGAACCGTTGTCTATGGAAAACTAATCAGCTCTAAGTTTATGGACTTAACACATGTGATATCAATATGAAGTCAATCGGACTTATAGTTTGGGCTGCAGAGAGGACACAAAAAAAAAACAACGTAAATGATGAATTCATAGAGAAGAAATCAAAAGTTGTCTATGGAAAACTAATCAGCTCTAGGTCTTTGCACTTTACACATATGATGTTAATATGAAGTCGATCAGACTTATAGTTTGGGCTGTAGAGAGGACACAAAAAAGATAAATGCTACGGCGTACGGCGTACAGCGTATACGCCATACACACAAACACATCACGACGAAACTCATAGTGTGCATTCTCTACATGATACCCATTGAGAAATTGATGTAAAAAAAATACGCTTAAATTTTGCGAAATCATGACTCTCCCCTATTCCATAGTGTGGAGAGTAAAAACATCGATCTGTATAAAAAATTGAAAAAGTAACATGCTGTGTAATGAAACAAATAAAATAATGTGTTGTTATAACAATAAAATAATATTTAGTCACAGCTTCGCGTCACGTATCATTTAAGGTTATTACAATTTGACTTGAATTTGACAGATGCGTTATAGACAATAACCATAGAAAACGTAAAATATATCTATAGTTGAAGATTACGTAACTGACGTTTCATTTTGCACTGAAATACGCGAATGAAATTTAATCTTCCCTAAACTTTTAACTTGGATTACTAAATCCAACGATTTAAGGGCCAACTGATATCTCGGGCCTGTGTGTGTATCCTTATAACTTTTGATCCTCTTAATGGACAGAGCTTAAAATTTCAGAAAGTACCTATAGAAAGTTTTAGGCCTACAAAACTTTTATACTCAGAATTTTTATTTTTTTTTTCAGTCAGGGATTGTCAACATTGGAATTTTTTTATTTAATTTTTCCATATATCGCAAAACCATAACGCGGAAATTTCGTATAAACATATACGTTACAATATTTCAGATTAATTTTCATAAAAAAGTTCCAGGGTTTCTCAAACTTTTTAATAAAAAAAAACATTTTTTATGATAAATTTGTGTTTTACTGCCTTTATTTTTAAAATTTCGAAAAACGCCGAAACACCCCGACTAGATCATTTAATTTTCTATAAAAATCACAAACATTATAATATGTAGTGCATCTCAAACTTTTCTGAATTTTTTTTGTAAAAATTAAATCAGTGACGACATCGTTTCATATAATTGGCATGATACACAATATCTGAGGGAACTCTCAATAGTTTGATACTTAATCTCCATACATGAATATGTACATACCATCGAGGTGTTTGCATATTCGGGGTAGGAAAAAAGGACTGACCTCCACACTATCCTATCTTGACATACGTATTTTGTATAGAAAACAAAATATCTTAAAATATTGAATAATTTGGATTTAAGGGTTTATAGTTTGGAACGTACTTTTCAACAATACATACTATCGCCATTGACAGTTGGATCTCAAGTGTTACATGTAACTAGTATATTGACATTTATTTACTGATTGATTAAACCCTCGGGTATTACCGGTTCTGGGGCTGTCATTTTTACACATTAAAAATAGCAGTCTATTTTTTCTTTAAAAACATGTAATTTTTATGGTGAATTAGTAGATATTGTTGTTTTTTTTGCCTTTCATTTGTGAAATAGAGCGAACCAATAAAAACATTATATTACTATTATACAAGCTTTCTAACGCACACAGCCTTGTCATGCTCATCATTATGTAGTTTTAAGGATTAAAAAAAAAACATTGTAGCGGGCGGAGCCAGCTGGTTAATACAAAACATGACGTAATTTAGAAGCCAGATGATGAACGTTTATCACATTTCGTGATACTACAATTAACGAACGCCATAAGCAACATTATTATTATTAATATTGTAATATTTTAAAATTAACAAAGCATCAAGTGAGGTTTTTGCGAAGCGATTAATGTATGGTAGTGAGACATGGAATAAAAAAAATTAAAAAACGGACATGAAGATAATGTGTCACATTATAAAGTCGCAAAAGACGTACATGGTGGGTGTACGGCGAAGTCGAGATTCAGCATTTATTGTATTTTCTGTTGTCAATATGGGCAAAAGCTCTTGAGCAGAGTGGAATTAGGTAGGATATTTATGTAGTTTGTCGATGAACAATTTTTGGTGAAACTCCACAGACATTATAAAAACTTAAGTGGTTTTAATTCCGTCATTTCGTGTAGTAGTTAATTTAATTTATCTAAGGATAATTTTTTGGTGAAACTAAATAAACAGTGGAACGTAAACTCTGACAGTGTTATTTATAAAAAAAAACTTGGTTCAAAGTCTTATTCTGAAATTCAAATATTCTTCTAATACTAGTTGCATGTAACACATGAGATCTAACTGTCGATAGCGATAGTATGTATAGTTGAATAATAAGAATCAAATTATCCATAAATCCAAATTATTCAAAATTTTAACACATGTTGGTATGTATGTCAAGATAGGACAGTAAGGAGGTCAGTCCTCTTTTCCTACCCGGAATATGAAAACAGCATGATGGTTCTGTATGTATGTTTGGAGATTAAGTACCTATCAAACTATTAAGTCTTCTTAGATATTGTGTATAGGCGACTGCCATACAAATTGTATGAAGCGATGTCGTCACTAAATTCAATTTTTATAAAAATTGTTAAAAAAAAATTGAGATGTATTTCTACAATATTGATATTTTTTATAGAAAATTAAATTATCTAGTTGGGGTGTTTCGGCATTTTTCGAAAAATGGAAATATAGGCAGTTAAACTCATAAATTTATCATAAAAAAATATTTTTCTTAATAAAAAATGTTTGAGAAACCCTGTAATTTTTTTGAAAAAATCAATTTGACATTTTGTACACACATACAGACACACAAAACTCACATAAAATTTTCTACTCCGAATTCTGAGTAAATCCATGTATGGGAACATATATGCTGCGAAGCCTCTAAGTTGGTGTTTTTAGCATGCAAAAAGTCCACTATGCCATACAAAATGTTCCTTCGTACACGCTTACACGCTTCTTGGCTTAATACTGACGCTTCATTCAGAGAATTTAATTCTCATGAACGAATCGACAGTTGGAAGATTTCAGTTGAACGTGGAATAAGACTTTGAACCGGGTTCAATAGAACCAAGTTTTTTTTTATAAATAACACTGTGAGTGATTTTAATTTCATCTGGTAGTTTATTCGACGGACGATTCTTGGTAAAGCTCTATAAATCGTGAAACAAATATTTTAGTGATAGGCACTCCATTACGTATGTAGTTTATTTAGTTTAAAAACTCACAATTTTGGTAAAAATCTATAAACCGTGAAACGAAAACTTTGATTTTCATTCCATTAGGTAGTTTACTTGGTTTTTCGACTGACAATTCTTGGTGAAACTAAATAAACAGTGAAAAACTTTCATGTCTTTCATCCCATGTGAGCATTAAGTAGTACAAAAAGAGTATCCCAAATTAACTTTGGTGTTTTTCATTCCATGTGAGCATCAAGTAATACAAAAAACGTGTCATAAAATAACTTTGTTATTTTTTATTCCATGTGAGCATCAAGTAATACAAAAAACGTGTCCTAAAATAACTTTGGTATTTTTTATTCCATGTGAGCATCAAGTAATACAAAAAAAGGGTCCTAAAATAACTTTGTTATTTTTTATTCCATGTGAGCATCAAGTAATACAAAAAACGTGTCCTAAAATAACTTTGTTATTTTTTATTCCATGTGAGCATCAAGTAATACAAAAAACGTGTCCTAAAATAACTTTGGTATTTTTTATTCCATGTAAGCATCAAGTAATACAAAAAACGTGTCCTAAAATAACTTTGGTATTTTTTATTCCATGTGAGCATCAAGTAATACAAAAAACGTGTCCTAAAATAACTTTGGTATTTTTTATTCCATGTGAGCATCAAGTAATACAAAAAACGTGTCCTAAAATAACTTTGGTATTTTTTATTCCATGTGAGCATCAAGTAATACAAAAAACGTGTCCTAAAATAACTTTGGTATTTTTTATTCCATGTGAGCATCAAGTAATACAAAAAACGTGTCCTAAAATAACTTTGGTATTTTTTATTCCATGTGAGCATCAAGTAATACAAAAAACGTGTCCTAAAATAACTTTGGTATTTTTTATTCCATGTGAGCATCAAGTAATACAAAAAACGTGTCCTAAAATAACTTTGGTATTTTTTATTCCATGTGAGCATCAAGTAATACAAAAAACGTGTCCTAAAATACCTTTGGTATTTTTTATTCCATATGAGCATCAAGTAATACAAAAAACGTGTCCTAAAATAACTTTGTTATTTTTTATTCCATGTGAGCATCAAGTAATACAAAAAACGTGTCCTAAAATAACTTTGTTATTTTTTATTCCATGTGAGCATCAAGTAATACAAAAAACGTGTCCTAAAATAACTTTGGTATTTTTTATTCCATGTGAGCATCAAGTATTACAAAAAACGTTTCCTAAAATAACTTTGGTATTTTTTATTCCATGTGAGCATCAAGTAATACAAAAAACGTGTCCTAAAATAACTTTGGTATTTTTTATTCCATGTGAGCATCAAGTAATACAAAAAACGTGTCCTAAAATTAATTTGGTATTTTTTATTCCATGTGAGCATCAAGTAATACAAAAAACGTGTCCTAAAATAACTTTGGTATTTTTTATTCCATGTGAGCATCAAGTAATACAAAAAACGTGTCCTAAAATACCTTTGGTATTTTTTATTCCATATGAGCATCAAGTAATACAAAAAACGTGTCCTAAAATAACTTTGTTATTTTTTATTCCATGTGAGCATCAAGTAATACAAAAACGTGTCCTAAAATAACTTTGGTATTTTTTATTCCATGTGAGCATCAAGTAATACAAAAAACGTGTCCTAAAATAACTTTGGTATTTTTTATTCCATGTGAGCATCAAGTAATACAAAAAACGTGTCCTAAAATAACTTTGGTATTTTTTATTCCATGTGAGCATCAAGTAATACAAAAAACGTGTCCTAAAATAACTTTGGTATTTTTTATTCCATGTGAGCATCAAGTAATACAAAAAACGTGTCCTAAAATAACTTTGGTATTTTTTATTCCATGTGAGCATCAAGTAATACAAAAAACGTGTCCTAAAATACCTTTGGTATTTTTTATTCCATATGAGCATCAAGTAATACAAAAAACGTGTCCTAAAATAACTTTGTTATTTTTTATTCCATGTGAGCATCAAGTAATACAAAAAACGTGTCCTAAAATAACTTTGTTATTTTTTATTCCATGTGAGCATCAAGTAATACAAAAAACGTGTCCTAAAATAACTTTGGTATTTTTTATTCCATGTGAGCATCAAGTAATACAAAAAACGTGTCCTAAAATAACTTTGGTATTTTTTATTCCATGTGAGCATCAAGTAATACAAAAAACGTGTCCTAAAATAACTTTGGTATTTTTTATTCCATGTGAGCATCAAGTAATACAAAAAACGTGTCCTAAAATAACTTTGGTATTTTTTATTCCATGTGAGCATCAAGTAATACAAAAAACGTGTCCTAAAATTAATTTGGTATTTTTTATTCCATGTGAGCATCAAGTAATACAAAAAACGTGTCCTAAAATACCTTTGGTATTTTTTATTCCATATGAGCATCAAGTAATACAAAAAACGTGTCCTAAAATAACTTTGTTATTTTTTATTCCATGTGAGCATCAAGTAATACAAAAACGTGTCCTAAAATAACTTTGGTATTTTTTATTCCATGTGAGCATCAAGTAATACAAAAAACGTGTCCTAAAATAACTTTGGTATTTTTTATTCCATGTGAGCATCGAGTTGTACAAAAAGTGTCCCAAACTACATAACTTTGGTGCGTTTCATTCCATGTGAGCATTAAGTAGTACGAAAAGCGTGTCCCAAACTAACGTCATATTTTTAGGGTTTGTTTGTTTATCCAACTGTCGATTTGTTCAGGAGAACTTTGTTCTCTTAACATATCGACAATGTGTCAAGCCAGAATACGCGAGAATTGTATGGAGAGGTCTACTTTTTTCACGGGTTTTCCAACTTTGAAGTCAAAAAACACCAACTTAGAGGCTTCGCAGCATATATGTTCCATACACGGATTTACTCAGAATTCGGAGTAGAACATTTCGTGTGTCTGTGTGTGTGTCCGTCCCCCCCTTATAACTTTTGATCCGCTCAATTTACAGAGCCCGAAATTTCAGAATATATAAAAAGTTACAGGCCTACAAAACTTTTATACTCGGAATTTTGAATTTTTGTTTCAGTCAGGGGTTATCAACTTTTGAATTTTTATTTTATTTTTCCCTATATCTCAGAAACCATAAAAGCTAGAACGCTGAAAATTGGTATAAACATAGACAAATACAAAATCTCAAATGAGTTTTTTCAAAAAAATTCCAGGGTTTCTCAAACATTTTTTATCAAGAAAAGTATTTTTTGATAAATTTATGAGTTTAACTGCCTATATTTCCATTTTTTTTAAAATATCGAAAAAAGCCGAAACACCCCAACTAGATAATTTAATTTTATATAAAAAATATTAACATTGTAGCAGTACATCTCAATTTTTTTTTAACAATTTTTATAAAAATTGAATTTAGTGACGACATCGCTTCATACAATTTGTATGGTAGTCACCTATACACAATATCAAAGAAGACTTAATAGTTTGATACTTCATCTCTAAACATACAATATACATATACCATCATGCTGTTTTCATATTCCGGGTAGGAAAAAAAGACTGACCTCCATACTATCCTATCTTGACTACCTAGGTACATGTGTTGTATAGAAAACTAAATATCATAAAATAATAAATAATTTGTATTTATGGGTTTGGTACTTATTCTTCAACTATACATACTATCGCTGTCGACAGTTGGATCTCATGTGTTACATGCAACTAGTAATATATAAACACGTCATTAAAAAAAACCTAGCTAGTTTTTAATGAGATTGGAAGTATAATAGTTTATATTTTGTATTAGAATATTTTTTTGTATAGTTAAACTTCCTAATCTGATCCTGGTAACACTGCATTGCCAAGGTCAGCTTAGAATTTAATTGGAAAAAAATTAATGATCATAAAATTTCGGTTATTGAAAATTATTGAATTGTGAGGTCGTAAAAAATAACAATATTAAAAATCCGTTTAATTGTTCTCTGTTGACTATAGGTAATTACAAAATAACGTACACATTATAATGAGTTAGACTGAGAAAACGAAAAGGCTTAACAAAGAAAAAGTAAAAAAATCAGATTAAAAGTGCATTATCTTATAAAAGGAAGCACGATACGTGCGTGTACGACAGTACACCAGTTTCGTTTCGTAAAAAATAATTCATAGCAATAAAAGCATTAGTATATGGGAAGGAGACGAAAATGGAATAAGGTATTAATCCTGACCCGGACAAAAAATCAAAATTCTGAGGATTAAAGGCCTAAAATTTTATATACCTTCAGAAATGTTGTGCTCTGCGTAAAGCGGATCAAAAGTTATAAGGGGGTGGGATACACTCACATAACTCGAAAACGGTTGACGATAGAAACTTTTTGTACCATGAAAAAAATTAGATTTTTGTCAAAAACAAAAAAAATAAGATTTTAAGGCCTTCCGCCCCCCCCCTTCACCCCCCCTCCCCTTCAGCTCACCTTAATACATTTTTTTTGTATATATTCGTACATGTATAATATAAATATTCCATAAAATGTAACATTGGTGAGAATTGATTCGACGAATTTCACACAAAAATGGCACCGACATAAATATTTTCAAATGACACAATTCGTTATATTATGGTATTTGATACATGTTTAATGTGTACCATTTTCTGTTAATATGTATTAAAGTCTCGACGGACGTATTAATGTAATAAAATAAAACTATAAAATACAGGAAAAACAATAAAAATAACAATTAGATTGCATGTAATGTCAAGCCATAATAAATATAAATGTTTTTAATGTCACAACGATGTTTTTGGGGCTTTAGTGCTGATATCACAAGACGTGATTTGAATGGTACAGAAATTGAAATGTGATAGTCCGACGTATAAATTAAAAGTTATCGATGCAATAGCCCTTCGTCTATTGTTTTCTACGATTAAAGTGACAGTTGGGTTGTGTATTCAATATAATGACAATGCAATTAATTCAATTCACAGTAAATGGAATATATTTCTACAATATAATTTTTATGTGCTACCTTTTATAAGGTAATGCACACCCGCACACCTGTCGCTGGTTACCCCACATTGTGGGATATGCCGTGATGATATGAATGAATGCATTAATATAACAATATAACTTTGTTTATTTCCACTTATTTATTTTTATTCCACAACTAGTTTCAAGAACTACCGTTCTCTTCTTCAGGTGGGTTTAAACTAAAAACTAATTTGGTGTGGTGTGTGGCTGTGTCATAGGTATAGCGGGAGGTGGGGGTAAGGGGGGAAGTGGGCGTTGCCCTAACGGGAACATGGATAATAATGGTGAAGTGTTGGGTTGTGTCTGGTTGTTAATTATTTTCTTGTGACTGTTTATGGCTTTGTGGATTTCTAATGTCTCTAAATTATTTTGTTTCAGTCCGTATGTATGCTTATGTAATAATTGTGCGTTTGTATTGTCAAATGTATGATTTTCTTGTATTAGGTGGTTTGCATATTCTGAGAAACCGTGTCCATTTAGACAGCGTTTATGTTCTTTGACTCTAGTTTCAATTGTCCGTCCTGTTCTCCCTATGTAAATACTATCACAGTCCCCACATTGCAATTCATAAATTCCACTTTGTTTCAGATTACTTGTTTTTTCTGTGTTGTTTTTCAGTATAAGTCCTATATTGTTGTCTGTATACAAGGCTGGTTTTATGTTTAAAGGAAGATGTCTCGTTATATCATGTGTAATTTTATTAAGATATATTATTTTTCTCCAATTTGTGCCAGTCTCTCGTGGTTTTGGTTTGTATATGTATTTATGAATGATGTTTGTACGTGTTTTTCTGTTTAATATTTTATGAACTATATCTTTCTTGTAACCATTATTAAGAGCTATAGTTTCTATTGTTTGTAACTCCTTATTATAGTCTGTCTTATTTAACGGTACCTTGAGTAATCTAGTGATCATTGAATGAAAGGCTGCCATTTTGTGTGTGATTGGGTGTTGTGAAGTATTATGAATGATATTGTCAGTGTATGTTGGTTTTCTAAATATGTTAAACGTAAAGGTATTATTTGTTATTTTTATGGTCAGATCTAGGAAATTTGGAGTTCTGTCTTTTTCCGTTTCCATTGTGAATTTGATTTTATTATGTAGTGTATTAAGGTGTGTGAGAAATTTTTGTAGTTGTCGGTCCGTACCCGTCCATATGCAGAAAATGTCATCAACATATCTATACCACAACAATACATTTTTTATATATTCCTTATTTTTAGTGTTATCAAATAAGTTATTTTCAAAATTATTCATGAAGATGTCTGCTATTAGTGGACTGGTTGGTTGTCCCATTGCCAAACCGTCCTTTTGTGTATATATTTTTCCATTATAAACAAAATAGTTTTGTTCCATACAAACACTAAATAATTTTTGTAATTCGTTTGCCAAGTTTCCATCATTCAAATTTTCTGTTAAATTTTTAATAATATTTTTACTTTCCGTGATAGGAACATTGGTGAACAAATTACTCACATCAAACGAAACTAATTTAGCGTTGTCCGGGACCTTTATGTTTTTTATCTTATCAATTAGATCAATAGAATTTTTAACTGTGAATTTGGGTACAAATATATTAAGGTTATTAAAAATGGACACTAACATTTTACCTAATTTGTATGTTGGGGAATTACATGAACTAACTACAGGTCTAATTGTTATTGGGTTTTTATGTAATTTTATTAGTCCTTGGAATTTTGGCACTGACGGATTCATAAACACTAATTGTTTTTTAATGGTTTTGTCAAACAGATTACTGCAGGAGTTTATGATCTCTTTCACTTTTTTGTTGAACTTGTTTGTTGGATCCTTGAGAATATGTTCAAATATGTTATTTTTTAGAAAGTCTTTAATTTTGTTGTCGTATTCATTAGTCGGGATGATGACGATCGAATTCCCTTTGTCTGCACGGGTGAATATTAAATTATTGTCTTTAAGTTTTTGTTTGATGTTTTTTAGCACTTTAATTTCTTTTAACTGCCAGATATTAATTTTACATTTGTTAAAAAAACTTTTTATCTTGTCCGCACAATTATATTTGAAAGTTAGATTTTCTCTGTATGTAGCGGTCTCCAGGTCAACAGCTAGCACTTCCAGGGATTTTTCGACTTTGTACTTTGGAAGGTTGTATTTCATACCCTTCGATAAAAGATTGTTTTCTTCTTTATTGAATGTTAAAAATTCACAGTTAAAAATTCTATTGATCTAATTGATAAGATAAAAAACATAAAGGTCCCGGACAACGCTAAATTAGTTTCGTTTGATGTGAGTAATTTGTTCACCAATGTTCCTATCACGGAAAGTAAAAATATTATTAAAAATTTAACAGAAAATTTGAATGATGGAAACTTGGCAAACGAATTACAAAAATTATTTAGTGTTTGTATGGAACAAAACTATTTTGTTTATAATGGAAAAATATATACACAAAAGGACGGTTTGGCAATGGGACAACCAACCAGTCCACTAATAGCAGACATCTTCATGAATAATTTTGAAAATAACTTATTTGATAACACTAAAAATAAGGAATATATAAAAAATGTATTGTTGTGGTATAGATATGTTGATGACATTTTCTGCATATGGACGGGTACGGACCGACAACTACAAAAATTTCTCACACACCTTAATACACTACATAATAAAATCAAATTCACAATGGAAACGGAAAAAGACAGAACTCTAAATTTCCTAGATCTGACCATAAAAATAACAAATAATACCTTTACGTTTAACATATTTAGAAAACCAACATACACTGACAATATCATTCATAATACTTCACAACACCCAATCACACACAAAATGGCAGCCTTTCATTCAATGATCACTAGATTACTCAAGGTACCGTTAAATAAGACAGACTATAATAAGGAGTTACAAACAATAGAAACTATAGCTCTTAATAATGGTTACAAGAAAGATATAGTTCATAAAATATTAAACAGAAAAACACGTACAAACATCATTCATAAATACATATACAAACCAAAACCACGAGAGACTGGCACAAATTGGAGAAAAATAATATATCTTAATAAAATTACACATGATATAACGAGACATCTTCCTTTAAACATAAAACCAGCCTTGTATACAGACAACAATATAGGACTTATACTGAAAAACAACACAGAAAAAACAAGTAATCTGAAACAAAGTGGAATTTATGAATTGCAATGTGGGGACTGTGATAGTATTTACATAGGGAGAACAGGACGGACAATTGAAACTAGAGTCAAAGAACATAAACGCTGTCTAAATGGACACGGTTTCTCAGAATATGCAAACCACCTAATACAAGAAAATCATACATTTGACAATACAAACGCACAATTATTACATAAGCATACATACGGACTGAAACAAAATAATTTAGAGACATTAGAAATCCACAAAGCCATAAACAGTCACAAGAAAATAATTAACAACCAGACACAACCCAACACTTCACCATTATTATCCATGTTCCCGTTAGGGCAACGCCCACTTCCCCCCTTACCCCCACCTCCCGCTATACCTATGACACAGCCACACACCACACCAAATTAGTTTTTAGTTTAAACCCACCTGAAGAAGAGAACGGTAGTTCTTGAAACTAGTTGTGGAATAAAAATAAATAAGTGGAAATAAACAAAGTTATATTGTTATTTTAATAATTTATTAAAATGAATTTCCACAATGTTAACGCCTCTACCTTAGAATATTTGCATTAATATAATTGTGATTTTAAATTTTTAATATATGAGTGCTTAAATTTTAGTTTTAAAGTGATATAAAGAATTTTTACTTGAAGTCATAAAGTTTTTCATGATCTTTTTTAAGTAGGTACTTTAAAATTGAAAAAAAAATAAAAGTAATAAATTTTACAAATAATTTATTGAAAACGCTATTAGGTATATCACGCTATGACATATTTAAATACTAAAAATTTCATTATTATATTTCGATCGTTTTGAATATTTACTTCTCCGTAAAACAAGTTTTCAAAATTTTCGTATTTCACATGCCCTCTGTTAGACGAAAAATATCACGATTTCACATACGATACCAACTGAGGCTACTCTGTAGGTACTGTGTGATAAGTCTATCGCGAGGTAACATCCGGATATCACAAATCCTATATAAATATCTACAAGGTTCGCACTAAGCCTCTCTGCCATTTTTATATCGTTGACATTTCTTTTATCTTATTCTGAAGACACACAAAGGATATAGAAAAGAAAAATCATTTTCGAGCGCAATTATCGTGACAATTTATATATCATTGTGTTGAGATAAGAGAAATGATGTGTCTTTAGCGCAAAAGACGAATCCTTTTAAAATGGTCGAGGAAGCGTCGGCGTTAATATGCAAATGACGCCCGACCACCATTACTATTTTTGGCAGAGGCGACATTTGACATTTTCGCGCAAAAGTGTACCTAATAATTATTTACAAAACGCCCAGGAAATAAAAATTTATTAACGCGGACAATGTCAATATTGTTATGTTGTTGCAATTTTGAAATAGGATAATTTGTTATAAATCATTTGAAAATGAGATCAGAGCCAATAATAATAAGTAAAGGCATATTTGTATTTATGAAGCATAATGGTAGGTACTAGTTAATTACAGGGGCTTTCTTGTTTCATTCTAGGCTATGGGTCGGTATAGACCTTATCCAACTGTCGATTCGTTCAAGAGAATGAAATTCTTTTGAAGGAAGAGGTAGTTTAAATCCAGAACGCGTGTATGAAGGAATTGTATGCAAGTCAAAAAATACCAATTTTTTACTCAGATTTACTCAGAATTCGGAGTAGAACATTACCGTGTGTCTGTGTGTCCGTCCCCCCTTATAACTTTTGATCCGCTCAATTTACAGAGCCCAAAATTTCAGAATACATAAACAGTTATTATAGGCCTACAAAACTTTTATACTCAGAATTTTGAATTTTTGTTTCAGTCAGGGGTTATCAACTTTTGAATTTTTGTTTTTTTTCCAAATATCTCAGAAACCATAAAAGCTAGAACGCTGAAAATTGGTATAAACATAGACAAATACAAAATCTCAAATTGGTTTTTTCGCTTTTTTGCGACGACATCGCTTCATACTATTTGTATGGCAGTCGCCTATACACAATATGTAAGAAGACTTAATAGGTTGATACTTAAATCTCCAAACATACATATATACCATCATGCTGTTTTCATATTCTGGATAGAAAAAAGGACTGACCTCCATACTGTCCTATCTTGACATACATACCTACATGTGTTGTATAGAAAATAAAATATTCAATAATTTGGATAAATGGGTTTATAGTTTGGTACTTATTCTTCAACTATACATACTTTCGCTATCGACAGTTGGATCTCATGTGTTACATGCAACTAGTAATATAATACGCAACAGCTCACTTTACCAAGATCGGATGAGCTGTCAAAGATGACATTAAACGTATTAAAAATCATTCAATTACGTAAATAATTTATTTATTTATGTATTCTTCACAGTTGTTTTATAATAGGTATGTTGAGAAATATAATTTATTGCTAACCTCAAATGACAAAGGCGTTGATAACAATTTTCCTACAACCAATTTCAATTCAATTTATAAAGCAACTCGCTCGCGCGAGCTGCTATTATTATAATTAAACCTAACAAAAAAATTCAGGGGAATGAAGATTTACGTACACATTATACTATTATTTCTTTGCCGTATTTTATTGCACCCCATAAAATTTTCAGTTAGGTCTAGCTAGTTTTTAAGATAAAAGCGACTCGTAAATGTAAATTTGTTGCAGTAAAAATGTTATCAACACCTTTGTCATTTGAGGATAGGAAGAAGTTTATTATGTATTCGCATTTAATCACATTTTTCGAATTAATTATATTTTTCAATATATTATTTACGTAATTGTATGATTTTTAAAACAACCAACTTATTATTTTTTATGATGAAAATTTTCGGATTTAATGTTAACTTTGACAGCTCATCAAGTCTTGGTAAAGAAAGCTGTGGTGTAATTTAAGATCTAGCAGCGGATCTTTGCATTGACGTTTTCTGTTATTCAGACGTAATCTTAAAATATTATAACCTCATATAAGCACTTTAACAATTTATAAGACAGAGCTACCAAAGAAACTAAGAAAAGTCAAAATGTGATAATACCCCTATTCAGTAACTATTGTAACTAAAATAGGAACGTTCTAAAATTGTAGAGTTTAGATTTACGGTCTTATTTCAGCGTTATAAAATATAAACTTGGACTAAATGGAATAGGAACGTACCTATATTGGCAGGAACGTTCTAAAAAAGTTACTGAATTAGACGTATTTTGAATAATTATGAAAATTATGAAATTTTCATAATTATTCATAATAAGTCTGATTCAGTAAATTTTAAGAACGTTCCGGAAAATAAAGTGACGTTCCTATTCCATTTAGACCAAGTTTATATTTTATAACGCTGAAATAAGACCGTTAATCTAAAATCTACAATTTTAGTATGTTCCTATTTTAGTTACAATAGTTACTGAATAGGAGGTAATGAATGAAATACAATGGTTAAAAATCATCAGAAAAATATGCCACTCTTTGGTACTTTTGTCATCATGGCGCTGGCGTCTTAGGTTCGACTCCCAGCACAATAGAAATGATTTCTTCTCTGTGTAAACAACAAACAGACATGTATGAAAAGATTAATTGTATGGCACTCAGTTCTCTCTGCCTACTCCAATAACGTGGACATGGCACTATGTATTTACTTCCATTAGTAAATTGAAACATACTATTTTTGTTAACAGGAAAATATTGCAAAAAATCAACAAACTCAGGATGATGGAGTACTCGTGTCAGATTCACCCCACAGCGTTAAGAAACGATCCATTTACAACTCGGTTCAGTTTCCAAAGTACAGGGACAACGAGTTCAGCCAGGAAAAGTGGAGTGCCAAGAGGCCGTTTGACAGGAGCGAACAGCTGATAGAGAGGATAAGGTACTACGCTCACCCCGAGGAGACCAGGAGGTTCGACTATCAGCCGATCGTGAGGCAGACCAGAGACTACGAACCAACAGATTTCAATCCGGCCTATTTAAGAGGGAACCGAGGTTACGGTTTCAACGAATGGGGTGGTTTGGGAATCGTTCAGTAAAAAAAATAAACTAGAACTCGTGATAGCGAGATTAAAAAGAGAAACAAAAATAGTTTGAGTGTCCAAATCTAGAGTGAACAATCAAACTGCAATTTGAGAAAAACAGATACAAATTTCAAATGTATTTGAATCAAAAGTTTTGGTGCTAAGTGTCACATTTTTAAACCTAAAAAAAAAACAGTCAAAAAACTTTCTTTACTTCTAAAAGCAATAACTATATTTAAACTCAATCGTTAAAATATTTTCCAGCTCGTGTTCACCATTTTTGTACTAATAATTAATGAGTTTAAACGGATAGAGTAATAAGTTGTTACTGAAGCTTGTAAACGTTGATACAATCAAGCTAAAATATAGTAAAAGCCACATGAAGTATCGTTTGGTATGTATTTAAAAAATTATACGTTTCTTCAAAATTTACCACATAAAATTCCTACAGTAAATATCCAAACTGACCTTAGACAATTAACATCACATCGATCGGGAGGACTAACAAAGGTGTTTTATTTTTAAATCGCAGTGTTACAGAATCAGTCGAACAGCGCTATACACTCTTTTGAATCATTATTATTTTATTGATTTTGAACTTAAATCTAAATTATAATAAACAAAAAAAGTAGAATATAAATTTATCATTCTTTAATTTCAACTTAATATCACAAAACCTCTAAATGAAATTTACATTAATAATTTATTAAAAATATATTCAAATTTAAGAAAATTATGGTGATCATGTGATATATTGAAAGACGTAATATTATATGTTATAAAAATGTGTGTTTGTGTGTGAGACGCAGTGACAATGATGTATCTTTAGTAAATTATGTTTAAGTGAGGTAATATAAAATAAAACATACTGTATAAGTTTATAGATTAATTTCCAAAATAAAATGACGACTTCATGGAAATCAAAAGATGTTTGATTGCAAAAGTATTTGAGACAAAAGATTGTATATAAATAAATATTTTATACAAAATGTGTCTAATTGATAAAATCCTTTTGGAGTAATGATGCATTATGGGATATTTAGTTTAAAATACTTTTAAGCTTGAACAATGTATATCGTCAAATATATATCAAAGTTTGACGAATGTTTAGCTGAAGATGATACATATAAAAACCAATGAAAATACTCACGTCTTCCAGAGTCCGAATGGTGTCCCTTTAGTCCGATGCTCTCAGCTTTTGCTTGTAATTTGGTTTGTACGTTTTCAGCGCCTTCCTTCACTTTAGCTATGAAACCTGCATAGTAAATATTTAATAATTAAAATTTGCCCACATTAGATATTATAGTAATAAAATTAAAGTATTGAAAAAGAAACAAAGTGATTACTTTTATAATTGATTTAAACCATAAATATATTAAATTGGAATAACTAATGTTCTAAAACAAATGGTATTTTATTAAGTTTTTTGTTCAAAGTTGACTTTCTATGAAGATAGTATACTGAAGCCTTTTTCTATTTTAGACATTGATTTAGACAAAAATGATAAAAGTATTATTATTTATTTATCAAACCATATTATATCAATAGATATTATAATATTATTATATACTTTAAGAGGCTATCAATTCAATAATGGAATACCATCGAGTATTAACAGTTGAGAAATTTGAAGCAGTTTCTGCTTTGTCTTTATGGCGACACAATTAAACATACATATTTTTTCTATATCATTTTAGAATGCTTTGTGATTTTTATAATTACTGACCATTGAAGTGTTAATCAAATACATAATCAGTGTTATACATAAAAAAAAACTTGGTTCAATTGAACCCGGTTCAAAGTCTTATTCCACGTTTAACTGAAATCTTATATACAAGAATATTTGAATTTCAGAATAAGACTTTGAACCGGGTTCAATTGAACCAAGTTTTTTTTATAAATAGTACTGAATATGTTTTTCATAAATTTATTGAATCTATGATAAAGTTGTGAATGGATATTAAAGCATTGATCATTTGAGATAAAATGGTAAAAGCGTTGAATATGTTGAAATTTTGTGAAAAATTATGACTGAAGGACCAACCATGTTTATCTTTCTCCTTTAAAATCCTCTCCATGTCTCCGGCTTTGTCCTTGACACGACCGAAAAAATCTTTTCCAAGTAAGCATGGGTAACAAATTCATTATTAAATAAATATTCAATAAAATGCAATACAGATAGAACGGATAAAATATTACAACGTTGATAACAGAATCGTAACATTGATTTAACACATTTTTTTTTTAATTTATGCAGTTTAAAAGTCATCTCGTAAGATTTTTTGTATCTTATGCCGTAACAGTTTGGAATGACAAACTACAACAAAGAGGCTGTGTAGATAAACTTAAACGTTTACAAAGATTAGCCTGCTTGCTCATTACGGGAGCCTTACACACAACTCCCACCGCTTCTCTAGAGGCCATGATTAGTTTACCACCTCTCCATTTATACCTTGAAAAAATGGCAAAGGAAGGTATTATAAGACTAACAAGGGGAAATAAACTAAACACAAATTTAGAAATCCAAGCAAATATAAACAAAATAGAATTTCAAGACAAACTACTTGCATTCCCAACAGATAAAATATTAACTGTTTACAACTTTGAAAAACCATACAAAGTAGAAATACAAACCAAAACTACAATAGCAGATGTTTGGTATCAGGAATCCAATGGTGCACTCATATGGTACACCGATGGATCCAAGAAAAAGAATGGTATAGGATTAGGCATGTATGGGCAAGTGCCTAGGGTGAAGATCCACAAGCACTTGGGACAGTATGCAACGATCTTCCAGGCAGAAATATGTGCCATAACACTCTGTGCTATGAAAACCTAAGCAGGAATTATAAGAACCACAGAATATACATTTACTCTGATAGTCAAGCCGCTCTTAAAGCTCTTGATTCCTTCACAGTAACTTCATCAACAGTATTAGACTGCATTGAAGCGCTGAAGACTTTATCAGTAAACTATGGTAACAAAATCATATTAAGATGGGTACCTGGACACTCCAATTATAAAGGTAACGAGGAAGCTGATGCTCTGGCAAATAGGGGAGCGGACACAGCTACCTATGGGCCGGAGCCTCACTGTCTCCTAGCTAATAGTATTGTTAAATCAATACTTTACCAAAGAATGCTTGACAATGCCACTGAACTCTGGTTATCTACTCCAGGACATAGACATTCAAAAGCACTCATTTCAGGATTCTCTTCAACACACTCTAAGCGGATCCTAATAATGAGCAGGAACAACCTTAGGATTCATACTAGAATCTTAACAGGTCACTGTAGACTCAATAAACATCTATGCACGATGAATTTATCGGAAATGTACCTATGCAGGTTCTGCATGGATGAACATGAAACACCGATGCATCTACTGACAGAATGTGGCCCACTAATGCAAACAAGAGTAAAGAAAATAGATTTACATATTGCTGATCAAAAGCAAATCAGAGACACCGATCCACAAAGTATTTTACAGTTCTTCCAGGAGATAGGACTATGGAATGACATCTAGGAGGCAAATTATCACAATGGACTACTATTGAGTCGACGTGAGAAGGTCTCTAGATGGGTTTAAAAAAAAAAAAAAAAAGATTTTTTGTAAGTAAAAAGTAACAAATGTATAAATGTACTTTAAAACATTATAATAAAATTGAATGTTACCTTTTTACATAGAGTAAAATTTTCCCTTACCACATTATTAAAAACATCTAATTAAATAATACAAATAAGAAAAAAGAGTACTGCTATATATAAATTGCAAAAGTTAATACAATTTTTTTTTCGGGTAGGTATATATTAATGTACGGAAGATTTCATTTCTGAAAAATCAACGTCAACAATCATAATAATGCTTATTAAGCATATATTTCTTAATAATATTGCTTACA
This sequence comes from Molanna angustata, assembly GCA_963576475.1. Lineage (NCBI taxonomy): Eukaryota > Metazoa > Arthropoda > Insecta > Trichoptera > Molannidae > Molanna > Molanna angustata. The sequence continues at coordinate 48,798,029 of OY754965.1, read as the reverse complement.
GACCACAAATTAGCACTAAATATCTTGAATATATATTGATTTTTGATGCTAATCACTTCACTCACCCTAAAAACACAGCGGAAAACTGTGTCTGAGATACGAAGACCGATTATATTATCTTTTATACCATATTATTGAAATGATAATTTACAAAATACCTGATATCTTCTTAGCTGCATCAGGACTGGCAGACTGTGTGAGAGCTGCGGCTTTGTTGTACTCTGCACTTGTGAGAAGTCCAGCGGCCTAAAATTTAAAATGATTCAAGGTAAGAACTCTAAATATTACATTAAAAAGTATTTATTTAGACCAACACCAATGTATTGATAGAAAGAAAGCTGCTGTTACCTCTAAACTGGCAGGACTCATAGCGGAATATTCTTCACTCAGCAACTCAACAATCAGTCCTTCAATATCAAAGAACAAGATGTGACTCTCAGGATCTGGGGAGATCAGAAAACAGTAATTATTTAAAGGTTGATAAAAATCAGCATCTAAGATTAGATTCACAGCACTTGAGAATTTTATAAAAAATATTTATCACACATTCACTAAAAAATGAATAAAATATGATACTTCTTTTCAAATAACAATGTGGAAGTAATGTTATACAAGATATTTCATCACAATCAAATTGACTTGTATTTAATTATATAGTAACGTTGAATAAATAATTTATGATTTATTTATACATATTCAATAAATCACAAGATACAGAAAAAGATACACAGTATTAAAAAAAATGTAAGGGAGTATTAATTTATGATGTAAAAACAATATTGGAGATTAAAACTATAATAACTAATGATATAAAAACAACATTGGAGATTAAAACTATAATAACTTATGATATAAAAACAACATTGGAGATTAAAACTGTAATAACTTATGATATAAAATAACATTGGAGATTAAAACTATAATAACTTATGATATAAAAACAACATTGGAGATTAAAACTATAATAACTTATGATATAAAAACAACATTGGAGATTAAAACTGTAATAACTTATGATATAAAATAACATTGGAGATTAAAACTATAATAACTTATGATATAAAAACAACATTGGAGATTAAAACTATAATAACTTATGATATAAAAACAACATTGGAGATTAAAACTGTAATAACTTATGATATAAAATAACATTGGAGATTAAAGGTATAATAAGTTATGATGTAAAAACAACATTGGACATCAAAACTATAATTACGTATAATGGAAAAACAACATATGACATTAAAACTATAATAACTTATGGCGTAAAAATAACATTACATTACAATAAAAATTACATATTTAAATTTAAATTCTGCCATTTTAAATAAAATACATTGGAGGTGAAAAATAACACCAATAGTTGAAAATTATTAATAAGTACTAAACAGGATTTGTAATATTTATGGATTTTTTTTTAATGTTCTTTCAGGGGGCTAAACTATCAAACTAGCTTATTAAAATGGAAATAAATCTCAACACATTGAATGAAGACAAGAATCCGATTTTTAATACATATTCCATTTAGAAATAAAAGTATATAAGTTCTAACCTTTAGGATTAGATCGGTGGGGTTGTATGGCGAGTGGAGCCCTCCTGTTTCTGAGTGTGAATCCACCGCCTTGGGATCTGCCACCCTGCTGAAGTTGTTGTAACTGATGAAGACCGCGCTGGGTTGCGTGTCTTATGGCGTTCAGATTGCGATGACGAAGACCCCTGAAATACAATGCAGGCAATTAGATAAATTACGAACTGTTAATGTGTTGGTTAATGAACTGTTAGTGTGTTGGAAAAACAATCTTGGGTCGGAATCCTGATCATAAACATTTGCTTATGACAGAAAAAAAAATGTTTAAACAGATGTTTAATAGATGGTTGGTGGCAGATCAGATAGGGCGCTGGAATAGTAATCCTGTGGTCGTGAGTTTGAATCCTGCCTTGATCAATTTCGTTCACCCATAGCACAAGCATTTATGCTTAATTTAAGGAATATATGAGGATTTACATATATTGTTTTAAAAAAAAATCGTCTTATATAGGTGAAAATCAAACAAGGTAAATAAGTCTGCAATTTTTCCAATTTCTCTTTCTATCAAGCCATTTCCCTATTCGGGGTAGGCAGAGAGAACCAAACGCCAGACACAAATATCTCGCTTCATTCACATCCATGCATTGCCTCATACAGGTATGTATTTAGAAAAGGTGGTGTCTTCTACAGCTCACACAGTTTTTCCTATTAAAAAATATATGATTGTGAAACTTGTCAGAAGTAATTGAATGTTTGGTAGGTAGACCTCTTCCAGTATTTCATTACAGAGAGATAAATGTGACTTTTTTATATCTAAGTACCTGAAGAAATGAACAGCTGGATTAGACATTCCTTGTACATCTCCACTCCCAGCCAATGTACCTGCTTCAGCAGCAGCTTCATCGCAAGCAAACACCACCTCCTCAGCAATCATTCCTTTAAATTAACAAAATAATATTATAAAATATAACTTCATGTTAATTACATTTTCATTGATTGATTCAAGTGAATAATGTATTATACTAAAAGTGTTAGAGCTAGAGTCTATACAAGCCCAGCGGACGGATCGGATTTTTGTCTCCTAGCAACAATGATAGTAATAATGCGCGCATTCCATACGATGCCGATCGATCAGTGTACGCACTTCAAAGAATACTTAAATCTGTCTGATCTGCTGTATATAAATGGACTCTAGCCCTAAAAGAGTATTTTCATAAGGCCCAGCCATAGCAGTGAAGCTACAATTTTCGGTGACAGGAAAATTATTCGAAAAACAATTATTCGAATGCTCAATTTTACGAAAATCAATTTTACGAATGGCAATTATTCGAATCACATTTTTTCGAAAAACAATTTTCCGAACACATAATTATCAGAATTTACAATTGTTCGAATTTTTATGACATCATGTTGGTAGTATTGTGAGAGGAATAAACCATAGATTTTTATTATAATATACTAGATGTCGTAGTTAGCAAATTTTGTATGAATCGAAAACAAATGACTCACTTTTTGCACGGAGTACTACATCTACATAGTATATTATGTTTAGTAAAAATCTATGGAATAAACAACATGGCGACGCACCGCGCTGTCAGATATCCTAGGATGTACACCTATTTTTTAAACCTAAACCTACAAAACTTTGGTAAAAATAGGTTGGTTAGGTTTGTTTGTAGTTATAATTGCGACTGGCGTGAGCCAGTTGTATTATATATTTAAAAAAGTAACTATAATATTAAAATAAAATAACTAAATTGGTGTGAATACTAGATAAACATAAACTGGTGTACAAACTAGGCTATCCCGCGCTGTCAAACATCAGTTATTAAAAATGTGCAAACATACGTACCCAACAATAATACAACAAGTAATAATAGTCTTCATCGAATATATTTTACTGGCAACAAATATGTCAAAGGAGGCAACATAATGACACAAAAATATATTAAAATCGGTTAATTGGTTTTCCAACATTTGTTAGTTCGAATAATTTGCTTTCGGACAATTGTCATTCTGATAACTGATTTTCGAAAAATTGTTATTCGTACAATTGCGCATTCAAACAATAGGCATGATGACTAATTTTGAAAAACTATCTCACGATGTTTTTACGCATTCACTGTTTTCAAATATATATACATTTCTACATAAAATAAAGGTTTAGTAGCAAAAATCGCCATTTTAAAATCAAATTTGACATTTACGCCAAAAAAAGCTTGTAGTATCATGGCGGCTGCCGACCCTGACGGTGACGTCATGGTATCGTAAACTGCATATCACTACTATATGTAATATATGTGTTCTAAGACGATTTGTGTATTTATAATCAATTCAAAAGTGCATAAGTGTTGTGCGGTCCCTAAATGTACAAACACGACGAAAAAAACACCTACTGAGGTATTTGTTTTCGTCCCACGCGAAAAAAAAGAGAAATAAGTGATTAAATTTCGCACGGCGAGACACAAGTGAATTTTATTAAGTACGCGTTTACAATGAAGTACAGTATTTGTTCCCCCACTTTTAGCTCTCAATAATATAATATTTACCATTATTTAGGCAATAAGCATATAAAGAACTTCATTAATGTCCAAACGTCAAAATAGGCCATCATAAGTTTCCCGCGTATGTTTTTAGCTTATGAACACATAATGTAGAGAGAAGAAGGAGCATATTTTATCGATTTTCGAGATGTAAGTTGTATTTAAATTACAGATAAATAAAGTACTTATATGTACTTATAATTAAGTTTTTACGTTTCGAAATTCTGATGAACAAAAGTCTTTGTTCGACGCAAAGAAATATCCGACCATCAAAAGTTCCATTCTAGTTATGAGTAGTTAAGACAGGCAGAAAAATAACTACTATGGCTGCTATTGCTAAAAATAACGATAGCAGATAAATATAGCTTGTTATGAACACAATACAAATAACGAGCGCTATGTAATAATTCGTATGCTGCTAAAATTGTAACGATGTTTTAAAACGCATGCTTCGCGTAATCGCCGTCGTTTCGCGAATCGCTTCATCGCATGAAAAAAATATAGCTTGCTAGTTTAGTTTGGCAGTGACCAGCATCATAACGTGTCGAACGTTCGTCAGCTCACCATCGCGTGACAAAATTGTAGAATACTAAAACTAAATTAGTTTACCATACGTTGCGAGCGTTCATTATTTATTTATTTATTCAATAAAAACTAAGTTACATACAAAATACAATTAACATAGGCCCGATATTACAGTCGGCCCTCAACTCATTGAGTTTGCCAAACTCAAGATTAATGTTAAGGGGAGATTGAATCCATTTCCGTATTACAGTGCAATATGACATGTCAGTTACTAAATCTTCAATTATAGACATATTTCACTTTTTCTGTGGTTATTATCTGTCAAATTTAAATAACCTCAAATAATACGAAATACAAAACGGGACGCTACGACTTTAAATACCATTGTTTTATTATCCAACATGGTAAATTTAATTTTTTTCACCAAAATAATGCTTTTAAATGCCCGTGTTCGTTTCAATACGGCTGTCAGTTTGTTTTGTTGTGTGGCGCCACCTTCGATACAACACTGAAACTACACACGTTGCCTAACGCCTCTAGTGATAGAAACTGAAACTACACGAGTTGCCTAGCAAATGACAGTTGACTCACAGTTAAGTACTTAATCTGCCAGAAACGTTGAGTTAAATATTTGTCGTTTTAGTGACGTATTTGAGGGAAGATTAGGTCTAAACGGACACTGTAATACGCTATATTTTTGTAAAACTTGAGTTTAGCTCTTAAACTGACACTGTAATACCGGCCCATAGTGTCCCCCGATAGGTAGGCGAGTATCTAGGTAAATTGAAACTATTTGCTTTGATGAATACTTGTTCCATTTATATTTAATTTGTTTTAGTTTTAAGTATCTAATTAAAATATTAATATATCGATAACACCAAAATAAACATAGTCCAGACCGACAACTAATGCGTATATTGTATTGAAGACTATCAGAAGAATTGACGCGACCATACTATGACGTCGTGCGCTCTGATTGTTTTTTCTCATAAAATGGCGGACTAACACATGTTGTATTTTTATATTTATAATATTATTATTATTCACTCCTATAAATTAAAAAAAAAACATTTTTTAAATCTTTATAACCTATTTTATTTTTTAAAATCATAATTTCAATGATTTTTTTCTTACAGTCATCACACCTATTACATATTTTAATATATTAATCATAATATGTATATGAATCATAACAGTTATCCCATATGTATATTAGATTCATCATAATACATTGTGTATTTCCATTTCAACCTCATGTAACACTGTACAACTCCCACAAACAATATAATAACATCATTTTATTTTATAATCAAGCAATGAAAGCCACCAAGTTATTTATTTCTGAAACGTTAAATATTCTCCACCACGTTACAATACTCGGTGCGTGTTATAACAGATGCGTCAACGATTCAATAGAGCGGATAGCGATATTATTTGGTTTATTGTCCCAAATAAACCAAATAAATCAATAAATAAAAATAGCATGTTAAAAATAAGCAGCATATTCCATATAGTTTGTTATGAAAAAAATAGCCATTTCGAACAACACAACAGTTGACAGTAACAAACACAATTGACAGTGACAATATGGTGACGTCATGCGCTCTGATTGGTGTTTCACATAAAATGGCGGACAAACATATTTTGTATTTTTATTTTAATAATATTAATATTATTCGCTCTTTTAAAATGAAAATAAATATATTTTTTCAAATCTTTATAACATATTTTATCTAATAAAATTATAATTTCAATGATTTTTTCTTACTGTCATCACGCCTATTGTGTTTCGAAAAATTTTCATGTAATCCAATTTTCACAGGTGTGTGAATGTGTTTATTATTATATTATATTCTAATTATTGAATTCCAAATTTTATAATTAAATGAAATAAAACACAACTTTGTGTACACCACTTCAATTATAATTTTTATTCAAATGAATAAAAATTCCTCTACATGTTACGAGAACAAAGTGCCCTTCCTCAGGAGGATACAAAGTATACTAAAATAAAATACAATATACAGACTTAAGGTAAACATAATGGGTGGAGTGTGGGCTGGGTTAAACTATTTATTAGGGTGGGGGGTGCAATGAAGTTATTGGTTAATTAATTTTTGTATTGGGAAAATATTTAATATAGGGTTATTAGGGAATTGTGTTTGATTATTTATTATATTATTTCTCATGTTTACGTTTTTTCTGATTTCCAAGATTTCCAGGCTATCTAATTGTTTATCACTTAAATTACTATGTAATATTTTTACGTCCATATTATTAATAAAACTATGGTTATTTTTGATCAAATGGTTTGCGAATTCTGAATAATTATTGCTGTTAAGACATCTTAAATGCTCCTTAACTCCAACAATAAATTAAAAAAAATTTTAAAACGTAAACATGAGAAATAATATAATAAATAATCAAACACAATTCCCTAATAACCCTATATTAAATATTTTCCCAATACAAAAATTAATTAACCAATAACTTCATTGCACCCCCCACCCTAATAAATAGTTTAACCCAGCCCACACTCCACCCATTATGTTTACCATTAGTCTGTATATTGTATTTTATTTTAGTATACTTTGTATCCTCGTGAGGAAGGGAACTTTATTCTCGTAACATGTAGAGGAATTTTTATTCATTTGAATAAAAATTATGTATGTAGTGGTGTACACAAAGTTGTGTTTTATTTCATTTAATTATTTCAAAATGATACCACAAAGTAAAAAACAATCGTTTGTCGATGATGTCCAAATTTTATGTTTATTTTTTTAATTATGATTCATTTTTGTTTATTGCTTATGTTCATTATGAATTATAATTCTTTTTAGAAGCATTTTTTATTATTGGTTGAGAATGTGCGAAAAACAATTATTTAATTTATTTTCGCACATTCTCGCACATTTAAGTCAAAAGTTCATTACAAAATATGACTACAAACATATTCATATTTAGAGATTGACAAAAAAAACTCTGAAAATGTATAAAACATTAAAAACTTCATAACTAGTAACTAAACTTCATAGTTCATTAGGGTGGTTAGTTTTTTATAGTTACCGTGAAGAACTCTATCGAGATGTCCAGTGTCCATCTGCCAAACGTAGACAGTACCATCTGAGCATCCGACTATCATGAAGTCGTCTAATGGACGCCATTTTATAGACACCACGGGGAAGAGATGACGTGATGCCAAAGTTACACATTTCCTTTCAGATAAGCCTAGAAAACAGTAAAACAATAAAAACACATAAAATATCTGAAGCAAACAAAGAACCTATTGATTGTTAATGACAAAAATGAAATATTTATGATGTTACTTTGTACTGGCATCTATGGTCCACAGCATAAAGATAGACTGTGTAGTATGTGCAGTATATTAAAGTACTTATACTACGTGGACTTCCCACTGAGTGGAGGTTTAATTATTGTCAAATTTAGGATTTTTGGTTGGTATCTGTTCAAACAGCCCCCTTCTCCTCTGAAATTTCTCAATTATTTGCCGATATTTATTACTGAGAAGTCCGTAGGTCTAGAGATGTTATCCAGACCCATATGTATGATGACTGCTAAACAGTGAAGAAATACAAGTAGTACTAAGCAAGAACCTCAGAGAAATACATGGATATTACAAATGTACTTACTGAGTAAACATACGCTGTGATCAGATGCGACGGAGCAAATGCATTTCTGGATTCTTGGCTGCAAAAAAATAATATATATTTATTTTATTTATTTATTCCATAGCTTCTCGACAGCTAACACTAGGCATCCACCAGGAATCGAACTCGGGACCTTTGGATCAGCAGTCATATACCAAACCAACTGAACCATAAGGTTGACTAATATATTGATTGCCTGCCAGTACCATAATAGGAAATATTTATCAATATGGTTTTCTTATTTCAATAAAATGAAGATTAAATATCTAGTGTTCGTCCAGAGATCAAAATAAGACAATAATTCATTTAATTTGAAAAGACATTGGACCTGATCTATTATTAAAAATATCAAAATAAATTAAAGGTACTATTGTTTAAGTAACATTTATATTATTAGCTTTAACTTTTTGATCGAAAGTTCTTGATGAAATTACATTAAAATTTCTTAATATTTTTAATACGCATTAAAAATAAAAAAAAACATTTAAAACTTAATTCCACTGTTTATCTACAACCTGTTTCGTGCTAAGCACATTTTCAACTACTTGAAGAAAATGTGCTTAGCACGAAACAGGTTGTAGTCAAAATAAACAGTGGAATTAAGTTATAAACGTTTTTTATTTTTAAATAAAACAATTAAACTCTGGGCTGGTAACACTGGTGAGTTAAAAGAAATTGCCATACGATAATAAACTTGTAACTTGTGCAGGGTGCAAGGAAGTGTTTATTATTTTATTTTGTTTTATTTTAGATATGTATTTTTTTTAACATATTCTGTATTTGATTTAATTTATTTTATGAACTTCTGTGTTTGACATTGACAATATGTAAATATGGTTTGACGTGAATTTTTTTATGCATAAATTTTAGATTTCTGCATTCCTCTATATAAACTTTATCTATGCTGAATCTCACACTACTCCGTGTGCGCATTTTGCTTAGAAGGGGATCCGAAGTTGTTACTTCGTTTTTATGAATTTATCAATTTATTGTGACATGCTGTAATTCTGTTTTCTATGGAAAGTATCATCAATGTAAAATAGATATATCAAAATGCTCACACTGCAAGCGTCGGGCGGTACGAGCAACTGTTGTATTTCTCCAGCGTGAACACAGAAACGATGCAGAAGTGTACCAGCGTAGAGGTCCCACAGACATACAGCAAAGTCAACGCCGCCACTCAAAAGATGAGACTTGTCATATCTATAATAATATTAAAATCAAATTAGTCATTGAGACGTCATGAAAGTACATCAATTACTTGATGAACGATTTAAGTAAGAGAGTACCTTTGATGGACATGATGAGGATATAGAAGACAGTTAACACGACCACTGTGTCCCAGGAGCAGTTGATGAGGAGGCCAATCTGAAATATCAATTAATTAAATAACAAATTAATCGGTGCTCGGTGTGAACTGGATAGAAGAGGGTGGTGACTGATTTTGGAGGCAGCTAAGAACAGTCAAGGTTTGTAAGGCTATAGAGTTGTAGTAGTATGTACATATATATGCATACATTGGACATTTTCTCTGTTGGGAGTCAATAATATTTTTTTGACAAATAAATATTTCAATCTTCGTATCTATTGAGATATTAACTCACTGAAAAGACAGACAGATGTACAAACATGCATATGCACACAGTCAAACTTTATTTGAGTGGAAATGTAACACACAAAGGGTTTATAAGGCTTAGAACAGACAGACATACAAACATGCATATGCACACAGTCAGGGCCGGATAAACGTGTTTTTGCGCCCAGAGCAATATATTTCAAACCGCCCTCCCCCCCTCCTTCCCAAATGTTTGGAATTTCAATATTATATTATGCAGTATAATTCAATATTATACAGTAAAAATCAATATATTAATATAAACCAAAGAACACAAATAAATTATAATTCTACCTATTCCTATTCATGTATGTACCGTATCCTGAGAAGTAGGCATTTTAAACTAAAACATTAGGTCTTACAATTTTTAAAGTATTGGATCATCACATAAACCGTTTTAAAGTAAAATATAATTTAAAAGTCCTTTTAACTATCTCAAGTATTATGTAAATAAACTAAACTTAATAACTAATGTTAACACTAAAAATATCATAAAAACTATTTTTAATTAAAAAAAACTCAATATAACTATCAAATGCCAGTAAAAATTTAAAATTACACCAAACTTAAATTAAAAAAAAAACAAATCGCGATTCTAATTAACACAAAACACTAAATAAGTTCTTGGTATAATAAATACCTACATAAATTAATATTAATAAAACGAGGTATGCCAATGAATTTTACACAAAACAGCACACGAAAACTCCCATTGATTTCGATATACTTTGCCGACTAGTATTCCATCTAGTTATAGGTATATATTAAAATCTATGGTCTATACTAGACTCGTAAAAATATTGACACGTGTTAACACTTGACATCAGACAGAAGAGAGAGATAGAAACAATAATATATGAATAATTGAAAGAGTCAGGTGATGAGTCGGCGACCGAGATCAAGGAAATAAGTAAGTATGTCGCTAAAGTCGAAAGGGAAAACTTCACTGAAATTATCATAACATTTCTAAAGAACATTGTTTCCCTTTTTTAGAAAACCTTGCTATTGGTTATATACAGGTTCCGGATATTTAAACGTCTTATGTAGTTTCATTAACAAGCAATAAGAGTTCTTAGTATAATGTATAATTAAAGTTACTATGGTGTGTAGCATCTGGAATGTTTTCAAACACGCCGCTATCATCTCATATGAAATTCATTATGAACCGCCCGGGCGATTTCAGATAGGGGGGCGCTGGCTTCATTATGTAGATAATTTTTACACTTAAGCAAGTAAATTATTACAATGATTATGTGTGTGTGTGTATGTGTGTGAATCGACTGCCGAGCAGCATAAACGTGTTGTTAGTATTTGGTAGGTATATGTTTACGATTTACGAATAACACGGTAATAGACGGACAAGATATTAACACGGCAGAATTTTAACATACACACCATCACACCGTGTCCCTTTCGGGGAAGGCAGAGAGAACCGAGTGCCATACCTGGGGAATTTTTGATTTATATAATTAACATTTTAGGATTTTAAGCGCCCTTTTTAGACAAGCGCCCTGACTTCTTGTTCCGGATTGTTCTATGATTTATCCGGCCCTGCACACAGTCAAACTTTATTTGAGTGGAAATGTAACACACAAAGGGTTTATAAGGCTTAGAACAGACAGACGTACAAACATGCATATGCACACAGTCAAACTTTATTTGAGTGGAAATGTAACACACAAAGGGTTTATAAGGCTTAGAACAGACAGACATACAAACAAGCATATGCACACAGTCAAACTTTATTTGAGTGGAAATGTAACACACAAAGGGTTTATAAGGCTTAGAACAGACAGACATACAAACATGCATATGCACACAGTCAAAATTTATTTGAGTGGAAATGTAACACACAAAGGGTTTATAAGGCTTAGAACAGACAGACATACAAACATGCATATGCACACAGTCAAACTTTATTTGAATGGAATTATAACACATGACGAGTATTTGGTAGTTTCATTATAAATATTTAAGCCCTCAAAAATATACGTTTTAAGCCTTACCATGATATTGTTGATGTGTCCCATGTAACAACTGCAACATAACAGTGTGGGTAGCTGGAACAATTACTATGGAGCCATCTTCTCTACCAACCACCAGACGACTTTGTCCAGCCAAGTAAACTGAAGCCGTCAGCTTTATTTCTACAACATAATAACACATTCATTTTACATCAATTTTCACATTGGTATACTTTGAAACACTTTCAATAATCCAATAAAGAAATTAAACAAATGTAGATTTTTTTTTACCTTCGCCTTTTGGCGTTCTTGGTCAGTCTCAAGTTTTTTTTTTTATTCATTTTAAATTAATTAACTAATAATTAACAATTACAAGAATATATTGCATTCTTATTGTTATATTCAATTGTATTAAGTATCATGTCTAGATAAGTATAAATTTGTGTATATCATTTTATTAACGACCGTAAAATGAATAAATAAATAGAAAAAAGAACTTAAAGCTTGAGGAGTTCTCCCGAGCAAACCAACCAAGAGACCTCACAATACTCAATGATGGATCAGCAAGAACAAGCGAAAGCTGGGTAGGAAACCCCACTCCCGCCCATCTCAGCATCCCCATCAAAGAGTTTGTACCTCTCATGTGTGCGCATTCCATGATCAAATGATTTATTTATTAGATTGATTGTCTTTTAAAACAGAAATAATTATAAGGATTAGCTTATTATGATCTTGCAAACCTGGTTCTTCGGGATGATTGAGTTGATCTAATATTCCCACTGGTCCAGGATTCATCTCGGCCCATGCAAGATTAAGGCTGGTACTAACAGTTGGAGCGATGGCTGGAAATGTACAAAAGAAGAATTATTTAAAATTAGCAATTTCTTAAAGAACTTTTTGAAATCTTGAAGAGTGGTATTCCCAAAAAAAGATTTGTTGTATCAACATTATTTGAAAATCAAGTCATGTATGGGCAGAACTTCTATAATATTCACTTACTAGCAGTTAATTTATATACATGTAAAGCAAATTATTTTAGTAAAAAAATTGTTAAAATGTGGAGAGTTCTCTTTGCGTGCCTTGTCTGTTAATCGTATTATTCTCTTATTAATAAAAAGCATATTCATTAACCTGGTGGTCTCTGATTGAGGACAACGGCGGGGGGAGGACCCTCTGGTACCACCCAAACGGAGATGACTCCTTCAGAGTCGCCACGAAGCAACAGCAATCTTTTTCCTTTGCCACCAGCGCCAACTCCGATGATGCCTCCGCACATTCTCATGGCGGGAGGACACGATAGAGTCTGAAAACAAGATTGTCCCTGAAATCTCCCATTATTCCATCATAGAGTGCTACCACTGACTCCTTGTAGCCTGGAATATTTGAAAGAGAAGTACCTTCTAATCTGACAAATTATGATAGCAAACTGAGACAATGTAAAGTACTCATTGAGCCACGAGAAGTGGAAAAGTTGCATTAACGACAAATTGACAAATCTACGTATGTACAGAAGAAGCATGTTGGATTATTAGAAGTGATAAATTAGATAGCTTTTTATCTTAACCTTATTCACATGAATTAAAACAATTTATTCTGACGCTATAATCCAGTGTGGTTCTGGAATTTCTGAAGGATAATCTTTCATTTGTCTCGACACTCAGCTGCCTTTTGTTCTCTTCATCTTGAAAATCAAATTTATTTAACACGCACCCAATAACAAGTTGTCGCATTCTGGAAACATGATATTTAATAGCCTCACAGATCCAGACTGAAAACACAATTTATTAAAAAATGTGTCTCCACCGTGAATCAGACATCAGACAACTGATCCGTAAAAGTGATATTATATATAAATACAATATAATAATTAATTCATTTGTATTCTACTTCATTTCAATCAGGCTGTTGCATGGTAACTCATATCATGGAGGTAACCAATGTTATAAACCTATGTAGCAAGAGTATACAGAAAATTTAAAAAATCAAATATATAAATCGAGGGTTTTCATTCCACCGTTTGACTGAACCCAACTTGGCCCCAAGGTCTAATTATTTTCCTGTTAAAGATAATCTGAATGTTTTCTTTTACATCAATAGAACAATTATTGAGAATTTATTTAGTACGTTTAAATACCTTATCACCAGGTTGCGCTAGTAGTCCATAGAGTACAGGATTGTCTGTATCAACAGTTGGGCCGTGGAATCCTTTGTTATCTGCGATGCTACTGTTATATGAAAAATTCAAAACAATATTGAAGATATCATTTATTTGATGACAAAATTACTACACAGCGTAGGTAGATATTCTTTGATTTTAATTTTATGAATCAAAACTAAAAAATTGAAAATATGTAATTTTATATAATGCCCCATAAATGAGCAAGAAAGGTACTTTTTTCGGTTATTGTCATTGTATTAAAAATTTGGTTTGTTATAAAACAGAAAAAATATTAAACAAAATCATTACTACACTTCCGGTTAATTAAATTTAAAAATATATTACCTAATGAAAATAAAGTACATTATCAAAAAGAAATACAATAAAAATAATAAAAAATGTGCATATTTGAATTATGGATGATAAATAATAGAAAGTTTAAATAAAAGTATCAACTGTTCCAAACACAACCTAAAATGTAATTCTTGTAAATCCTGTTTCATAAAACAAATATAAAATAAGTCGATGGATAGATGAATGCTTGAGTTTAATTTTCTTTGCCTACTTCTTTAGGGATAAAGTTATGTATATGTCGTTAGTGAAATCTAATTATTATTTTTTTTTTTTGTTTTAATAGTATTTATGTAAGTGTTATACGTATTTTCATTGATTTCTTTTACTCATATTTATTTGCTGTTGTACATACACAATGTTGTAATACTTCGTAATCTGGTTGGTTGGAAGAAATTGCCTAATGGCAATAAGCCCGCCAGTGTACAATTATATTTGTTTATATTATGTACAAGAAGATGTATAAATAAATAAATAAATATAAATATTTTCAGTTTTGAAACCTAACCTATTTTTGTACACAAGTATTAATGTTTTTTTTTATTTGCTGGAAACGAAACATAGTTTTTTTTAGCAAGATATTTCTTTCTGATGAATTGTTGATAAAAATCAAAGATTTCTATATAATATACTAGATGGAGTACTCCATGCAATGAGTATATTGCATGTTTGATTTCTTGGTTGGCAACATATCGCAGTTTTACATACATTTCAACATTTCCTAGATAACTGTTCTCTATATCTTAATAAACAAACTATTTTTTCGACAAATAAATCTGAAAAAAAATTCACATTAGTCGTTATTCTCTATAAAAAACGATGTTTTCTGCCCAAGTTGGTGTCAAAAGTCTCGCGGAAAAAATCCTCACTTTGATTCATACAAAATTTGCTAACTAAAATTTGTAAACTTTATTTCTTGTTGATATAAAATTATGTGAAATAAATAATTTTAGAATATTGCTTCCAAATTATTATATTATCATCGTTTTCGGGTGTCCCATAAGAGCCGGATAATCGAGAATATAACACAACAATAACATCTCACATAGTTCAACAATGAGGTTTTTAAGCAAGACAAGACTGGTTTGTAGGTATACACACACATGTTGTGCTTCCTTTAATAAGGTTATGCACATCCGCGCATTTATAGATGGTTACCCCACATAATGGGATATGACGTGATGGTATGAATGAATAAGGTCAATTATAAAAGATAACAATCAGTATCAAAATTAATTTGTTGTTTATTGTTATTTTATCGTCCGTAGACCCTAGCTTGGGTACTTGGAATCGTCAATTTTATATTATAATTTGTTGACAATGCGAAGCAAAGTGTAAAAGGCTCTGTTAGTATTTTATCAGGGATATTAAAATAGATTGATTTATTAAAGTTCCAAAACAACATAGATGAATTACAAAATAGTAATATAAATTAGGTAGAATTTGCACTCACTCATAGTTCTATGAAAATATAATAATACAATGAACAATTTATAACATTCAACTCAATGGTGGAGTGAATGCAAATGGTTCACTCCAGCATTTCGTACACAGAATAAAAAGATTAATCAACGAGGTACGTCTTCACTGCTCCTTGAAATTTATCATCATTCAGACTTTATTCCTTCAATAAAGCTTTTACATAATTTTGCTAATTTGTGCTCCACGATAACCACGCTCCACAATCTGTGATACTTTAAGTGATTCTTCTAGTACAGTTTCCTCTGCAAATGTTGGCGACTATCATCGACCGTAAGTTACAAAAAAATATATAAAATAAATAATATGGTTGTGTTTGTAACAGTTAATGGACGACACAACAAAAGAAAAGCACAAAGACATACACAAAATTCACCAAGGCATACTTAAAAAAAAAATATATGCATTTTGTGGATGATATGGTTATTTATCAATATGATTTTAAACCATTTTAATTTGTAATATAAATTGTCTGTTATGACAAGAATCATCCTCAAAAACAAAAAGTTTTAATGCAACTGTGAAAACATTCCTGAAATAAACGAAAATATCATTGTACATAAGAATATGAAGCTAACTGAAGCCAGGATGAGGGCAGATCACAGTGAGTTTTGACAGTCTAGGATTTTTTGTAATACATGTCAATTTTATATTACATAGATTCCAGGACTGCAAACACCTCATTTCTTTCCTTCCCTGGCTTTTGTTTGAAAAATATAAGATTAATTTATAAATAAAATTAATAATGTTTCCAAACATTTTTAATATCCTTAAATAGTATTGTGAAGCTTATTGAGTTCCCTATCAATCCAATTTTTGAAAGTTCTATATATTTTTTAATCATGAAAATCTGTTTGAAAATAAGTTGAAAAACATCATCGCAATCTATGAAATGACGAAGAATCCTTTTTGTTACGCCATCTATTGAAAAACTGGTTTATAAACACTGAAAGCAACAGCCCTTACACATGAGACGACAATGCTTTCGCACAGATGTCAACCTTGAACCGGGCCAGAATTATAAGTTGATTTTTGGCTTATTTACTTATTTTCAAATAAACAGATTTTCATCATTAAAATATGTATAACTTTCAAGAATTGGATTGATAGGGAACTCAATAAAAAGGCATAATTGGTGAACGTTGCGCAAGTGCACAAAGTGATCATGTAAATCAGCCAATGACAGGTCAAAAGCCCTGTAGGTTCCTTGAGCTTCTGGATCTCCTATAATATTCCAACTTCGTCTCTATTGAGATTCTAAAATATCATTGACTACTGACAGAGAAAAAAATCTAATGTTTTCGCATAAATATTAGATCTCAGCAAGGTATTGAGATTTGAGGTTCATAAAAAAATTCTGATTTATTTATGTTGTTATTCATAAATAAATATAAATTCTTTTTTAATATAAAAAATGTTTGGAACATATCACCGTCACCTGCCACGTTTGCGTAGTACAAAACAAAACATTAATAAAATTTGCAATAAAAAATACTTCATCCACCAGTAAAAAAATATTCAAAACTATATATAAACGAATCTGAAAATAAAATGAAATAATAATATTGAAGCAAACAAAGGCATAATAATGAAATGGAAATATCTCCTGACCTACTCAATGCACGGCCACGCAGCTTGCTAAAAAACACAAATAATATGTAACAAAATATAATGTGAGCGAGACATCGATCTTAATGCTTTAAGAAAACATGTGAACACACTCAACTTCATTGTGAAATATATCTCAATATCTCATATCACCCTGATACCACATATTGAAAACCCAAACTTTATTATGTATTTTTTCATTTTTGTATTTCTTCTAGGGCAACTAACATCATCATCATCATTGGCGCTATAGCCCTGTCCTTCGTCGTTCTCCTCCATTTTGTTATTCCGATCGCCCTTATGTCATCTTCTGTGTCATCTAGCCCTCTTAGCTTGGACCTGCCTCTACTTCTTCTGTCCTCAGGATTGGCATTAAGAACCTTTTTGGGATACGACCATCATTCATCCAGCTGACATGACCCAAACACTGCAGTCTACGTAGTTTTTATGACTTGTACAATGTTGGTTTCGTCATATAATGCCTGTAGAGATTATATTGTATCTTCTAAAGTCCATTATCATTTACTGGGGCAAATATCTTTCTCAGGATTTTCCTTTCAAATATCAAGGGGCTATTTTCGTCTCTACGACAAGTGTGAGAAGAGTTTTAAGAGTTTTTTGTTCGGGCAACTAACAGGTATTGCATAGGTATATTAAATATTAATTTAACATCCATCCAATAACAAGTTGCCACACTTTGGAGACATATGATGTTCATCGTCTGACAGATCCGGTTGAAAACGCAATTAATAAACCGGGAGTCACATATCTAACTACAAAGGCCAACATTTGAATATTTGATGATGTATTTTCATTTTTTAAAAAGAAAAAGATCCGAATGCACAGTTCAAGGTAATTAAATACTAACTGCAAACCTCACTGGAGTATTTAATTTTCTTAAGATAGCAATTGCGTTGCAGAGACATACTAACTAAATACTTAATACTACGCCAAACTTAAGGTCGGTGGCGTAGCGTTTCACATTATTGCGTATGAAGAAAAGAGATAGATGGTTTTCTATGGGTTTAGACTGACGTTCAAAATATTTTTTGTCATAACAAAACAAATACAAGAAACCATGCTCACACTAACAGCTCGATGTTGGGATTTTTCTGAAATTCCAACGAATTTTCAGCATCTCATTTAGATCGCTGAATAATCTATACATATTAAATTTGACAAAGTCGCTAAAATCATCATCCATCGAAAGCATCTCGTATTTTATTATTAAACCATTCATAAGGTTCCTCGTGATCAACCATACTTTTTAACAGTTCACAAATGTTAGTTTATGCCAACACGCATGCGCTAAATATTTAGATATATCTCTGCAATGCAAGTCTCATACAAAAACTTCACACATCCTCCAGTTAGGAAGCCACGTGATCTCCTAACTTAAGTGAGTGACTGTGCAATGAAAACATGGTTAGTATTTAGAATTTAGTATTTAGGTCGGACTCTGCATTCGGTCCCAAGTGATGTTGATTCAAAGAGCATTTATAATATCTTGGTGCTTATGTTTCTTAGCATCCTTATACTGCATCGAAAAACCCTATCTTTTTTCATGTCCTTCAATGATATTACAATTTCATTCAATGCTTTTTAGTTGCTCCAGGTCATCTATAGAAAATCTGACACAGTTATTTTAATAAAGAGATTTTTACAGTCAAGGAATGAAGAGCCAGAAATAGGGTCTTTCTATGTGTACCAGTTGATAATAGTCTAATCAGCCGAAACAATCATCCTGTGAAAGAATATATTTTGAAAATATTAAATACTTTGTTGTGTAAAAAGATTATTTTTTTTATACTGGTAATGCATTAAAAAACGGCTGACAATATGAAAAATATTTCACAATGATTTTGATATTTTAACATTTTAATTTCAAATAAGTCATGAAATGATGTAGGTATATTTAATTAAAACTGAAAACGGCTTCTACAGTACAATAAAGATTGAAATACTATTACATATATGTTTGAAAAAATATATAATAATAAATTAATGTTTTGTACTCATGCGGGTTAGTATTATATTTTAATTAGTGATGCCAGCAATAAGGATATATGTATTATTTACTCTTATTTCTATGACAATCCTGGCAATATTTCTTACAATGGTAAAGAAACTCAAATGATATTAATAATTAAGTTTTGTACCGTACATTATTTTCATGTTACTGGCAAAATTTGCGATTTGAATTTCTGCATAATATCAATCTATTCTACAAAATGCTTAATTATTTTTCTAAGACAGCTTTGTCAATTTTTTATGTCATCTGTAAAACAGTTGTAAGTAATTTTATCCCGTGTATAATTGGTATTCTTCAATTAGCCCAGACCACATATTGTAATGAAAATTCATTACTTACTCTTTGTGCAAGTGGAGAATTTATTACTATAAACCATAGAAAATTTTTTTAAATCTCCTTTGCTTTTAACGGTTTACTAAAGACCCAAATGATGATTTAGTTTGCAGACTAATAAATCATAATAGACATGACATAAGCAAAATTTCTTGTAACTGTGCCACCGAAATTTGGTGACAAACAATATAATGTACCTATTTGATTATTTTCAGAATGGTTCCGAATGAACCATTTATGAACAGTATATTTCTATGAATTTTTTTTATTTGGGTTATATACCTTTTATAAAAGGACTTTTAGACATGGGGTGAATTGTTTTACAAGAAATGGACATAGGTGGTTCACTCTTATGGTATAAAATTGATTAATTTTATCGGTATATTTTATATTACAAACTTTATCAGTAACACAAAACATGTAGAAAAATTGTAAAGAATCTGAATTTGCAAAGCATTACAATTAAATATTATAAATTATTCTACATCATAACATTTCATAATTTTCTTGAAACCTAAGGTTAAAATAGATCTAATATTAGTAGTTCTTTCAGGAAGAAGATCAATAATGGAATCGTTGGTGATCATTTGCTATCGCCTATTCAAAAATTTTAATGTAAAATTACAAAATACATTTAAAAGAGGACAACTACTAAAATATGAAGCCATTTCACCAACAGTACAATATATTTCTCGGTTAATGAAAATGAACTTAAAAATATAAATGACTCCAAAGACAAACGAGACAAAAATAAAGGATATACATTTGATAAAACATATAAATTGTTTCTCGGGAAACTAACAGGTACTATGTCAAATATTAATTTAAAATGCACCCAATAACAAGTTGCCACGCTCTGGAGACATACGATATTAATCGTCTCACAGATCCAGACTAAAAACACAATTAAAAACTGTGTCTCCACCGAGAATCGAACCCGGGACACTTGGATCAGCAGTCAGATACCTAACCAACTGTGCCACGAAGGCCGACGTTGAAGAATTATAAGTTTTCATAATAAAATATTTGAATAAAAAAGTAATTGAACAAACTCATTTCATGAAAATGCTGAAAAATTTCCATACAAAATTTGAATACTTTATGGAGTGACTTGTTAGGGAGGAGTTTAGCATTGGCCACAACCCATTTGTTTGTAATACATGTAAAAAAATGTAATAAGTTTAATATAATGTTTTCTGTGAGTTATAACATAATTTAATTTTCCGCCACCTCGGAACAGGTGGTGGAGGTGGAATAGCAAATGTATATATTTGTATTATTTTAAATTATATTTTTCTTATTTTAATTGTTATAATGTTTTTTAGTAATTGTTATTTTCCATTTTGTAATGAAGTTTCACCAATGTCTGTCGATAAACTTATTAAATTAAAAATAACTTAATTATACAACACACAAAAACAGTTTTTAATAATTAAATGTTCGATTGTTCTTCTTCACGAAAAAAATTGAGATATTCACATAAGGTTTAATAAGGCAATATTAAAAATGAATGATATATTTCTTTTTCTGTTGTGAGGCAAAAGTGATTCCATTCTTTTCTATCGTCATCGTTTTCATGAGGTTCACCATTTATTCTGAATGTAGTGACTTTTAGGTGAAACGAGACTAATGTGTAAGGAAACACGCATTTGTCGTGCTTTCTTTCATCGAGTGATGCACACCCATACACCAGTCGTTGTTTACCCCATATTGTGTGATATGCCGTGATGGTATGTATGAATGATTTTTTTTTTAAATGGCTACGTAGAGGACACCAGCTATTAGATTTGGGTCCATAAAAATCACTGAAGAAGCGTACTACGCAGCGTTGGGGTTTTCAATCTGCTCAGGAAAATATGAAATTGGATTTTAAAACACAGACAGAATTCGGAAGATCGTTCCATAGCCTCACTGCTGTGCTAATAAAAGAGTTAAACGAATATATATTTGTTTAACTATGAGAAAAAATTTACTTCTTACATAACAATTTTGATAATTTATAACAGAACCACTGAATTCTATAAAAATTGTCGTAATGATCCACATATTAAAATGTGAAAATTGAATACAATTCACTGCTGATTTCTGTATGCTAAAATTTAAATTGTGATAATATTGACTTATAAAACCTTATGGTTAACTATTTTAAAAAATATATGATAGACAAAAATAAACAACTCATTTATGCAATCAAACTATTTCTACATCTATAGCCATTTTTAATTGACATCAAGAAAAGAAGCAGGTTATCAGTTTGACATAAAATTTCTTTAATAACATAAATTTTTAATAAAATATAACACATTATTATGTCAAGTATTAAAAAAAATCGTTATTCTTTGAAATGAGTCATGTGTTATAAGAAAAATAAACAAAGATGCGGGATTGGTAGACAACTAAACATTTGACAAAATGGTTGTTTATTTGGGTCATATGCATAAGTTTTAGGAACAATAAAACAACATTTAACTACACTTACAAAATTTAAAATGAAATGTGAATACATACATGGATGAGAAGTTGTGCATTAATTCATTAAAAACAATATTATTTAATATTTCAAAATAATCAATTTTAATCACCAAAATGAAGAAAACGAATAACAGTGTATAAAATTGTATGGGTGCTTGTTTTGAAACAAAAATTGATGGTTCCATACCTCATGGAATAACAGTCGAAATATCTTTTTTATACATAGCAATACTTACTTTATAATTATAATAATAATAACTAATTTCTCAGGTGTATGTTTGTTTGAAATTTCGATTGCATTATAAATAAAAAGGTATTCTTTATTTGTAACTTCACTATTGCAAAATACTGTTACCTAATGTCAAATATATAGCTATATAAATAACTGTCATCTTAAAATGACTTAGTACGCGGGAGATTTCAAGGAATTCTTCTTGTTGAGTGACTCAGCGACGAATTATATTTTAAATATTGACATTAAACCTTGACAAGCAAGCCTACTTGTGCTAGTTACTATTACTTTTGTATCTAAACTTTGTTTTGTTATGATGTGTATGTGATTGACCCATACGATAAATAAATAAATAAATGACTTAGTCTGCGTTAAAACACGGTAAAATGTTTTTAATGCCATTGACTTTGTCATTTTCAGCGTATGATGTCATTATAAAATCTCAGAAACATATTATTTTAACTTGTCACATAAAGTGTGATTTTTGTCTATGGTTTGGTTTGTTCCTTTTATGGAAAAAAGAATAGGTAGTCTGTAATTAATGTGAAGCCAAAAAAGTTTACACTTTGACTACACATTAAATTAAATTCTAGGATATTTTTACTATAGTTGACAATTGGACAGAATAATGTTTTTGTTGCGTAAAAAATGAAATGATTGTTGAACACAAAAATGATATCAAACGTCATTCACTGTGCATAAATTATTCACGCTGTGCCTTCAAACAACGATGCTTTTGACAATCCTATTATATCCTAGAATAGATCAGTATAAATAAGAGGGTTGGAAAAGAACGAACACTTAGATATTACGGAAATACCACATATCTTACTTGGCTGGCAATTTGTACATGTATCCTTTCCCTTCGTCAGACCAAATGAGGACACGATCGGGAGACAAAAAGTCTCCGGACATCCATCTCTCACCAACGGGAGCGTTGATGGAACACAAGACGGAGAAATCCCCTGAAATACAATGAATGATTATATTTTCATATTTAAACAGATACACTCACTTGACCCAAATATTTGTCCAAGTGAGACGTGGAAAAATGATTGGGTCAAGGCTTAACTCTTCTCTTAAAAATAAATTATTAGGATAACGGGGAAAGTGGAGAAATAATATACTATTTTCATTAAATTAGAAAATATGCCGCTTCAGGAAACAAAAATATTTTTTTTTTATTTATTTATTTATTTATTTATTTAATATTTCTAACAGGTAGTATGTCAAATATTTATTTAGCAAGCTCCCAATAACAAGTTGCCACATTCTGGAGACTTACGATATTAATTGTCTCACAGATCCAGATTGAAAACACAATTAAAAACTGTGCCTCCACCGGGAATCGAACTTGGGACCTTTGAATCAGCAGTCAGATACCCAACCAACTGAGCCACGAAGGCCGACATTTAATTGGCATTTAAAATCGTTAAGTTGTAATTTACAAATTTCATATTTACTGAAAGAGATATTGGTAAAAATGCTAATATCATTTTGGTACATTTAATACATCTTTAAAAAATCAAAACATTGAGAGGTAATATAGGGATCCCCTCATAGCCTAAACTTTTGATATGCTGAATATCTGCCCCCCTAGAAAATGTGTCATTTAGCTCAAGAAAAGAAACAAGAAAAGATAACTCAATATATGGAAGAGACAGTTGCCAGTCTCGTGGCAACTGTCACTTCCATACATTGAGTTATCTTTTCTTATTTCTTTTCTTGAGCTAAATGACACGTTGTCTAGGGGGGCTGGATGGGTGAATCATTTCTAATTATCTTGATATTAGAATTTTAATATGATATTCAAATTAATTGACAACCTATCCATTGATCTGCTAAATCTATTGAGGAAGTGTATAAGTCAGCAAACTGCTGAAAGAAATATGAATTTTCAGTCTGTTAAGAGAAAACTTTTTGAATTAACATGTATTTCCATATGTAATTAAATTAAATTAGGGAATTAAACAATAAAGCTACCTGCATCATATATTTGGCAGTACTTTGCACATACAACAAGTACTGTTCTCTGATTGTGGGCGCAGCATATTAGGGACAAGGCGTTCAAACATCGAATCTGCTTGGATTCGTTCTCGTAAATTGGCTCTGAATGTTTATTCTCGTGCCCCAAGAGGGACCATACTTTGACTGTGCCAGTTATTGAGATGGCAAGCACAACGTCGTCCTTTCGTGAAGAAGGTCTTAAAACCTGAAATATTAAATCATGAATATTTTATTGGAATCAATACAAGAACTGGATAATCATAATTATAACAGGCAAAATAACATCTTATATAGTTTAGCAATGAGTTTCACCACCCTCGTGACGATGCTCATATGTAGGGATACACAAATGTGTCATGCTTCCTTTTTTAAGTTTATGCACACCCCCACACCTGATGTTGGTTACCTTACATTGTGGGATTATGCCATGAAATGAGGTAGGTATATGTATAAGAAATACTCACTATTTAGCAAGTACAAAGGACAGCACGTACATGCATACAATTATTAAAAGGAAATAAGCAAAAATACAAATAAGAAATGTACTTCTTACGTACTATACCTAATATCTAAAGACAATAAAAAAGAGTGAATTAGTGTGGGTGCGCGCATGAGAGAGAGTAACAATATGTATGAGTGTGTGAAAGAATTATCTAGAAAGAGTGTGAGCAGTGGTGGCTCTTCCTCAAGCTCAGCCCCCCCAAACACTTTGTTCAAAAGATTCCAAAAAATGTATGAAATGGAATCTTAGGAACACATTTTTTTTATTACTGTTTGCCGTCTTATGCCTGTAGCGAAGGTATTTGAACTTACCTGCTTTGTAAAGCAATATTCCATGACATATTTCATTCCTCGGGCAAAGTCGACTTTTGCCCGGAGAATCCATACAATGCACGCGACCGCCCGCTGCCGCCGCAGCTCGCCGTACACGCTGCATTTACGCCGAGTTCGAGCAAAACGGGGCAGTGCCCGCGAAGGATTAGAGTATATTTTCATTCATTCATATTTTGTTGTTCATTGCGATGATCGAATAACAGTTGCAATTCCTTGAGGGTAACATAATTGATTTCATAATATTACATAGTTTAAACTATAAATCATCCGAAATATATTATTTAGGTAAAAGTTAATTTTTTTTCTAGGTAAAATAATAATTTAGAGCCCCTCTAAGATTTTAGGTCACCAGCCGCCACTAAATGTGAGTGTGTGGAAGGGTAGGTGCGTATGTGTGTGTGTACACAATAGACGAACATATATTGGCAGATTCATAAATTGAGAAGAAAAAGAAAATATATTGCTGAGGGTGTTTGGTAAAAATAAAATTAATCAGTACCTAGTTGTTTATTGTTATAGTGTCACGATGTTAGGTATATAAGTTTGTTTTTGAATGCCATATGTGAATCAAAAAATATGTCTAAGTCGGCATTTTTTCATAAGAGTTGAATAAGTTTATCGTTCTGTTACCTGAATAGTTAACATTCTGTTAATAGAACAAGTATGGCGTTTAACTGAATGAATGTTGTAAGTAATAAAATAAATGTAATATTTACATGAAGGGCTGAGATCCAATCCGGGTTTACTTTAGAGCTGAGTGAAAACAAAATCTCCAGAGAAAATGGATCCATGATCAAAATTTCTGCATAATATCCATTACAGAACAACCGCAAATCATCACAGTTGCACATGTGGTAGGCCTAAAAACATAATATAAAAGTTTCATCCCATTTAGCACTTCTGGTTTACTCTGGTTAACTCCCGGTTCTCCTATAATATTCCAACTTTGTCTCTATCGAAAATTCTAAAATTTGTCATAAAAATATCATTGACTCCTGGTAGGAAAATAAATCCAAAAATATCATTGACTCCTGACAGGAAAATAAATCCAAAAATATCATTGACTCCTGGCAGGAAAATAAATCCAAAAATATCATTGACTCCTGACAGGAAAATAAATCCAAAAATATCATTGACTCCTGACAGGAAAATAAATCCAAAAATATCATTGACTCCTGGCAGGAAAATAAATCCAAAAATATCATTGACTCCTGGCAGGAAAATAAATCCAAAAATATCATTGACTCCTGACGGGAAAATAAATCCAAAAATATCATTGACTCCTGACAGGAAAATAAATCCAATGTCAACGTATTTGTAACTACAAAAATATTTGACATTATTTATTTTTCGACGGACAATAATATTCATGTCACAGGAAAATTTTTGGACGAATTCAATTGAAATACAACATAAAAATTTTATATATTGCCACTTATATATTTGATGCAATGCAAAATTGAATATGTATTTCATCTTTTCTTTAAGATATGGTAACTTAACACACTAATAACAAATTCAGATGAGAAAAATCAAGGTTAGTAACCAAGTCTCATACAGGTAAAGATATTTTACTAAATGCCTTTGAAATTTATCCATTATGAGAGAATATTCTACCTCATAGAGTCCACATATAGACCAGAAAGTTACATAAATTGTTGTGAAAAAAGAAATATTTAACCACACAAATAAAAATGTTAGATATCTAATAACTATTGTTTGTAAGTAATTTTTTACAACCCAATCTAAATATAATATATTAACAGATCCATTGAATAAAATAAATATGTAACTTACCTGTATGCTGGTATGCACTTGCGGCAACTTAACATGTTCTCTGCATTTTCCGTCAACCAAATCCCAAGTGCACATCTCACCAGCTTCGGAAGAGCTAACAATGAAGTTATTGTCCTAAAAAAACAACATTAGTAAAATTATAGAATAAATAATAAGTATGTGTCCCTGTGAGCCGTTTTTTTTTTCACATGTAGGGGACCACCAGCTACAGATCAAATTTCAGTATAACAAAGTTCACAAGACCACAGAAAATGTTTCATTATACTGAAAATTCGCTACATTGAATGCTAGTTTTTATTTGATTTTGTCCTTTTTCACACAGTCAAAAAATATTTTAGAAATACCAAAGATGAGTAAAAATACGTACTCATAAAAACAAAGTCTTGCACTTGTAAACCTTATGTTACCTATGCAACATCTTATAGATATGTACTGCACCGCCTAAAATCAAAAAAAGACTGAGTTCGCATAAAATAGTTCTGAGATCGGTTTCGCTACAGTAGGTATACATATACGTTATACTGAAAATTTCATTACTTCGGTATTCATTATTCCGAGATTTGACCTGAATTAGGATTTGGGTCT
Organism: Molanna angustata; assembly: GCA_963576475.1. Taxonomy (NCBI): domain Eukaryota; kingdom Metazoa; phylum Arthropoda; class Insecta; order Trichoptera; family Molannidae; genus Molanna; species Molanna angustata. Next base: position 48,770,295 of record OY754965.1, on the reverse strand, counting down.
ATTATAATCTTCAGAAGAAACGCACTATGTAGAGTTGGGAAAGGTTTGCAATCTGCTCAGGAATATCTTAATTTGGATTTTAAAAAGACCTGGGTGAGTTGTTTGGAGGAGGAGGAGTCATGGAGGAGTTGTTTCGCACTGCCCAGGACATGGAGGCTTTCTATATGGTGGTCGTCAATGTTGGGGGGACCTGACAAGACACGAGAAGAAGAATACATGATGTGTCTTTCAATAGACATGATTCTACTTATAAAAATTATATCCTATATTAATTATTGAAATACCTTAAAGTGGTAGTAAATTAACTAAACACTCAGTATGGAGACAGAAAAATTGTAACTGGATTGTAAAAAATTAGAAAATATTGACCTGAATGATAGAAGCTCTGGAAAGACACAAGACTGGGGCTGAATGTCCGACCAGTAAACAGCGAGGTGTCATCTTCAGTGTCTCGGGGTCCATCTGCCAAATGCAGATCTGTCCATCGTAACATCCTGTCACAAGGGTCTTCTGATCTCTCGAGAGGAAGATGGAAGAGACGCAGTGAGTGGGAGCGTTACGTCCCCAAAGCACCACCGGAACTACCAAATTGGTGCCCGGCATTTTGGAAACAACTGAAACATAAACAATTACATTTATAAATTCAAGTTTTACATATTATATATCATCACAAATTTCTTTGACATTGCTTTGATCAACCTGGCACTGCAATACATTCAAGAACTGTGTCAGAGAAAAGAGGTCTCTAAGAGGCATCTCACATTCAGGTTGCCTTGATCACGGAATGACAACTCCTTAAGTTAGTTGGCTGTGAATCCTGGCACCTAACAAAGGCTCAACAAAAAAGATACTGAGTGTTGAGAATAGATTTTTGCGACAGTTGTTGGGGATTAGGTGGTACCATTTTGTATCCAACGAAGTTGTACGAACCAGAACAGCGCAGCAGCCAATCATCTCAGTCGTCCAGAAACGCAGATGTCTTGGCCATGTGCTTCGTATGTCCCTCGAGAGTGTTGATTATGCAAGCCTTTTTTACACTCTGGACGGGACGAAAAGACAAGGCAGGCCAAAACTAACCATCCAGCGAGCATTCTCTACGGACCTGCATGATGCTGACTTAAGCTGGGATGAAGCTGTCCATCTGGCGCAAGATAGAGAGGCTTGGAGAAATTTCGTGGCGTCCACATGCTCCACACAGGGAGCGAACGTGGATTAAGTAAGTTAGTTGGACAGAATTAACAAAGCAGCTACTATGATGCTTTGGTGAGAGTGGTCCTATAAAGTGGAATGGATTACCTCTAGATCTCCGCAATGCTTAAAGTATAGCTTTAAAAAGTCCAAACAGAAAGACTAAAAAAACTGTATTTCATAGAGTAGGTAACATAAAACTAAACTATCAGCACTTTTGGAATGATCCTGAATCATTTAATGGTGATATAAATATTCATTATAATCAGAGAAAACTGAGCGCTACCCTTTTCCAAGCAAACCCTTTATTTTAGCTTTTCTTACTATCAAATTTTAAGATCTCATTTAGCAATCCTTTTTGCCAATGGCTGCCTTTCATCTCATATTCTTTAGACAGTCTTTGATCACCTCATCCAATTTAAATATTCTGAATATTTTCATGATTTAATTCATTTCTTGAACTTGTCTCCTATACATCATTATTTTGTCTACATTGTTTAGATCATGAAGGTATGGTTTTGATACATATTAAAAATAGTAATCTTATTTAGAGAGCATTTATTTTGCTTTCATGTTTCTTCTCCAATAATTTACCCAATTAATGTCAAAATAATAATTAATGCATTTAGTGTTGTAAGTATGGGTTTTGAAGGTGTTCAGAAATATCGCTGGCAAAAGCCTTTGTGATAAGAGTACGAAACACAGAGGTCGGGTCGACAGAGAAGAAGGTTCATGAACAAACACGTGTCAAGAATGACAGACTCAAGGACCGTCAAAGTGACCAGGGATAATGTTCGCCAAGAAGGCAGACCTCCAGGACGTCCTCCCTAGAGATGGAAGGACAGCTGGCAGTCCACTTCGCAGGAGGGAAGCTGATGCAGGACATTCAACAGGCAAAAAAAAAGAGTGAGAAGAAGTGTTGTAAGTCTCTTCCTGGATATATTCGCATTTCAGTCATTTCTTGCATTGATATGACATTTAACAATCTAAAATAGATAAAGAAAATATACTAAAACAGTGCTTGCATTACAGACTACGAATATTGAATAAATGAAAGTGTGATTAAACAAACTCTTGCGTAGATAACAAATAATTATTAATTTGTTGAACACACAAACATTTATTATACCATATGTACACTTGATATTAAATAAATCTTTATTTCCAAGAATAAATTGTACTAATTACAAGATACAAGAATAATTTGATAATAAAAGCCAAAGATAAAAAGAAAAATTTCATTTTATTTTATTTACTTTACAACAATATACCGCATTAGCCATTTATATGATACAATACGAAAAAATAAAAAATATTTACTACTTTTTTAACATTGATCAAACCAATGACATTTTATAAATAGACACGTTATATGAGAACAAAATGCACTGCAAAAATGGTATATTTTAATAAATTCTTAAAATATCACCAAGAAAGAGCACACATTACAAAATATGTAAAGTGAGAAAGAGATAATACATATTCAGACACACACTGAAGACATGTGTTCTCTTTTACTCCAGTGCAATCACATTATAATTATCTCTCACACCAAATAATGACTGTGGAAGAGACAAACCTATATTTGTGTGGAAAAGCGAATACAACAAGGGAATCCCTCTGCATACCTACAAGCAAATATATCTTGACTACTCTCTCGTAATAAAAATAACTATTAAAAAATCCATATAAATATCGAATTGAATAAATACGCAGCATGAAATGATATTTCAGGTCGTTTCTTCACAGTTCTAGTGTAATTTTTACATTTTTTTTCACACAAGATGGCAATTTTGACTATAGCAATACATCCAAACACTACAACATCTTGCATGTAACTAAAGTGCGGTAAGAATTAAGCGAGGTTATGCTTTACTTTTTCCATCAAAGACAAAAAATAAAGGAAGCAGCACAAAATACATTTTTAAAAGAAATTTACCTTTAAGTATTTAATACCTAGGCGATGAAAAGCGGAAAGACCAGATGCTTCCTTCACACATTCTGGCAAATCATTGTACAATAGAAAACCTTTGTAATACACACTTTGTTTACCTACCTATGATCCAAAAATCTATGAGTATAGACTTAGTGCCTTTTCGCACGACCGGTTGTCTGGTAGCTGGCGCCGGGTAACTGGCAGCGAAGTGTATGGGCACGCATGGTAGCTTTCACACGCACCGGCATTCATGCCCATACAATTACCCGGCGCTTACCCGGCAACCGGGTCGTGTTAAAAGGCACTACTTCACTAAAATGGTATAACATGGAAAAAAATATTTTTGCTATTTTTTAAATTGTCATTCCATTTTTTACTAAACATGTTTCAAAACTAAAAGGTGAGAGTCACCTTCTGATATGTCCACTTATGGGGGAAGGATGCACCCCTGGTGACATAATTATGGCAAACGACAAGGCGATAGCAGTCGCCGCATATAGGAGTGGCAGGGTTTGAACCAGCCGGACTCGTAAAGTAAGTAAGTAAAACTAAAAGGTAGGTACTATTTTGCCATTATAATGCGTTTATGCCATTATGTCAAAAAATGGTCTTTTGTACTTTTCCTGTACTTAAAACATTAATTTCCACCTACAAAACTAATGATATCTTGATATTTTTTTTTTTTAAATGAATAAGTATATCCTTGTTAAACAAGTACATATACATCTTCCTACGTTCCCTAAAATAAGCAAATAAATGCTTGTGCTATAGGTGAACGAAATCGGTCGAGGCAAGATTCGAACTCGCGATCACTGGATTACTAGCCCAGCGCGCAAACCGCTCTGCTACTGACCCATCTAATAATAATTAATTTAAAAGAATGGTTAAGTAAAAAAAATATTTCTATCAGTTTCATACTAATCATAATCTTAGTATATAAAAATCTTGTGTCACGATGTTCGTACACGCTACTGTCTGAAACAGTTTTAACAATTTCAATGAAATTTTGTAAACATGATAGGAGGCACTGTTATCGAGATATAAAAAAAATATTTAAATTTTTGCAATGAAAATTTTTATTTTCCTGATTTTTCATTTGAAAATACACACAACCACAAATTTTAACTTTTCTACACCCCCCAAGGATTTTTTATAAGAACAAAAATTTTCGTAATTCACATTTAAGTTATGTAAACTTCAAATAGATGGCGGTGTGAACAAATCTATAACAAATATATACCACACTCAAATGTACGAAAAAATAAATGGTAAAATAAACAAAATGAGATATATATAAAATGCAGTCTACATAGAAGGCGGTCTGTGGCAGAACAACGTCTGTCGAGACCCCCTAGAAGACTATACATTTTAAATATAATTAACATGACTAGCCCAGATATAATTCACTTCTACACAAGATTAACAATAAAGGTCAATAATGACGCGCACATAAACAAATTGAAATAATTTGTAAAATATCGAATTTTAGAAGCACTAACATTGAGACATATCAAAATGTTTCACCAGCGACAACCGTATGTGAAGTGACGAATTGGACATAAATTGAAATAATTGAAAACGAGCATAATTTATTTACAATCATAACAATACAGTCAAGGATGATTAGATTCAGTCATTAACTTAACTATCGTCTCGTGATATATTATGTAAGGAAAACCTCACTCAGAAGAGAAAATTGACGAATGTTAGGTCGAGTATTAATCTTACCTTGTTATTTATGAGTTTTAGAATGATATTTAATCTAATATTGTGCACAACATATTTTCTAAAAGCGAAAAATGTCAATAGTTCCTGTCAGTCACTTGACAGATAACCGCAATGGATTTTTTGTTTTACGACTATACTCATGATTGTTCAGTACATCAAAAATGAACTCGCGGCAAATTTGAATTGGAAGAAAGAATTTTATAATGTAAAAATGGTAAAAATACTTTTAAAACAAATTTTATATCATTTTATGTGTCTTTGTTTTCAAATAAATTACGAAAAATAGTGGAAGCCCATGAATAAAAATTTAATTTATTTTAAAAATAGGTAAGTATATTCAAAATGAAAATAATAATTCGTTTTCGTTAGATACAACAAGCATTATCAATATTAATTTTATGATCAATACCAAAGAGTTTATAATACCTATGGATATACATTGGTGAAAAAATGAATTATATAAATTGGTGATCAATACATTGGTGAATCAAATTGCGGTTAAACACATTTTTCCATTATTCAAATATGATATGTTGAGATGAAAACATTAATTATTCTTAGTTTTAAAGATATTTTATTAAAATAATAATTTATTGTTACTGTTTTCTTAACCAGTCCATTAGCTTTTTGATTTAGTTCTCGATGGGATCGCAATTTTTATTTTGGTAATGAAATAAGTAAGTATATTCAAAATTAAAATAATAATTCGTTTTCGTTAGATACAGCAAGCATTATCAATATTAATTACATGATCAATACATTGGTGAATCAAATTGCGGTTATACACGTTTTTCCATTATTCAAATATAATATGTTGAGTAAAAAACATCAATTATTCTTAGTTTCAAAGATGCGTGTACGAAGGAACATTGGCGTAGTGGTCTTTTTGCATGCTAAAAACACCAACTTAGAGGCTTCGCAGCATATATGTTCCCACACATGCATTTACTCAGAATTCGGAGTAGAACATTTTATGTGAGTTTTGTGTGTCTGTGTGTGTGTGTGTGTGTGTGAGTGTGTGTGTGTGTGTGTGTGTATGTGTGTGTGAGGGTGTATCTGTGTGTGTGTGTCTGTCCGTCCCCCCTCATAACTTTTGATTCGCTTAATTTTCAGAGCATAAAATTTCAAAATATATAAACAGTTATAGGCCTACAAAACTCTTATACTCAGAATTTTGAATTTTTGTTTCAGTCAGGGGTTATCAACTTTTGAATTTTTACTTTATTTTTCCATATATCTCAGAAACCATAAAAGATAGAACGCTGAAAATTGGTACAAAGATAGATAAATACAATATCTCAAACAGGTTTTTAAAAAAAAAAACAGAATTTCTCAAAAAAACTTTATTTAGAAATATATTTTTTTTATGATAAATTTAAGTGCCTTTATTTCCAAATTTTTTAAAATAGCGAATAAAGTCGAAACACCCCAACTAGATAATTTTATTTTCAATAAAAAATAAAAAAATTATATTAACACATCTCAAATTTATTTAACAATTTTTATAAAAATTGAATTTTGTGACGACATTGCTTCATACAATTTGTATGGCAGTCGCCTAGCACAATATCTAAGAAGACTTAATAGTTTGATACTAATCTCCAAACATACATACATACCATCATTCTGTTTTCATATTCCGGGTAGGAAAAGAGGACTGACCTCCATACTGTCCTATCTTGACATTCATACCAACATGTGTTAAAATTTTCAATAATTTGGATTTATGGGTTTATAGTTTGATTCTTATTCTTCAACTATACATACTATCGGTATCGACAGTTGGATCTCATGTGTTACATGCAACTAGTTTAGTATTACTGTTTTCTTAACCAGTCAGTTAGCTTTTTGATTTAGTTCTCGATGGGATCACAATTTTTATTTTGGCATATCTAAAAAAAGCATGTCCAATAACATGTTATTATGCTAAATCATTATTTGGCGTAAAAATTGTTATAAATAATTTTAAAAAGTACCTAATGCAAACAAACGATCAAATGAATAAGATTATTCTTAAAAATTTAGTGTGACATGGAAAGCGCGTCATTATCGATAATCTTAATGAAATATTTAAAAATATACACATACGTCGTTTACACCTAATTTATTTAGTCAAATAACAATAATTATGTCTCCTTCATATGATTATTTAATACATAAATTATAGTGCTTTTTGTATATATCCCAAGCGTTTTATTAAATTTCTCCGAGGTTTCATTGACCGCATTGTTGAGGTTTGGAACATATTAAAAAGAGCATTATTTTCATCGCTTCGAACAGTTCAACCGCCGCCATTTGTCATTTTTTGTCATGCGCGGTTTGCGTACGGTCGCTAAGATTTTGAAGCGGGGAAATGCGTTTTGTGTAAGTGATAAATTCAGTGTGCAGTTGTTTTAGTGCAATTCATGTTTAATAAATAAAATTTATCAGAGTGCAGAAGAAGGTGTTTAGTGAAAATGAATAAAACGTGCGCCAGATGTGAAAAAACTGTTTATCCCATCGAGGAGTTGAAATGTTTGGACAAGGTAAGATGACAATTGCCGTTGTGAACATTCTTTTTTGACAGATTTTTTATTATGTGCAACAGTTTGTTGTCTTGTACGTTTCATTTTATATATTTCAGTTGTATTTGAACGTTGAAACGACTTTAAAGTGATCGGTTTTGTTTTTGGACGTAAAAACGCGTGGTTTGTGAAGTTGTAAAAGTTTTTTTTCACTGCCCATCCCTCGGAAACTTTACGAAGTACTTTCGAGGGTGCCGCGTATCAAGAAGGTCTTAAAGGTCGACGGTTATCGCAATAAATGATCTTAGGTGTTTTAATTTAGGAAGTCTGCGGTTATTTTTTTTTCAGTCAAACCTCGCGTCAAATGTTGTGACTAAATTGCAGAATGTGTCAGACTCGCAGTGATGTCATTGCGAAATTATTGTTTCTTTAAAAACAATGATGTTTTGTCTGTCGTAACTCGTAATATAGTTTTACGAGACACACACGCGAAACGTTGGTTGAATATTAATATTCGCTGTTGGGCGTTACATAAATTAGAAATTGATCGATTTGACTTTTATCATGTCAACTTTTGCTTTCGTTTGAACACGACGTGTTTTTGTACAGTAGATTGTTGAGTAAGTACGCGATGGCATTCCGATGGGTACCTACTTATGCTTGTATCATACTTTCGAATCTCGCTGGCTTGGGCTTCACCTCCCAGGCGTGATTTCATTTTCCATATTGAAATCCTATAATATAAAATATTATAGACACTGCTTATTCGTCGAAACCATTTTTGGCAAAGGACAGAACGTCGCTAGTTACAACAACTCCGTAGTGAGTTGACTAGTCTAGGAACTGACCTTGTCTATGTTGTATTTTTTATGAAAGGTGGACAGGGCATTCATTATCTATGTGACCTGTGTGGGAAAATATTACCTACATGTATTATTTTTATCATTCCAGTTGTTTTTATATTAACTCTATTATTATTTTTTTATTAAAAAAGATTTATTGTGGTAATATGTCGCCCTTCGTATCTCATATAAATATGATAATTCATCCGATTCTTAAGTAATTTTTTTTGCAGTGTTTTCAGGCTTAAGTCAATTATGATAATGTCTCCAAAATGTGGCAACTTGTTGGGTGCGAGTTAAATAGATATTTGTCATTAAAATTGACCGATTTCCTTCATCTATAGCACAAGCATTTATACTTAGTTTAGGAAATGCACGAGGATGTTTCAAGGCTGTCCATCATAAAGCAACGAAAAATATCTCATTTGGGGCATGTAATAGGCATGAGACAATATTGAGGAAAGACAGGCTGTAAACAAATTTCGTGGCTGAGGAGGTATTGGAACGGTCGAGCAATTCTTCGAGTTGGGCGTTGAATGAAGTGGTAGCCGACGTTGGGGGAACCGGACTTGGCAATGGAAGAAGAATAAGACATGGACATAATATTCGTTCTTTTATAAAAAAAATATCGTATAATGTACCAAGTCCATTAACTTTGAGCTGATTAGACTGCCTTAAGCCAATACCTACATAGTCAATTTCTTCTCTATGCTTATTCTGTTGTCAAATCTTTCAAAATGCTTATATATTATTTTCTAAGATTCTATAATATTTGTTTTGCTTGTTTTGATAATAATTTTTTTTTTTATTAAATTAAATTGTATTTTTTTACATCTAAATAAAATATAATAATAATAATAAATTTGGATTAATTTTATAGCGCCGTTTTTGTGATAACCTCACCTCAAGGATATATACAATACAATAAAAGTCGTAAATTGTATATTTTCAATTGTAAAATGTTTATTTTTTTGTACTTATATCTTATTTGTTTATTTATAACGAGGTCTACTTTATTTAAATGCAGATTTACATGACACTGCTTCTACTGTTATTTTTTGTATTCAAAATACTTTTTTATTTAATGTTTTGGTTTATTTTGAGTCCATTTGTATGTCTTTTTTATGTTTGCTTATTTTTTATCTATTATTTTTTTGTTTAACTGTTAGGTACTAGGTCATATTTTTTTCTTTTTGCAAGTGTATAATTAATTGTTTTTTTCTTATTCTATATATTTTTATCATCAATATGTGTATGTATGTAAAAGGCAATTTATGCCGTTTATAAATTAATTAAATAAATAAATAAATGTAATACAGTCATGGGCTCCAAATGCGGGCTCATAAATACATTCACAGATTTTTAATCTTAAAGATCGATAATCTGTGAATGCATTTGTGAAAGCAGGAACAGTTTGCGTTGCTAAACCGTGTGCCTTGTATTCAACACGAGTTTTTAAGTGTATTAGCGCAACAAACTAGTACCTTCCTAATTCGTGGCAGTACCTCCTAATCAACAGTTGCCTCTTAATCAACACGGAAAGGTAAATACGCAACCCGGAATTTGGTCTCAATTGAAGCTACCTCCAAACGCAACTTTTTTATTCCATAACCCTTTCTTAACCGATGATTCCAATTGGAATCATTAATGTATTTTACGTATATCTCAATGAAAATTGTTATCAGCTGTGTTATTTCTCTTCTAAATTATTAATCACAATATTTTTGATCGCTTACAATACTGAGAATGACGGAAACTTTTGTACTCGGTTATTGTACAGTTGAAAACTCGGTTATTGCGAAATGCGCTTTTCTTGCTAAACACGGTTATTCAAAATTTAATAAATGTGAGTTTTTTGTTTTGTTTTCTAGCATGCTATATTTTTTTTAATTTGGTAATTATATTTCCTTCAATCTCTGGTTGGTTGGAAGAAATTGTCTTATGTCAATCAGCTCGCCAGTGTACATTATATTTGTTTATATTATGTACAAAAAGTTAAATAAATAATTTTTTATGAAAAGTACATAGTTTTATATATGAATGATGATGACAGTTGGAATCGATAAAATTCCAAAAAAAATTATCAAAATTTCTTTTTATAATCACATATTTTGCCCATTTTTATGAAACATATTTATTTTCGTAGTGCTTTCATAATTCGGTTATGAAATCGTTAAAAATTTAATGCTTCTGGATTTCTTACCATACTCGTGCACACCTTCGTCAATGTATACATTTTGAACATAATTGTTGCTATATTTTAAAATGCGTTAAGTGTTATAATTAATCAGTCATCAATGAAAATGATTAGGAGAGATGAGATTTGAGAGTCATGCCTCGGTGCGTTCATTACCATTCAACATTACATACTCTTGTACATACCTATATCGGAACAGCGTTCAATATTATCATACCGATTATTTATGTATGTATGGTACATAATGCGAGGCTGATGGTAAAACACCATTTCTTCATCCCACACGGCACACTGACCTTACATATTATATACATAAAATGTACATTATGTACGTTTCTCCTCTCTCAGATCTATAACTTCGTTCATTCAGTCTGGCTGCAATTGGCTAATTTCACATGTCATTATTTGTTTTTTTACCGAAAACAATAAATAATATCTGCGAAAGAAAAAAAATCACACACTTAAATTTAGTTGAACGTTATTCATAATATCATCTTCCGGAAATAACAATAATAATAATGTTAATAAAAAAAAAAAATTATTATGCAAAGCAAATCACATAATGTGGCGGACTTATTGCCCGTAGGCAATTTATGCAAGTCAACCACACTAGTAAACACAATAGTACGAGCAAGTACAAAAAATACACATAGCAAAAAATAAAAACTAATAGGTATACATGAGAAAGAAAAAGTAAATAATACAAAAATGCAAAATTTTATATAAAAAAAAAACCAAATTAAAATAATAATAATAATAATGTCCAAAAGTAGGAAACGGATGGGTTGGGAAAGGATGAAGGATAAAGGAATTATAGGTATGAGGATAAGAAGTGTGACTTCAGAAAACCATTAAGCTAGGAGCTTCTCTTGTACCATTGGGTAATTGATAATTGATTCCACAGCCGGGCTGCCTGTATTGTGAACGAGTAAGTCTAGGAGGATGTGTGGTATTGATAGTGTACTTTGGTTTTGAGACCGTAAATTTAGGCCTGGCTTCTGAGCGCGCGTTTTGGGTTTTATCCCCAGCACATCTCTTTAAACTGGACACACTGATTAGTTGGAAGAAAATTCCGTTTGGTAATAAACTCGCCACTTGCACGGGGTGTAAGAAAATCTTTATTTTGTTTTGTTAAGGATCGATGCAAATGCTTACTTAACGTGTCCTGACATACATGTTAGGCCTTTCCGCTCCAATACGTGGCAGCAGCAATTGCCACGTCATTTGCCACAACCAAGTCTTCCTCGTTACATCCCTGTACCATGTTTCGGCAGACAAGAAGATGCTATTCATCTTGGACCTCCCCGTAATCGCAAGATACTTACACTTCTCGACCTATTACCCACCTGTACAAGTTATTTTTACACCTTGTGACACCTACACGGAGTCACAAGATTCAAATGGGTCAGTAAAGAGATGGGTCAATAGTTGATCTGCCAAATTAGTAATTCATCATACGCGGGTTCAAATGCTCTTTAAGCGTTTTCTTAATTTAAGGAATTTATCAGGATGTATAATATATGTTCTCGTTACGACATTACAAAAAAATATTACTTTCTAAAAAATGTTGAATTTGAAAAAAAATTCGGTGGAACACAAATCAAATGCTGGTTCCGGCAAAAAAACTTGAAATATTTTTGTAGACGGCGGCGCGCGCGGTTTGCACATATACCAGCCAAACAAAAAAAAAATTCCGTTCTGCTCAGCCCATGCGATAACTGTAGGTGTTTACCGATAACTGTAGGTGTTTACCGATAACTGTAGGTGTTTACCGATAACTGTAATTTCTCTAGTACTTTGTACATATTATTCAGTTCTATTTTTATTCTTTTTCCGACAATTTTTATTTTACCCATTCCAAATGTCTGCTTTTGGTATTAGTAGATAATTCACTATAGTCTGGGGGGTCATAATGTTAGTTCACCGCCGTAATTCGCCATCCCACGAATTAATTCACACAAATTGCTCGAAATTGTAATTTCCTTAGCTGGATAATGATAATGTGCCACTGACCCCGTTGCCGTATGAACCGTGCCCCAACCAACGATACGATAAAACACAACTGAAATAAATATACATTATGTACACACATCATGTCAATTCACATAATATATATTTGATTATATAACATTATAAACACACATCATAATGATATTTTTGGCTGTATTATAAAGTAATGATACAGATTACTGACGTATTATAAAACAATGATACAGAATACAGATGACTGATGTATTATAATTATAAAGTAACGATACAAATGACTGACGATTTTAAGGTAATGATACAGATAACTGACGCTATGGATGCAAAGGGCTAACGTATTATAAAGCAACAATACAGATGACTGACGTATTATAAAGTAACGATATGACTGACGTTTTATAAAATAATGATACAAATGACTGACGATTTACAAGGTAATGATACAGATTACTGACGTATTATAAGCTATTAATATAAAGGGCTGACGTATTATAAAGCAATGATACAGATGACTGATGTATTATAAAGTAATTTATTTATTTTGGGAAGCTACAGCTCATTTACAGTTTAATGATACAATATTATTTTTACAATGTTAGAGCCAAAAAAAGTATTCCATCAACATAATATAAAAACAAATAACAGTTTACAAGCCAAAAATAATTCATACACACCCTCACACACACACTCATACAGACCATTACACACATATACGCACACACATACATAACAATAGGGAAGGGAAGAGAAATAAGAGAAGAGAGACTAGGTGGATAGGACAGAGGGATATTGGTTGCGCATAACCTTCAGAACATGTCTAAATCTATAATATTTCGCGCTGAATATGTCTATCTCAGCTGAGAATGTATTGTTTTATTGGCTGCATATGCGTGTAATTGTGGAATTTTTCCTGATGGTAATGATACAGATGACTGACGTATTGTAATGATACAGATGACTGACGTATTATAAAGTAATGATACAGATGACTGATGCGTTGTATGGTAACGATACAGAATACTGACAATGATAAGGCAATGATACAAATGGCCGATGACTAAATAATTTCACAGATCAGCTTTATTCACCTTCTTATTCACAAATATATCAGTAATGCTCATTTAAATATCTAACCTATTTCTAGAAGCAGGAATTGCGTGAAAATTAAAACTTTGAAACCCGAATTATCCGATCTTTCGAATTCTGTCTGTGTGTCTTTTTAAAATCCAAATTAATATTTTCCTGAGCAGATTCCAAACCCTCCCCAACGCTACATAGTGCGCTTCTTCGTAAGAGTATATAATGGACCCAAATCATAATGACTGGTGTCCCCTACGTAGCCATGTTAAAAAAAGTGTTAGCCAACATAAAAAAAAAAACTAAGAAATATAATGCATGTTTTGTTTTAAAATCTATATTTTTAATTACTTTTTAGTGGAGGTTTAAAAGCGCCGATTCCCCACTATTGTTTATAAACATAATAATCATAGTGTTGGCAGGTGTGGCATACCTACTTATTTGTCAGTAAAATTGATAAATATGCAAAGTTTTATTACGTCACAGTAATGCAACAAATCGAAAAAAATCAATTAAACGTTTTATAGACACTACCGGAAACGTGATTAGAAAAATATATTTCGTCAGTTTTTTACTATCTGTTTTCATTGATAATACACAACTAGATTGGATATCAGTTGTACTTGAAATATCAAATGACAAAAATATCTACCATCAAAAAATATTGAAAAGTATGCACACGTACTCGTAAAAAAGCGCGTGTCTTTGTAACAGTCACATAATACATTACTCATAACGAGACAATTACATAATACATTGCGTATAATCATGGAGACAAACGGGTAGATACATTATTTCTTATTTATTTAGTAACACGTACCTAACAAACACTGATTAGTTGGAAGAAATTGCCATACGGCAATAAACTCGCCACTTGCGCAGGGTGCAAGGAAGTGTTCATTCTTCTTCTTCTTACCTGTAGTGTAAATTTTTCTGGATATCTACATGGTATTTTTTTCATTTTAGATACCGGATACTTTTATGATCATAAACAACCTCAAAAATCTAATTATATTTCACAGAAATTTGTTTCTCTTTCACGGGACACAAATTATATTCCACAGAAATTTGTTCTCTTTCACGGGACACAAATTATATTCCACAGAAATTTGTTCTCTTTCAGGGGCACACATTATATCACAGAAATTTGTTCTCTTTCACGGGACACAAATTATATTCCACAGAAATTTGTTCTCTTTCACGGGACACAAATTATATTCTACAGAAATTTGTTCTCTTTCACGGGGCACACATTATATTCCACAGAAATTTGTTCTCTTTCACGGGACACACATTATATTCCACAGAAATTTGTTCTCTTTCACGGGACACAAATTATATTCCACAGAAATTTGTTCTCTTTCACGGCACACAAATTATATTCCACAGAAATTTGTTCGTTTCGTGTGATAAAATTTATTTTTATTCAAAGCAAACAGCCAATTTAATACATAAAATAATACATGCAACTCTACAACAAATGGCCAAGAATGTTTGAATGTATTACCAGTAGAATACTTGCAATGTGAAAAAGACATTTTATTTTATTTATTCAAGGTTACATACAGTTTTTTTTAAATAAACATAGAATCTCAAAATGAATGAACAGCTACAAAACCAAGATTGTAACACCAATAAAATTACTAATATACGGTCTTACAAAAAAAAATATATAGGTAGCTATATATATTTGTATACAAAAACAAGGAAAACTTCCATATACATTTTGTCATTTTGTATGTGTACAAAATGACAAAAGAGGATAAAAGTAAAAAAAAACAATCAATATTAATTAAGCATATAAGCTAGGATGTTTGGGACAGGACAATAGATATGAATAGAATGGGAAAATTAGGATTAGAAAATCAATCATTGAGAAAGCCTCAACATACTTACTCTTAAAAATGCCCGGTGAGCCAAACATGTCAAGACCCGCGAACTTTGCATCATTGCTTTAATACAAACTATTTCTTTCTGTAGTGAGTTAAATTATAGTATATAGATATAGTATTGTAGGTAATTCTAGTTTTTACTTTAATTATGTAAAATATATATTTTTTTCTTTTATGAAATGGATCCCTCTTGTGTGAAGGCCTCCTCCAACACGAAAGTGATGATATTGTTTTTGCATACTTTGTTGATAAGAAAATTATTAAAGTATCAAAACCATTATCAGTATTACCTCAGAACAGGCTCTCGCCAAGTGAGGTAATAAATTCCATTGCAATAATTTAAGTAATATTGCGTAAAATTGTGTTTTATAGAAATAAATAAATAGCAAAAAAAAGTCGCATGTGAAATCTAAACTCACTCGTTTGAAATCAACCAGTTTAGCGTCGTCGCAATTGATATTTTTTGTGAAAACTTGGGAAACCACAAGACGGTTGTGTTTTATAATTTCACTGAAGGTCATCATTACAGTTCATCAACATTTACAAAATACCCGAGGGCTTATTAAGATAATTATTGCTGTTGGATATTTGGAGACGTCGCGTTCTGTGGTGCCTGTGACAAAATCGTTCTTGGAAGTGAGTAAACCGCATCACCGTTGTCGTTAGGACCTTGAAGAGGCCCCAACTACGAGGCTACCGAGAGAGGCGGTTCAACGATAACTTATATTTGACCAACGGGTATTATCAAATCGTCCAGTCAAACGTGAACTTGATTCGATACAATGCATGATACAATAATAATTTATTCAATTTTACATAGCGCCGTTTTATGATTACAAAATAATTCCAAGAGCGTTTTTGTTTAATTATTGGCTCTGCGAAACAAGAGTACTCTTAAGAGGTCATATAACGCTAAATCTAGTGACTGAAAACATGATATATTAAAACCGCCTAATACACTATGAAGTTACATATGTGTTAGTAAGGGTAACTATACTTATAGGCATATAACGCTAAATCTAGTGACTGAAAACATGATATATTAAAACCGCCTAATACACTATGAAGTTACATATGTGTTAGTAAGGGTAACTATACTTATAGGCATATAACGCTAAATCTAGTGACTGAAAACATGATATATTAAAACCGCCTAATACACTATGAAGTTACATATGTGTTAGTAAGGGTAACTATACTTATAGGCATATAACGCTAAATCTAGTGACTGAAAACTTCATATATTAAAACCGCCTAATACACTATGAAGTAACGTGTTAGTAATGGTAATTATCGCATGCGTTAAAAAGGGTTTATGCGTGATTTAAATTATCGGAAACCCAAAATTTGTTGATTTTTTTCATTTATGTAACTTTTTTTTGTTTAACTTATGCATCTTTTTTTTTACTTATTTATGTAACTCTCACTTGTGTAACTTACGTGTGTGGTTAAATATGAGCTCTTGTAATTTTGTAATGTTGTGTGCATCCATAATTGGACGTCCAGCACTCATAATAATAACCAATATTTTTTTCTTTTTATGAAAATTGTAAGCTGGATGTTTGTCTTTGTACAATTTTTATAAATAAATAAAAATAAACCTGACTTAAAATGAAAAAACTTTATCAATCATTCGGTCAACATTAACTAAAACAAACTACGCTTGAAAATACCGTTTTAAGATATTTAACTATTGCTTGTATAAAGTGTAGTTATATTTTAACTATAACTACCGATTTAACTATTGCTTATATAAACTATAGTTATTTTTAAACTATAACTTCCGATTTAACTATTGAAAAAACCTGCCCTTGAAGTGTAATTACTCTGAGATCAAGTATGTCGGAGGGTAATTTACACAAATACAATCACATCGTGACCCTAACGAGTTAGGAACATGGGATATTTTTCATATTAACAAGCATTTGTATTATATAAAGTGGTTTGTGTAAAGAAGTATAATGTAGGTATTTGGAGAATTACTTAGAAGCAGATTGTTGATATAAGTAATTAATACCACAGTATCATAAAAATGATAATAAATAACGTTTATCAGTGTTTTTTTACTGTTGTTTGTTTATAAAAGATTTTTCTGGTTATCATTTGGCAAAATGCGCGATATCATATCACCTAGACGCCTATCATACAACCTGACATCGTTTGTTGGAAGACGTGCTCGCTAAAATAACAACTTATACTTACCTGATAATATGAAATGAAACAATTTAACAAACAGCTGAAGATATGAGTGACCTGATCTAAAACGGAGAAACGGTGTGGTAATATAATATGCTGGGTCTTGGGAAGCTGAGGTAATTTCATTTCGAAAAAAAATTGGGCTTATAGCTACAAAATTGTTACTGATGATGTTTCAGTGTCTCAATGTATTCCTATAAGTATCATCAAACTCGACTGGAAATGTTACTACCAGTCGAACGGTGATGTTCAAGGGATGTTTTAGCAGGATCCAGACTCCTGCCTGTGAAACACCGGCTAAGAATAGTACTTCCATTTTTCTATAATCTATCTGATATCTCTATCTCATAATACCTGATTTATTCTTCCTCTCCTTTATCATTTTGCTTTCCTATGTACACGATGTATATTTATATTTATGTATTAATTTAAGATTTGATACACGGTTAATATACAATACACATTTACATATTTACATAATATCAAAACAAAGAAACAGTGCACACAAAAATCACACAAGGTAAAGCCTATACCTATTAGAATATAGACAAAATTATTTTGTTAATAACATCAGATAACGTTATAAAACGAAAATATAGCAAAATGGAAAACATATTAGTAGAAAAAAATATAAAGAAGATAAAGAAAACAACTTATCCAACTGTCGATTTGTTCAGGAGAACTTTGTTCTCTTAACATATCGACAATGTATCAAGCCAGAATACGCGAGAATTGTATGGAGAGGTCTACTTTTTTCACGGCTTTTCCAACTTTGAAGTCAAAAAACACCAACTTAGAGGCTTCGCAGCATATATGTTCCATACACGGATTTACTCAGAATTCGGAGTAGAACATTTCGTGTGTCTGTGTGTCTGTGTGTGTGTGTCTGTGTGTGTGTCCGTCCCCCCCTTATAACTTTTGATCCGCTCAATTTACAGAGCCCAAAATTTCAGAATATATAAACAGTTATAGGCCTACAAAACTTTTATACTCAGAATTTTGAATTTTTGTTTCAGTCAGGGGTTATCAACTTTTGAATTTTTATTTTATTTTTCCATATATCTCAGAAACCATAAAAGCTAGAACGCTGAAAATTGGTACAAACATAGAAAAATAAAAAACCTCAAATTTATTTTTTTCAAAAAAATTACAGGGTTTCTCAAACATTTTTTATGAAGTAAAATATTTTTTTTATGATAAATTTATGAGTTTAACTGCCTTTATTTCCAAAACTTATACAATTATCGAAAAAAGCCGAAACACCCCAACTAGATAATTTAATTTTCTATAAAAAATATTAACATTGTAGTAGAAGATCTCAATTTTTTTTAACAATTTTTTTAAAAATTGAATTTAGTGACGACATCGCTTCATACATTTTGTATGGCAGTCGCCTATACACAATACGTAAGAAGACTTAATAGTTTGATACTTCATCTCCAAACATACATACCATCATGCTATTTTCATATTCTGGGTAGGAAAAAAGGAACTTCCTCCATACTATCCTATCTTGACATACATACCTACATAATATATGTTGTATAGAAAACAAAATATCTGAAAATATTCAATAATTTGTATTTATGGGTTTATAGTTTGGTACATATTCTTCAACTATACATACTATCGCTATCGACAGTTGGATCTCATGTGTTACATGCAACTAGTATATATAAAAATATAAGTACACATAAATCAATAGGTAGGTAAATACAAAACAGCAGACCGACAGCGAGCGGTCCTACCAAATATTATAACCGTCAACAAGTCAACAGCAACAATACTTGGCAAGTCGCAGTCAATATACATATTTTATATAAGTTAATAAAATTTCAATTAATATTAAAAAAATACAAAAATATTATTGAACTTCTACACAAGAACAGTAGTTTAAGAAAAAAAAGAAAAATAACAATAAAAAAAAAACAATAATTCCATAAAACAAGTATATATATATATATATATATATATATATATATATATATATATATATATATATATATATATATATATATATATATATATATATATATATATATATATATATATATATATATATATATATATATATATATATATATATATATATATATATATATATATATATATATATATATATATATATATGTTTAAATATAAATTTTCGCGGATTGTAGAGATATATGTATAGCTACTTTTCCGGGCTATCCGCTCGTTTTCGTCCTGAAAAGGACGGTTTTGCCGACGTTTCAACCGAATATCATCGGTCATTATCGAGGCTGGTCGGTTCGCAAACGTAGACACGGTGCGACTGACAGTGCGTGACACGGTGCGTCAGTCGCACCGTGTCTACGTTTGCGAACCGACCAGCCTCGATAATGACCGATGATATTCGGTTGAAACGTCGGCAAAACCGTCCTTTTCAGGACGAAAACGAGCGGATAGCCCGGAAAAGTAGCTATACATATATATATATATATATATATATATATATATATATATATATATATATATATATATATATATATATATATATATATATATATATATATATATATATATATATATATATATATATATATATATATATATATATATATATATATATATATATATATATATATATATATATATATATATATATATATATATATATATATATATATACGTACATTAATTTGAAAACCCAATAAGCAATGAATACAAATTAGAAAAAAGAACAGTAGATAAATATTAATTAATTCAGAATAAATATTCATTCAGTTGTAAACTCAAAAAGTATGCAGTGGTAAAAACAATGACTGGTTGGTTGAAAGAAATTGCCGTTTGGCAATAAACCCGCCCGTGTACAAATTATATGTACAAAAATTTACAAATAAATAAATATTGTCGGTTTCGAGTGTCTCGTAAGAGTCGGGTAATTGAAAATACACCAAGGAAAAATAACAACATCTCACATAGTTTAGTTTAGCAACGAAGTTCATCACTCATTCGGAATGTTGCTTTCTTAGGTGAAACGAGACTGGTGTGTGGGGAATACACGCTTGTGCTGTGCTTTATTTATTTATTTATTTATTTATTTAATATTGCTTCTCGGGCATCTAACAGGTACTATGTCAAATATTACTTTAACACGCACCCAATAACAAGTTGCCACATTCTGGAGACTTACGATATTAATCGTCTCACAGATCCAGACTGAAAACACAATTAAAAACTGTGTCTCCACCGGGAATCGAACCCGGGACCTTTGGATCAGCAGTCAGATACCCAACCAACTGAGCCACGAAGGCCGACTTATTATTTATTGTGAGATATGCCGTGATGTTATGAATGAATAATATATTCCTCCCAGACAAAACGAGTGGGTTGTGGCCAACGCTAAACTCCTCACTAACAAGTCATTTTATAAAGTATTCAAATTTTGTATGGAAAACATTCAGCATTTTCACGAGATGAGTTTGTTAAATTATTTTTTATTTAAATATTTTATTATGAAAACTTGATGACTCTTCAATGCCATTTTATGAAAGTGATGTGCCTTTTTACCAATTTAAAAATAAAAATTTCAAATTTTAATTTTCCTGAGTTTCGGGTCACTTTGAAATATTTGACAGTTAAAAAAAATGAGAAGCACTATTCAGATATCCTTCAAAATCTATAGGGGGTCTAAGCGAGTATTTGATATACATATTTGCAAAATTTGAAAAGAATCGAATGAGTACTTTAGTCTATAATCGATAAAGTAAAATAAACACGCCGCACATAGCACACACACAGATACATTGTGACGAAACTTTCAGAATACAATCTCAGCATGATTCTAGTTGATAATCTGCAATAAAAAAAATACCCTTTAAATTGCGAAATCATAACTCCCCACTATATCCTCTTGGGTTAGTGAGGAGTAAAAAATTAGTGGACTAGCTAGAAAATTTGTCATACATAATAATATGAGGAATCGGCCCTCCAAAGCTGATTGCACTGCGATGAAAAGGCTTATTTTACCCTGAGGTATGGTTTCGATGCGCAAAAATGGAGATCATATGCCAAAACCTCGTTGAATCGATGCCAAGAAGGGTAAATAAAATATGGGTTTGAGGTTGAAGGAGGTCATATTCAGTATTATTTAGTCTTCTCCTTTTCAAAGACTCTAAAGTCTGTTGTTCCAGGAGGGGGAGTCTCTCGTGAGGCTGAACTCCAGCCATCTCGTTTTGGAGATCATCCTGGTTGGCTTTATATCCATCTGGGGGGCAAGTCTGGTTCAACCGGCGAAATCAAAACCCTCACGATTACCCATATCATGGATATAATTATTATATGGAGTTTTATTTATTTATTTATTTAAAATCCACAATAACCATACAAAAAATTACAACAATACAATAGTGAAACATAATACAACAAAAATGATGAAAAATAGACAATTTAGTATATGTTGGCACTGACAAAATGAATGCAATCTATCAGTACCAACATCCAGTGGACACAAACACTGCTTATGCAGTTCCACTAAGCAGTGCTTGTGTCGGAATAGCTTTACATTCATTTTAACTGTCACAGTCTTTACTTATGTAAACCATTAAATTTTTTTTTTTTAATATAATATCTTTAGATGTCATAGAACTCCATATGATAATTATATCCATGATATCGGTAATCACTAGGGTTTCGATTTCGCCGGTTGGACCAGACTTGCCTCCCCTGGTATCCCATGCCGTTAGTTAGTGATATTTAGATACACTTTTTGAAAACAACGACAAATATGAGATTTTCCCAACTTTTGTTATTGTTTCAATTAATCTCTTGATATGCTGGGAGTTGGGTAAATAAATTTTGAAGACTTTAACGTACTAACTGTAACACAACTTTATGTAAAACAAATACTAATACACTTTCACAACGATAAAGAAAACCATATCACTGCTCAACATTCTCACGATACAAGACACAGACTTCAACTAATCACTCCGAAGACGAATACTGCATACGGACATAGACATTATCAATACTTGGCCCCAAAAATACTAAATTTAGTTGCTAAAGACATAAAGGACATACAAATAATGAAGAAAACAAGACTAAAACTAACAATTCATACGTGGCTATATAATAAAGGGATTAACTACTATTGTCAGCAAATTGTCAATCCTTAACAACATATTATGTATACAACAAATCTCACATAGGACTAACATAGTGAAACATAGACTGCACAATATAACAACATATATTATGTAACTAATTATTATGTAACTAGTATACCACCTCGGAACAGGCCTGCCCTAGTGAGGTGGTACAAACCAACCCATATATTTGAAATAATTTTAAGTGTAATTTTACTGATGTATTTTTACTTGTAAGTACTTATTTGTATTTTTTTATTTTTGGTATTAATAATAAAAAAAAATATCTTCCCATGGTGGGCATGCCTCCCAACCGAGATGAACATCATGACGGATGGGTCTTCGTGGGTATGTTTGGAACTGCCTGATATGCTTAGCGTTAGACAGGTGTATCAAAGAAAAGTATGACGATGATAAATCAAGTTGTCCGGTTGTAACAATAGGTACACAAAACGAGGTTGATGTATTACTTTACTTCAAAACAAACGTTTAAATCGCTATCTATATCGCGTTAATCGTTATTATTGCGTTGCGTCAAAACGTTGAATGTCAAAAGTGAAGTGCGAGAATTGTTAAATACATTGGAGATAAGACATAATACATGCTTAGTGATGGCCACATACAAGACCAAAGTATTATGTATACATGGACTTAGTTATTTTTGGTCATGAATTACATACATTACCATATGGTTATTGGTATTATTGCTGTTTTGGAATTTTTCGTTTTAGCTTAAATCTCATGTTTTTTCCTCATTTCCTCATTCTTATATATATTTTATCCCATGATCAGATTTTGTATAAAAATAATTGTGATCCAACTGTCGATTTGTTCAAGAGAACTTTGTTCTCTTAACATATCGACAAAGTATCAAGTCAGGATACGCGAGATTTGTATGTAGGATCTATATTTTTCACGGTTTTTCCAACTTTGAAGTCAAAAATCACCAACTTAGAGGCTTCGTAGCATATATTATGTTCTATGTACGGATTTACTCGGAATTCGGAGTAGAACATTTAGTGTGTCTGTGTGTGTGTGTGTGTTTTATACCTATAGAAAACAAAATATCTTTAAGTTTAAGTTTTGTATGTATTCTTCAATTATACATACCATCGCCTTCTACAGTTGGATCTCATGTGTTACATGCAACTAGTTATATTTAACCGATTTCTAAAAACGGAGCAGTGTATCAATTCAACCCACTCATTTTTATTTTATTTTATTTTGTAAACATACAGTCATATAACAAATTATACATTAATAATATAACACTCCATTAGTGGACCAATTAAGTTTACAGAAATAATAAATTTTCTGTTATAATATAGGGGAAAGAATGGAAAGGATATTTGGAATTGGACGGAAAGAGAAAGAGGAGAGCTTGCAAAAACACTACTCACCAGAAGCCACAGAGGCATTCAGGATAACTTTTATGTATGTTCAGTGATAACTTTTTAATACGCTGTCCTATTTCGATGATTCTTATTTCATTAGAAAAGGCATATTTTCCAATAAGTCGCATTTCATTTTGGTCAAGATCTGATCACGGAATCCATGAGAAAATCTTCAAACTCTCCAATTTTCACTTCAACGATAGGAATTCTTTATCATATTATCATTATTTTAATGATTCTTTTTTTTAATAGGAAGGGAGTTCTTCAGAGGTGATCACATATACAAGTTTCATTGAGTTCTGATATGAGAAAAAATCTTTAAAATCTTCTGTTTGCATAGGCGTCTATAATCTGTATAACACGTATTATTGTATAGGCGAATATTTGTATGAAAGATAATATTAATAAATTCATACATACCACTCGCCATGTCCCTCAATGGGTAGGCAGAGAGAACCGAACGCCACATTTTTTTCTATCGACACACATTCAACATGAAGTCGGTTTTTTTAAGTTTAGGATTATATTTTATTCGCTTCTTAGCTTTTTCAATTTGCTCTTATGAACTTGAACAGTACTCCATTTAAAAATTCATTTGTCATTTTTTGTCCTTCGTAGCTTTTTTTTCTTTTTTTTAAAATGAATATGTCCTTGTTAAACAAGTACATATACATATTCCTACGTTCCCTAAAATAAGCATAAATACTTGTGCTATAGGTGAACGAAATCGGTCGAGGCAGGATTCGAACTCGCGACCACTGAATTGCTAACGCAGCACACTAACAGCTCTGCCATCGACTCAGCTATCTATTCAAAGCTTAGCTTTGAATTAGATATCTGACTGTGTTTTTAGTATAAATAAATCAATATCATACAAATAACTTGTTGTACATTAAAGATAAGATAATATCATATGTCTTCTGAATGTTGTAACTTATTATTGGGTGCGTGTAAAATTGATATTTGACATAGTACCTGTTGATTGCCGCCCGAGAAGCAATGCTGGTGAATTTGGTATCAGACCAAGAATATAAGTTTGATTCTGTTCTTCACTTGACGGCGGGCGGATCCAGCATCCAAGATAAGATGTGGCTCGGAATGGCGAGATATGGAGTTCGGTCGTATGACGCAATGCGCTGTTTGAACAATGATAACACAAAACGCGGTCAATGCGATTCGCATTGTTTGAGAGACAAGTTACCGTGGAAGCGATGTATAGTAAATTATAAATATTAAAACAATTGTTCGGTACACTTACTTATCACTTATATCACCTATTACATATTTTAATTGATATTACGTTATTATGATGTATTGTTTTGATAGCCCGTGTCGTTATTATACAATTATTCGATGGTAAAACATAACTTACGGTACAACATGATATAATTTTTGGCACAGTAATTTCGCGTGTAATTTGCATATTAAATTTTCATTCAATATGTTTAGGTGAGAATTACACGCAAAATTTAACAATTTTAATGGAAGTAACACACTTTTTACGACATATCTATGTAATGAATTTAGTAACTTAATAATAATTGCTATCTTAACTCAATAATAATATGTCCTGTATAATATTCTTTAAGGGATCATAGCGAGTAAATAAAACGAACAAAATAATTTTGTTTTTTTGTTATTAAACCCATGGTTTTAATTTCTCCAAACTTTTGTCAGATTTACCATCGCTGACTTTGCCAATCCCTAGATTTGCTTCCTACCCGAATAAAATCAATAAGATCGGTGTATCTGATATGTGTCTATATATCTGGTCTATCTTTCTCGGGGGTTCTCGGCAAAATTGAAGAAACCAGGCACATGTTGAACACCATATCAAAAAGGCGTGCAGACTGGATATGTCTTATGTTGCGACATTAGGATCTCTTACATATCATCTTGGAGGGAACGGTTAGGGAACAACTGGCAGAGGACAGTATCTAGAATAGGTGTGCGAGGACATGAAGTGTACCTCCTACACAGAGTTGAAAAGAGTCGCTGAAAATCGTAGTAGAGGAAGAGATGTATCGCTTTGCTGCCTACAAATTCCCAAGAATGAAACCAAATAAAAAGATTTAGGTAATTGTAGAGTATCAGTTCGACGGGTATGAGGAACTTTTCGATGAGGTCATAAATTCACGTTAGTAATTTCGATCTCAAACAATATTGGTCCTAAAATGAAACCTTGCGGCACTCCACATTATGAATAATTCGGTAAGTTGTGTTTGTTGTCATAACATATTGATCATGTTATATTTTTATAAGAATGTTATTTGTACACTCGTGACTAAAGCATATCAAAACATTTCCTATGGTAGTTTTGTTAAGAATGAATAGGTAAAACAATGGAAGGCCGTTCAGTGAGGACATAACAGTGTGTAAACCTTCAATGTCCTTTCCTGCTTCCAAGATCATTGTTATTGTATTTTGGTACTATTCAATCAATCAATCAATCATGAGGTACTTATGATGGAAGCACATAATTGTATAAGGAAAATCGTTACATGGCTGATAAATAATTTGTTATTAGTTATTACTAGAACCCCCGAAAAGATGGTCGGATGACATCGTCCAGATGGTTTAAAGAACCTGTTTGCGAATAGGCTTGTATTAAGCTGTAGAATTGGAGGGCTGAGGAAGCAGACGAAGATTTTAACAATGATTTCGAGTGGGTACTTAGTCTTTAAGCTTGTTTATAATGATTTTTTCGTTAACCCGCTTTTTCTGTTATTTACAGATTGAATAAGTATTTGAAATAAATGAAAAGCCCTCTGCTGGATCCAGTGCATTCTGCTGGATCCAGCAAGCCAAAAATGTGCTGGATATAGTTGGATTGCTGGATGCGGGATTCAGCAATTGCAAGTACCGTAGACAGTATAATACCGTAACATAATTCTCTGAACTACACAAAACGAAAAAAATATTCCATTTTATGGGATAGCGCGCTCTCGCTACGTAGGTATTTCTACCTCTGCTTATATTGTTTGGTTGCTATTTATATATTTCAGTTGCTGGATTTACTGGGTTGCTAGACCAACCACCTAACAATCTTACATATTTTTTTATATTATTTTTCAGTCGACCTCCGCAGGTCAATACTTAGTTGTTTAAATTATATGTGCTGGCGCAGTTTCGATATACAAC
The DNA here is from genome assembly GCA_963576475.1 of Molanna angustata. Classification (NCBI taxonomy): domain Eukaryota; kingdom Metazoa; phylum Arthropoda; class Insecta; order Trichoptera; family Molannidae; genus Molanna; species Molanna angustata. The sequence goes on along the minus strand of OY754965.1, from coordinate 48,743,106 downwards.
AACGAGAAATTAATAACTCATTTAATTGTTCTTTTAAAGAAATTAATTTTTTAATAGGTATAGTGGAAGATCCAGCGATTCTAGACTTAGGTTATTATGTGAATTTGGCCCATACAAAATTTAACTTATTACTTAATAAGTCACAGTATAAATGGGTGATTTTTTTTTCTATGAAAGGATACCTGGTTGAAAGAAATTGCCTTATTGAAATAGACCCACCTCTAAGCATTTGCTGTAGGTACATGATATGTATAAATAAATACCACAGTAGGTACATATCACCGATTGGATAATATGGACCCTGAGAAGTGGTGGTTTTCGGAGATAACAACCTTCAAAGTTTTCGGCCTTCATGGCTCAGTTTATTGGGTATTGACTGCTGATCAAAAGGTCCCGGGTTCGATTCCCGGTGGAGACACAGTTTTTAATTGTGCTTTCATTCTGTATCTGTGAGACGATTAATATCGTAAGTCTCCAGAATGATGCAAATTGTTATTGGATGCGTGCTAAATTAATATTTGACATATGTAGTACCTGTTTGTTGCTCGAGAAGCTGTATAAAAATAGTGTTTAAAAAATTTTTTTATGTTAATTTAATGTTTTAATGTTAATTTATTTATTTACAGAAGGGTGCTCCGGTCTAGAAAGGCACTAGGTGGTAACCTGTCGCCTGTTCCCCAAATCCAACGCGAAATGATGTCGCGTGTGTACTCGATCCTGCTGTGCGTAACTCGGTAATTAGTTGCAAGCTAATTAAAGAACGTTACACAGCAGAATGAGGTACCCACGCCACACCATAAAACATTTATAAATTTATCATATGAAATATAAATTAATTGATATTACAGACAGGTATTAAAATAGTTTGAATTTGACTTACGTGTTTATTTGATAGTTTGACTCTAATTATAATTCAAGATTGGTATATACTTCAATAATTGACTATTAAATAATTTAAATAAAATAGATCGATGAATGCGCGGAATCGAAATGTGAGTCGAGCAGAGTGACGATCTACCGCTGGCCTTGGTTAAACTGAACCCGGGAACGCGATGTGCAGGATCTTAAATAGCCGGCTGACGTCCCCCTACTCCTTGAAGTGGGTGGTCAACTCGGCTGGTTGCACCCGCTACATCACCCCCCTGCCAGCTGGATAGCGCCACCCTGGTCCGTTCCTCAGCATTTCCTCTGATTGTCTGTAACAATGACATATGTTTTTTTTTTAAATACAAAGAAATTTTATATTGGTTACCTGAAATGGCATTACATATATATATAGCAGTTTATTTTACTAATAAAAATTTAGAGGTCATATATTTATCATGTTCTTATTTCTATACTTATACATTTCTAAAAAAAAAAAAATATTGTTTATATTAACTTGTTCAATGTACTTTTTTATATGTACTGTAATTTGAACAAGAAGATAAAATTACAATTAAATTTACATTTCTATACAGCATTTTCTTAGTATACAGCATTTTCTTATTATACAGCATTTTCTTATTTTGATTTGGTCAAGTTGGAATTTTATAAGATTTTATATTCAAATATTAGTTGCATATTGACCAAATTTTTTATCTATATTGAATACATATTACAATTACACAAAAATTAAAAATAGAAATTATTCAGGTTATAAAAATGATTAAAAATTACTCAGCTTAGAAATATTTGTAGCTGGTGAATCGCTCCGGGAAATATACTCGTCTTCCGGCTCTAGTGGTTGTATGTGGTTGCCGTTCTGGGGTGGCATCTGGAGTGTCATCTGAAGTGTCATCTGAAGTGTCATCTGGCGTAGTGGCTTGGTGCGTCTGTGGCGTGGACGTCCATCTCTGTTCTGTAGAGGTGGTGTGTCTACTGCTTGGTTCTACGCCGTAGTCTGTGTTCTCGTTCAGGAAGAATGCTGGTTTGAGTCTGTCCAATGATACTTGTTTGTTTTTACCATTAATTGTGATGGTAGCCGTTTTGTCATCCTTCTTTATTAACAAGTATGGTCCGTCATATGGTTTTTGTAGAGGTCGTCTCACAGCATCATGTCTTAAGAAGACATATTTGGTGTTTGCCATTTGTTTGTGCACAAATGTTTTTTTTCTCCCGTGATTTGCTATTGGGATAGGTCGGATTTCTGACATTGTTTGTTGAATAAATTTCAGTTGCTTGGTCTTGTGACGATTGTTCTGTATTTTCTTTGTCCATGATGTTCATTTTATCGTATAACATTTGATGTGAGTTACATATATTCTTCAAGTTGTATTACAGTTTATAAATATAAATAAAAATAAAAAAAAATATTATAACTATTTTTTTTAAAAAAATAAAAAATAAAAATATTTTTATAGTTGTTTTAAACTAAAATATAATTTTTTGTGTTTTATTTATTATGATATTATCAGTATATTATAATTGAAGTTGCTTTGTTTTAATTGTATAAATTTTAAATTGTAAATATTTTTAGAGTTTATTTTTGTTCGATGCTTATAAGGTCTCTTGTTTGTGGACGTTCCTATACGTATATATGTTTGTTGTTATTGTGATTAGGTAACTATATTTAAAAAAAAATTTAAAAAAATAATTTATTTTTTTATTTAATATATTCAGCGTAAAGTATTTAAATGCTTTGTTTTTAAATAGGATATAATTTTTTATTAAATTTAAATGTATATTTGATTTAATAATTTAAAATGAATAAATGTTTAAACGTTTTTAATCTGAAATAAAAGTACAAGTTATGTATATATTATCAATGAGATATATTATATTACGTTTCGCTGGCTAACAAATGTTGGTGGCGAATAGTCCTAGATTCATGCGTGATTCGTCGCGGTGTTAGATTTTGGTATTTCGTTTTTACGCCTACGTACCCGGTATTGTCTCGGTGTACAATGTCGCGGAGTGGAATATATTTTTCGATGATGTTTACTCGATATTTCTATAGATTATTAAATTATGTTATGATTTCGTATTTAATATTCGTTTTTTTATACTTTTGTTAATATGACTGCGTTCGTACTTTATTATTATTCGATATAATATTTCTATTTTATTTTAAAATAAATATTTTTGTTACATTTACATTTATTATCTTTCTTATTTTTTGTTTCAAATGTGCACGGCACTGTACGCTCAATGGAATATGTTTATTGTATGTACTTCGAATATATTTAATGTTTCGTTTCGAGCTTCGATTTCGTGATTTTTTTCGTGGAGAATATTTTTATTATTATTACCTCGGTTACATATCTTAAATTTACACTATAGGATTCTACCTATTTCATAAGTAGGTATCAGATAATGTATTCCGATTGATGTTCGGGAAGATATTATTATTGTAATTTTTTACAGGATATTTTTTTTTGGATATATTTTTACTACCGCAAAATAATATTAAAAATAATATTTTTGGTTAATTTTGTTACATGTTTTTATTATTGCGATAAAAATGTGCGCGTCATGGTAAACAAGTTTTTTTGTGACATTTTTTAGACAATAATTTTATTTTACATTCCGTGTAACATTTATGCGTTATTTTTAAGCAATAATACTAAAATTTATTTACCTACGTATTTACTTTACAGGTTAATAATTTGTCTTGTAGGTATTTAAAAATAAGGATTTTACGTGAATTTTTAGATAGATATTTTATTTTTATTTCTGCAATGATTTTATGTTACTGCAAATGAATTTACTTTGGCTTTTTTAAATAATAAAATGTGGTTTTTACTTATCTTTTTATGCGTGCTGTTTTTGCGCATAATACATGCTTCTTTAGGTTCTTTATTTTTATATTTTTATCTTTTTTAAATCTCCTTTAGTTTTTTTTTTTTTTTGGTATTCCTTCCGTTATTTTACCTCCGTTTGGTAGTTTTTTTGGTCCGTTTTAGCGTAGTATTAGGTCATGAAAAAAAATAAATACACATTATTATATATTTTTACAATTAACATAGGGAAATATTTTTCAATTTTTGGTAGGTATTTATTTAGCATATATTTATTCAATACCAGTTTCGATATTTTAGTTTTGAATACAACAATATAACTAATTATAATACTTATAATTACGTTATAAATGTGTTTTTTTTAATGGTTTATAACAATTAGGGATAACATACTATTACTGCGTATGTTTAATACTTACAAACTATTTATATGCTTTACTTATCTATTTCGTCGATTTTTTGGTTTTTACAATGTGCGCTGTGTACGGGCCTGCGCACGGTTATGAATTTAAATTATTACATGTTTAAAGTTACCCGTAGGGTTCAGTCTAACCAGGTCCAATAACCGAAATAATTATTATTCAATAAAATTTTAATCTCTGTCGTATGAGTTTAGAATGTGCAAAGTGACTAGATAATTGTTATTGAACGAATATTATAATTTGTTCCTGATAACAGATTATCGTTTGTTACACAAAAAAAATTATTATCACAAATTAAAAATCGACAAAATTGCAACAGAGCTGGGGCTTTACCAGTTTTACACACTATTTTACAAATATTATCTTTACACAACAAATATACCTGTTCTGCACGCTCGGTGGTCACCAGTTTTCGCGCTAGGTTGGGAATTGGATTTTAATGTTAATTTATTTATTTACAGAAGGGTGCTCCGGTCTAGAAAGGCACTAGGTGGTAACCTGTCGCCTGTTCCCCAAATCCAACGCGAAATGATGTCGCGTGTGTACTCGATCCTGCTGTGCGTAACTCGGTAATTAGTTGCAAGCTAATTAAAGAACGTTACACAGCAGAATGAGGTACCCACGCCACACCATAAAACATTTATAAATTTATCATATGAAATATAAATTAATTGATATTACAGACAGGTATTAAAATAGTTTGAATTTGACTTACGTGTTTATTTGATAGTTTGACTCTAATTATAATTCAAGATTGGTATATACTTCAATAATTGACTATTAAATAATTTAAATAAAATAGATCGATGAATGCGCGGAATCGAAATGTGAGTCGAGCAGAGTGACGATCTACCGCTGGCCTTGGTTAAACTGAACCCGGGAACGCGATGTGCAGGATCTTAAATAGCCGGCTGACGTCCCCCTACTCCTTGAAGTGGGTGGTCAACTCGGCTGGTTGCACCCGCTACAATTTTATCACTTCAGTGTCATGAAGCATGATATTTTAATATATCATGATATTCCAGAGACCGACACCTTAGTACTAAGGTAAGCAATAGAATGCGTAAGCATATCCCACAATGTGTGGTAACCAGCGACAGGTGTGCGTGTGTGTGTATTAACTTATGAAAGAAGGCACAGCACATGCGTGTATCCCCGCACACCAGTCTCGTCTCACCTAAAAAGGCAGGGAATTCAGAATGGGTGGTGAACCTCATTGCTAAATTACATATGTGAGATGTTATTTTGTCCATTGTATTTTCGATTACCCGTGATGATCTTTGAGACACCGGCCTAGAATAGTGCTTCCACTTTGTTATATTATCGCTTTCGGCTGTCCCGTACATATGGGGTTTGGGCATGTGTAACGTGTAGGTACTACGCTTAGGAAGTGTCCATAGCTTACATAATATTACGATTTGGGTGTCGTCAGCGAGTTTATAAATATTATATAATCGTATCGCAAGACTTTTTAAGGAATTCGCGCCATCTTTCGATATTAATTTCATAAATAATTCATTGATATTTTATTATCATTGTGTTATGTTTAAATGGGCGTCAACTATAATACAAAGTCACTGCGATTGTGAAATATTAATAAGGCTGATCATATAAATAAATATTATTGTATGTTTGTCTTATTTTATATACACCATCACGCCATGCCCCTAATAGGGTATGCAGAGAGATTTTAACGCCACACTATAGTAGTATCCTGACACGCATTTTTGCCTTTTTCACATCATGCATCTTATATTTTACGTACAGCTATAGCATATTTTTTCAAACATAAATATAAGGATATTTATATGTATTCACGTGGGCATTTTCGATGTCAGATAATCACTTCATCCTTTCCTCAAACCCCTTTTCCCTCTCCCACTACCTCTTTTTTTTAAATAATTTGTGTTTATATGCTTATAATGTATTACTTAGTAAGTGAAAACCTTTTATTAGTTTCCTTGCTAATATTACCTAATATTTATTTATTGTAAAAATAAAAGCAAAAACCGTTTTCTAAGCAACGAATAAATGGATTAATATTTGATTTATGCCTAAATATTGAACGGGTTTGAGATACTCCCGTTCCACCTCACTTTGTGTACAATCCCTTGTCCTAAGTCGTATCTTATGTCAGCTCTGTATATTCCTTACTATGTTGTCTCATCAGTTAGTACTGCCTATATACTCGTATATAGACATTTTTATTATATACCCCCGAGGCAAATCTTCTTAATTAGGTGACTTATGTACGTATGTATATATGTATCTCGTGTGGATCAGCCTTACAGTTAACTCTTTCATATTATTAAAATGAGATAAAAATGTGTTGAGTGTATAATTTACATTGGTTTTATACAGAAATATACAAAATGAATTCAATAGACAAATATAAAAAAATGCATCTCTATTATTTCCTTAAATATCTTAGATTCGTTTTTAGGGTGTTTTTTTTAATATTTTGTATTTTATAAGCGGTCCTGTACTTCATTCTTAACATAAGGGCTCATACATTTTTTTGTTTATATGTGTAAATATATTACTTTTTTGTCGTTTTTTATTTTATCCAACTGTCGATTTGTTCAGGAGAACTTTGTTCTCTTAACATATCGACAATGTATCAAGCCAGAATACGCGAGAATTGTATGGAGAGGTCTACTTTTTTCACGGCTTTTCCAACTTTGAAGTCAAAAAACACCAACTTAGAGGCTTCGCAGCATATATGTTCCATACACGGATTTACTCAGAATTCGGAGTAGAACATTTCGTGTGTCTGTGTGTGTGTGTGTCTGTGTGTGTGTCCGTCCCCCCCTTATAACTTTTGATCCGCTCAATTTACAGAGCCCAAAATTTCAGAATATATAAACAGTTATAGGCCTACAAAACTTTTATACTCAGCATTTTGAATTTTTGTTTCAGTCAGGGGTTATCAACTTTTGAATTTTTACTTTATTTTTCCATATATCTCAGAAACAATAAAAGCTAGAACGCTGAAAATTGGTACAAATATAGACAAATATAAGATCTCAAATTTATTTTTTCAAAAAAATTCCAGGGTTTCTCGAACATTTTTTATGAAGAAAAATATTTTTTTTATGATAAATTTATGAGTTTAACTGCATATATTTCTAAATTTTTCAAAAATATCGAAAAAAGCCGAAACACCCCAACTAGATAATTCAATTTTCTATAAAAAATATAAACATTGTATTAGCACATCTCAAACTTTTTTTAACAATTTTTATAAAAATTGAATGTAGTGACGACATTGCTTCATACAATTTGTAGGGCAGTCGCCTATACACAATATGTAAGAAGACTTAATAGTTTGATAGGTACTTAATCTCCAAACATACATACAGAACCATCATGCTGTTTTCATATTCCGGGTAGGAAAACAGGACTGACCTCCATACTGTCCTATCTTGACAAACATACCAACATGTGTTAAAATTTTCAATAATTTGGATTTATGGGTTTATAGTTTGATTCTTATTCTTCAACTATACATACTATCGCTATCGACAGTTGGATCTCATGTGTTAGATGCAACTAGTTTGTTACGTTAGAATGTATAATGGTTGGTTGGAAGATATTGCCATTTGGCAATAAGTCCGCCATAGTGCACATGTGCCCAAGAAGCTTTAAATAAAATTTGTCACCCCCTTTCCTTTCCCTTATCTAAAACATATATTTGAGAAAAACTAATTTAATTTAATTATAACATTGTATTTTTTAGCTTACTTTATATGAGAAATAATATAATTGAGTTTACGGATTTGTATATGCTTTATTTTTTGTGTACACCTTCTGTGTATCTTTTATTTCCTGTTAAAATAAATAAATATAGTTAGTATATTTTCGCCCTTCTGTACATTAATGTTGGGCGAAATTGATAAAATTTCGTTTATTTTAAATTAAGGAAATTTAGAAAAATATAATTCAATGGAAGGATATTTATATTTGTTACATAATTATACATGTATATTGTACATACCGTCATGTCATACATATATATCTACCTGATATGATGGGCATATTTATACAGTTGTCAGGTTTTTTTTTTGTTAGTCTTGTATTGATGGAAAAAAAAATATGGCTACCCATCTTGTTTTACTCATAATTAATTTTCAATCTTTGTTTCTTATCCGAATCAAATTAAATTATGCACCACACACGGTTAAAAATCCAGAGTTAAACATCGATATTATTTGGTTTGTAATTTTAAAAAACTATTTGACGTTTCGTTCTTAATTTAAATACGAAATCAAAAGTTAAGCCTTGATTTTGTAACTGAACGAACTAATGTATCACCCCAATACCAAACCGTTGGCCGGCATTATAACAGCTATGTATCATATTATTATCCACATAATATATATCCAGATTCTCTGTAAGATAGTAAATTAAAACAGCTAGCAACACAATTATATTAAATTCGAATATATCATTGTCTTGTGCGTACAGCGTTTACTTACAGGCAAACCTTTGTATACGGAATGATTCAAAATCATATCACTTTATGTGCCTATATTGTTTATATTTATAGCACAGAAGTCATATAGCCAGAAATCATACAATGACCTGCCCACTTCCATAAGACGCCAACATGAATTTTTAATTCTATCGAGAGAGTATCTATTTATTTATTTATTTTAACACTTTATTGTACATAACATTTTTTGTGGCATTTTTTTCCAGTCAACCATCAACATTGTAATTTTTTATACATTGCTTAAAGTAAAAATATTGTGTTATCGTATGTAACAAAATAAAATATTTGTATCTATAACCGGTGAAAATGAATTTAATTTCTTTCAATATTTTGTTCACAATAATGTCATTTTTTTCATTTTTTATGTATGTTTTTTTGTTTCTGATTTTTATAAAAGAGTAATATTTTATTATTTATTTATTTTTATTTTGTATAGCTACCCTGGCAACTAACAGGTACTATGTCAAACATTAATTTAACATGCACCCAATAACAAGTTGCCACATTCTGGAGACTTCTTTTTGAACATATTCCGGCTGCCGATCTTGAGCGGTTGCCCCGCCGTTTGAGGTTGGATTCTCGGGGGCAGTGGTTGAACCCGATGGATGGTGGATATTTTGTGTTTGTCCGATGTTGCGGCTGCGTCCGGTGGTGAACAGGGCCAATGGGCTCTATAGCGTCGCCGGCGTGGAAGTGGATCGCGATCTCCCTCGATGAACATATTTCGATATAATATGTCCAATTTTGTCTTGCCTCTTGTATAAATCGGTATTGGTACTATTCGTAAATGTGCTTTGCAAGAAACAAGTCGTAGTGAACAAAATAAATAAGTGGAATAATTATCACTGAGCATACCTACATAAAAAAATCATGTCATATTGATGGTTATAGATGCCGGTTTAAAAATGATTTAAAAACTAAAATTTGTTTCTTAAAATAAAATTATAAATTAAGCTGATTTTTAATCAGTAGGTACAATAGGTACTGAATATTTTTTGTGCCTATAAAAATAGAAAAGTACACTTAATATTGGTTCTATCATAGTATGATAACATTTTTTTGCGTTATTGCGTTGTCATTTTTCCATATACGAATAAATAAAATAATGATACAAAAACATAGTAAATGTGCAGTTTGTCGTCGACTGGTCTTTTGCAGTCACTTTTTTTATATTCCATTTTCACAAATAATACTGACTGGTATATTATACGCACATCGTTAATTAGTATCGTCATCGTGATATGTAAGGTCTCTTTTCCTTCGCACATCGTCTGACGATCACCGTAGAAAGATGCACGAGAGGGTATAGCAAGAAGACAAGGTAAAACCGTCCTTCCATTTGATGCAAACCATCAATGGTCATAATGAACACGCATGTAAGATACATTTTAGATTAGACCAAGTACACAACTTATATGTATGTATTTATACTGCCTATATTATGTTATGTATTTATTGACTTACATAATTTCCTATGTCTGCTTGTATGTTAGTTTGTCCGCGTAACGCTGCTAAAATCAAAATTTTAAACCTATCAATCGAAAGCAATATAATTACAAGTGGCATACTTCGCGTAATGCTGCTTATAGCGCATCGATCGCAAAATTCATATACCAGGAAAGAGATACACAGACTGCTTGCAGCAGTCGGGGTGCGTTTCCGTGTTGATTAGGAGGCAAGTACTGCCTATCATACTCAAAAAAATGCCTCTAACACAGCCTTGTAACGCTCAATCAATACGCATGGTAAAATTTATAAACCTGTGTACGATTGAAAGACGCGTGCCTTGAATTGAACACGTTTTAGCAGAAACATTTTGAGTTGCTAAACCGTGCACGTTTAGAAAACACGTGCCTTGAATTCAACACGTGTTTTTAAGAGCATGAGCGCAACAAAATAGTGCCTAATTCGAGGCAATACTTGCCTCTTAATCAACACGGAAAGGTAAACACGCAAATCGGGGTCAACTGCTTCAAGTTGTCGTTCAAATTATCGTTTACAAAATACGGACCGCTTGAAACAGTCGTGTTGCAGTTGAACCGACTGCTTCAAGCATTCCGTGTGTGTCGGATCTAAGAAATGTGTTTTTTTTTAATTGAATAATACGAGATACACGGTCTAATAAATACGGTTCAAATGTCAGGAGAGCATAGAATAAGGCGAGGGAATAACAGGACAATCTATATTTGTGTAAAACATAACATGCATAAGGTCATATATAGCATTAAATTTCGTAAATCGAATATTTTATAGTTGTATATATATTCGCAAATATTTGGATTTATTCCCTGTCGGGAGTCAATGATATTTTATGTCAATTTTTTAACACCTCAATAGTCAGTTCGTCGTCACTTCATAGATGGCGGTGGTGTTTTAGCTTATTTTCAAGTGAAAAGATTTTGATGAATTTCATATTTAGAACTCTCGAAAATTGGATTGATAGAGCAAAATCTAAATTCAATAAAAAGGAAAAGTTTTCTTTTTTTTAATTATTTATTAGTTTATAAATTATTTATTAGTTTATAATTTACATATGGTTATAATTTTTTACACTAAACTGTATTAACAGTTTGTCGGTGCAAGCTCCTCTCGTACACTGTAAATAAATAGTTATTCAACTAATAAATAATATATGGATTAAATCAATTTAAACAATTCAAAATTAAGTAAATCAAAAACACAGCAATGAAAAACAAGGTAAATCAGAACAAAAATGAAATTATCGAAAGCAATGAAAATTAGGCATAATGCTAAGTGTAAAATTGTTTAAAAGATATTTTTATCTTTTTCTTGTTTTTCATCACAGTACCCAGTATAATATTATGTTTAGTTAATTTATTGAATAGGTTCGGTATTATTTTTGCTTTAATTCTCTCACTGTAAAAGTTATTTGTTTTTGGTATTGTCATTAAATCGTTCGTTATTAATTTGTCGAGTTGTATATTAAATTTGTGAGTTATCCTTAATTTAAATTCATCCCTATAAATGACGTTGGTGAACGGAAGTTATTATTACAAGGTATCGTCTAAACCATCCGATGACAGGTCGTAAGCCTCGTAGGTGCCTTGATTTATATTCGGTTCTTGTATAATAATCCAACTACGTCTCTACTTTGATAAAAAAATGTGTCATTAAATTTCGTCATTTTTGACGGATTATAACTCTAGTTTTGTATAATATGAATAAAAGATTTTTTTTGTATAAGTCAGATGTGAACGGCATCACATTCAGCCATGGATTGACCGATAGGCGGACCGCGCCTACCTGGTGACGCTTCGTAGAGAACGGAGATAAAATTATTCACACCTACATCATACTGAAAACTCGTTGAAAAACAATGTCTCCACCGAGAATCGAACTCTGGGTCAGACATTAACTATCTGTGCCACGAAGGGTGAAATTTATTTATTTGTAAGCAAAATAAAGTGTGCCAAGGTTGGTTCATTTAGATGGGTCGGTGGCAGAGCGGTTAGCATTCTGGATTAATAATCCAGAGGTCTAGAGTTCGAATCTCACCTTGACCGATTTCGTTCTCCTATATCACAAGCATTTATGTTTAATTAAGTTAATGTATGATGATGTATAATGTACTCGTTACAAGGACATATTCATTGGGAAAGTTTTTAATATGTCAACAGCACCTACAGGGCTTAAGACCTGTTATTAATCTGTCTATTGATATATTAAAAATTTGACACAATATATTATCGACTCCCGTTTGCGTATGTATAATGCCATAAAATATTTGATATAAAAAAAAACACTTTGTAGACCGTAAAAGCAGTAAGCTAAGAGCCTCTATTTAACTTTTTTCTTACAATTTTACAGGATCTTCAATTTTACCATTAAAATTGTTATTTTTAGATATTTAAATATAAGGCTGGGTTATTTCAACAAAAGTATAAGTAATAGTACCTATAGTTAAAATACTTTGATTTCATTAAATTGTTCAAAATTGCGTCGCTTAACGGTATTAGATTTCAATGAAACAACCAAAAGTTTTGATTTATTTTATGAAATCAAATTATCTTGTCAGAAGCAAACAAATGATGAGGACTTCAGAAATGAGGACATTGAGAGCTATTGCAGGCAAAACCCTGAGAGACCGAGTGAGGAACTCCAGAATAAGGGAACTATGTGAGGTTGACGATATCATCAGATGGAGTAGGCAGCGGATGAGGGACTGGTATGGTCATGTCCAAAGGATGGACAGCACCAGACTTCCTCATATCGTGCTTCACAATCAGCCTCACGGAACCCGCCCTCGCGGTAGACCGCCAAAAAGATGGAGGGATAGCTGGGGGTCCACCTCGCAGGAAGAGCAGGCCTATTCAAAAGGAGAAGAAGAAGAAGAAAGTATCTTAACTATACTTTTACTTTAATCTTTGTTTGAGAATCACAGCCAAAGTACCAACGACCTCGATAGAAAAATGAATGTTTCACCTTTCAACCAGCCCACTTTGGAACGATAACCCATCGTAACCTTGGTTTATTGAACACTCACCCGCTTTTAAAACACTTAATTTTATCTCCTTATCCAATCCTTTTCCAATTCTATCCTTTTTTATTATACCTATATCGCACATTTATTTTCATAGTGACATTTAACAAAAAAAAAACATTTTTTACAATCAGGGATTAAGGTTTCGGATTTTTTTATTTAATTTGAAAAAATACAAATCGCAATAATGCCAATTGGTGGTACATAGTTGAACTAGAGATATGGTGTTTCTGTATTAAATAGATATCGGTCATCTAAAATTACATAGCTGGTAATAAAAATTTAATATTTTGTATAGTGTCAATAAATAAAGGTGCGATATATATTATTACATGTTGGCTAATTGCCATTCACACTAACTACTTCATAAAATGGATACGGTTTGTTGGAAGATATTGCCATCAGGCAACAAACCCACCATTGTTCACAATTATGTATTTCATAGTGTAAAGAAAGTTTGTAATAACTATGTAAATTTGCAAATATGACGCGTATAATAATGTTGATTTTTGGATTTACTCAGAATTCGGAGTAGAACATTTAGTGTGTCTGTCCCCCCCTTATAACTTTTGATCCGCTCAATTATATATAATGAGTATAAAGCCTAGTAGGCTTATAATAACTTTATACTCAGAATTTTGTATTTTTGTTTCAGTCAGGGGTTATCAACTTTTGAATTATTACATTATTTTTCCTAGCTGTGAGGCACCGGCTAAGAATAGTGCTTCCATTCTTTTAAATCATTGTTTTCGAGTGTCCCGTAAGAGCCGGGTAATCTAAAATACAACAGGCAACAATAACATCTTACATAGTTCAGCAATGAGGTTCACCACCCATTCTGAATGTACTGCCTTTTTTGGTGAAACGAGACTGGTATGTGGTTATACATAGATGTGTTTTTCTCCCTTTTATAAGGCAATGCACATCCGCACACCTTTCGCTGGTTACCCCACATTGTGGGATATGCCGTGATGTTATGAATGAATGAATGAATGATTTTTAAGATTCGGACTAAGAAGCGACCTAAAATACTTAAAACTCGTTTAGTACAAAGTGTATACATTTTTATTGATTTATAATTTGTAAAAATGTGCCAAAAAGTAATAGTAAAATCGTATGAATATAATTTTTTTATTAGATTGTCAACACCTGTAGGTATACACTGTTAAAAATATTATTTCAATTATAAATTGGATCCAATTACAGATAAACATTTTTTTTTTAACTTTTGTGTACTGATTGAATTACCTAAACATAGTCCATTATTTTCCACATGATTTCTCATATAACGCAATACGGCCGCCTAACACAACCTAATTGATTAAGTTTATGTACATATATGTAATGATTTCCGAGATTTATCACATTGTTAAAGTATGTAATGTCGAAATGATGTGTCTATAATCTGCGATGCCTTGTTTACATTGGTTTAGTTGGTAAGTACAGTTGTTTAAACAGCTCGGACAGTAGCGAGTCAATTTGCCTTACAAGCTACCTTGCAAGTTGAACGAAATATAATATCCGCGCGGCGCTTGACTCAGTCAATACGTGTGGTGTTCTGCTTTGCATGGAGCAGATATAATTATTTATTTATGACATTCTGTACACATGTGCACAATTGCGGGCTTATTGCCAAATGGCAATATCTTCCAACCAACCATATTAATTTGGTGGAGCTAATTGTTTTTATGACACGTACCAATTTATATGAATAAAATATATAATGAAACATATAAAACAAAAACGGAGGGGAGAGGAGTGGGGGGGGGGGGGGGGGGGGCGACGACGACGACGATGATTAGATAAGGAGACAAATTTAAGTGTTATGTGAAAGTAAATGATTCCTCAGGTTTCTTTTCAAATCGAAATTGCGATGGGATGTGATTCCAAAGACGAACTGTTTGTACGAAGAAAGATGTGGTGAAAAATGAAGTATTGTGTACTGTGATACTGAGCGTTCTTTCAGTATTTGAACGAAGAGGCAACCCGTGTTCTGAGAGAGGAAGTGAAATTGATTTCGTAGATAAACTGAAGCGTTGGTATTGTTTAAGACCTTGTATAGAAGTGTGAGGGTATGTAGGTTTCTAAAGTCTGATTTTTTTAAGAGTGCCAAAGCTCATAGGGTGACCATGGTGTAAAAGAAAAAATATAATGGGAATTTTTTTATCATTTCATGATATAAAACGGTTGTAACTTTCACATGCATATATCTTCAAAACCTTCAAATCTTTTCATACCTATTCTTACTCCCGGTACCATGCGGCTTTAATGGGTCTATATTATTAGGTATTTTCTGTAAATGTTAATGGGCATCTCCTGGGAAAGTAATATTTAAACAAAATATTTATTTGATACTTTTTATTAGGAAAATAAAAGAATACACTATGAAGTAATTAATCCTTATAATAATAAACAGTTACATATTATTTTACAAAATAATAAATTATATTATACAAAATATTTACATAATAGTTCATTGAGGCAAACACACATACATAAATAATATATCTATGTAACTAATACAAATAAATAATGGACACTTATTCTATACTAAGACGGTGATAACACATATTTATAATAATAATTATATATCGATATTAAACAAAAAATACAATACATAAGTTAGAAATAAAAAATGAAATTCTTAATTTAGAACACATGGTCACCATAAAAAATCAAACGTGCGCTCACTTCGAGAGATAGATACGTACTGTCGGGTTTGTTGATGTTTGTTGTTAAGGACACCAAATGGTGTAAACCAATCAGCAACCACGAGTCTACTAATACATTTACATGCGTAAATACTATGCATTTTTTTTTGTTTATGTATAGAATTGGCACTTTAAAAAAAATCAGACTTTACGCTGCCTGATAGTATTAATTAGTACAGTACACAATTTAGGTAAAAGAACACGAAAGCGCGCGAATATATATGCGATGTTGTTCGTTCATCGTGATGAAAGAAATGACACTTGACTGTCTGTTAGTGTAAACTGTCACTGTCCACTTGTTGCCTGCCACTTGACTAAACACTAAACTGGTGTGAACCAGGCTTTAAGTTATTGAGTGTATTGTTGTATATGAAGGAGAGGCCCGCATGACATCAGTGCGAGACAGCCGTAGCCACGAGGAGATAAAGAAAGAGAGATATGTAGAGAGAGAGAGATAATACTTTGCTGCTTCTGTTAATTCGATTAACCTAATAATTGTTGTGGTCCTGTCTCTATGAATTTAGTCCGTTTCTAGAGGCAATGGAAATATTTGAAACAAAGCAAAAATTATTCCATCAAATTAACATAGAAATTTACTTTTCTTTTCTTTTGCTTTTCGGGCAACTAACAGGTACTGTGTCCAATATTAATTTAACACGCACCCAATAACAAGTTGCCACATTCTGGAGACTTGCGATATTTATCGTCTCACAGATCCAGACTGAAAACACAATTAAAAACTGTGCCTCCACTGGGAATCGAATCCGGGACCCTTGGATCAGCAGTCAGATACCTAACCAACCGAGCAACGAAGGCCGACAAAAAAACCCGATGACTCTCGAGAGAATTCCACATTATTTCTTAATTTCTTGAAATGAAACAATTCTAGCATTTTTTTATTGACATACTTTTTATCATCTCAATAGAGACGAAGTTATAGAAGAACCAAGAACTCAAGGCACCTATAGGGCTTACGACTTGTCATCGGCTGGTTTACGTGATTACTTTATGCGTTTGCGCAACGTTCACCTATTATGTATGCCTTATCGGGTTCCTTTATCAATGTAATTTTTGAAAGATCTATATATTTGAATATATTCAATTCTTGGATTTGTTCTATTGATTTTCTCGCGATTAGTGACGCGTTTCGTGCGAATCTCATCGTCAGAATAATTATACTCTACGCGGTATAATGGTGGACATATTTAAATATTGTTAAATATAAAGTCTGATGTATAAAACGATTGATTGAGAGGTATAGAATTAACAGGTTTCCATGAAAATCAAGATATATTATGTATAACATCGATTTATTTCAGAGCCCATTGATTGTGAAAACATGTCGAAACTTATTTCTAATATTGATACTAATTTTATTGTATTTGTTGTACCGTTATTATGTGTCATGTTATTTTGGTCACCCTAAAATTGCATTGTTTTCATAGCAAATTAATGTAGCGGCCCAGATATTAAAATGTTATTATAATAATATTATCTCTCGATGCATATAGAATTCTCTTTCTGTAATCGATAAGTACTTATAATAGCCTAACGATGTCGCTATAAAATCTACATACCGTAATATCTAAATTACCAAAAAATGTAGTTTAACTGTTTTGTATTAGTTAATATTCTAGGAGAGTGAAAAATTTTTTTTTTCACTCGCTCCAAGAGAAGTCTCGTATTCGAGGCCGCTACATTCACCATGAGCGTATTTTATTGTTTTTTTTTTTGCTTTTTGTTATTTAATATTTTTGTATTTTATTTCTATACTTACTTATATTTTTTATATTGTCTGTTATATTATATTGTTTCTGAACTGTTTTGGTTTATCTTCTTTTACATGTAATTAAAATGTTTATTTTTTTTGTAAAAGTAATTTTTTGTAGATGCTCTGATGATCGTTGAAGCTGTAAATAAATATATATTTAAAACCAGTGGGTTGTGGCCAATGCTAAACTCCTCACTAACAAGTCATTCTATAAAATATTCAAATTTTGTATGGAAAATATTCAGTATTTTTATGAAATGAGTTTGTTAAATTATTTTTTTAATATTTTACTATGAAAACTTGATAATTCTTCAATGCCATTTTATGAAAGTGATGTGCCTTTTTACCAATTTGAAAATAATATTTCAATTTTTAAGTTTCCTGAACTTGGGGTCGCTTTGAAATATTTGATAATTAAAAAAATAGAGAAGCACTATTCAGATATCCTTCAAAATCTATTGGGGTCTAAGTGAGTATCAGAAATGAGTATCAAACACGCCGTACATAGCACACAGCACATAGCACACACACAGATAAATTGTGATGAAACTTTCAGAATACAATCTCAGCATGGTACTAGTTGATAATCTGCAATAAAAAATAGCCTTAAAATTGCGAAATCATAACTCCCCACTATATCCCCTTGGGTTAGTCAGGAGTTTAAAATCTAACGAGGATATGGTCAATCGCTACTTATAGCGTTTTCGCTATTGATTCTCGGAATTGTATCGCAATACAATATTATATTTTATTATGTTTACTTTACATTGTGCATAAACAACTGTTTGGTTTTATGTTGACTTATTATAATGGTTAGTATACTATAATATATTGTTTAGTTGTACATTGTAGTAATTTGTAAATATATATTTGTATGTATATAACAGTAATGTAAACTTAAATATAGCAAGCAATAATGAAACTGAACGAATTGATCATAAAATGATCCATGTATGCGAAATCGTAGCGAGGTTATGTTGTATAGAATAAATAAAAATAAAATATAGTTTTGTATCATTATAATGTATGTAATGATAATAATTGAATATGCTTGTTATTATTTAGTTACACTATTATTTATAACATACATACATACATACATACATACATACATACATACATATTTATATTTATCCCTCATCACCTGATCCCGAATTCCTCGTCTTGTCCTTACCCTATCCCCTTTTTTGCTATGAAGTAGTATCTTAGTCTAATATTTATTTTCTTTGATTTTTTTTGTTTTCATTTTTTTGTTGATGTACATAAACAATTTTGTCATACGTTGTAATCTGATTGGTTGGAAGACATTGCTGCCTAATAGCAATAAGACCGCCAGTGAACAGTATATTTGTTTATATGATGTACAAAAAGACACCACTCTATGTTTACCAATTGATAAGGGCCTAGTCAGCGAAACGGTCGTCCTATTATAAGGAAAATATACATAATCATTTTTTTTTATTACTAGTTGCATGTAACACATGAGATCCAACTGTCGATAGCGATAGTATGTATAGTTGAAGAATAAAAATCAAACTATAAACCCATAAATCCAAATTATTGAAAATTTTAACACATGTTGGTATGTATGTCAATATAGGACAGTATGGAGGTCAGTCCTCTTTTCCTACCCGGAATATGAAAACAGCATGATGGTTCTGTATGTATGTTTGGAGATTAAGTACCTATCAAACTATTAAGTCTTCTTACATATTGTGTATAGGCGACTGCCCTACAAATTGTATGAAGCAATGTCGTCACTACATTCCATTTTTATAAAAATTGTTAAAAAAAGTTTGAGATGTGCTAATACCATGTTAATATTTTTTATAGAAAATTAAATTATCTAGTTGGGGTGTTTCGGCTTTTTTCGATATTTAAAAAAAAAATAAAATATAAGCAGTTTAACTCATAAATTTATCATACAAAAAATATTTTTCTTAATAAAAAATGTTTGAGAAACCCTGGAATTTTTTTGAATAAACTAATTTGAGAATTTTTATTTTTCTATGCTTATACCAATTTTCAGCGTTTTAGCTTTTATGGTTTCTGAGATATATGGAAAAATAAATTAAAAATTCAAAAGTTGATAACCCCTGACTGAAACAAAAATTCAAAATTCTGAGTATAAAAGTTTTGTAGGCCTATAACTGTTTATATATTCTGAAATTTTGGGCTTTGTAAATTGAGCGGATCAAAAGTTATAAGGGGGGGACGGACACACACACAGACACACACACAAGACACACACAGACACACACACACACACACACACACACACACACAGACACACGAAATGTTCTACTCCGAATTCTGAGTAAATCCGTGTATGGAACATATATGCTGCGAAGCCTCTAAGTTGGTGTTTTTTGACTTCAAAGATGGAAAAGCCGTGAAAAAAGTAGACCTCTCCATACAATTCTCGCGTATTCTGGCTTGATACATTGTCGATATGTTAAGAGAACAAAGTTCTCCTGAACAAATCGACAGTTGGAAAAAATACTTATATATGTGACATATTGTTGGTAGTGGAGTATTAAGTGTATCTATACTTAGTACATATTTCTATTTTGACACACATCGTCTGTTTTTCACGCTTCAAACATTTCCGTCTTTCAAAACACCGTTCACGTCGTCATCCCTTTCTTGGGCGCCCCCGCCCTCTCATTCCATCCCTGTCCGCAATGTATCTTTTCTTCGTCAGGCGTTCCTCATTCATTCCCCCCACGTGGCCAAACCATCTCAATGTGTTCACTTTCAATCTATTAATGACATATTTCTTCATCTTACATTCTTTCCTTATTTTCTAATTTCTTACCCTGTCATACATCGTTCTATTACACATTCTTCTTAGCGATCTCATTTATTCTGCTTTCGTGCGACTTCTGCCATGTGTCCAGTTTTCACTTGCATACGAAGATCAAAGTTGGCACTAAGATAGCGTTATGAACGGTAACTTTAGCATCCGTATAATATGTTGCGATCTTTCATAACTGGTCTAAGTGCTCCATTCACTCTGTGTTCTGCCATAACTCTTCTTTCGATCTCCTTATCAATCCGTCCATTACGTTGAAACATGCTTCCCAGATAGACATATTCGTCGACTTGCTCGAGCCATTCGTTCTCTACTTTTATAAGTAGTATATTAATTTATAGATACATGTAAATCTGTGTGTCATCATACTATGTACCTATATTATGTGTATAATTTGTAGATTTAATAAATAAAGAATATTTTCTCGCACTAAAACATGTGATGTCACACGCATTCTTCCGCTTGGCGAGCCCTACGTATTACGTATTCGCCTTGTGTGGAATACATCGATTTCTTATCGATCAATCATAATGGAGTCACTTTCATGCACATTTCATGCCTTAGGAACCGGCTTAGCTATACAAGGCTTTATTGTTGAGTCTCATTAGACAATATGGGACTCGATGACATCACTAGCTTGTGTTTATTATTGCATTAAGCGCATTATGCGATAGGCAGAACCGAAGGCCTATACTTGCAACTAATTTTTGTACCACGATTGTCCATTAAATCTACTATTTTATTTTGCATTGCATCTCTGGCAACTAACAGATATTATGTCAAAAACTATTTTTAACACGTAACAAATCACAAGTTTCCACTGTGATGTTTATTATCTCACAGTTCCAGATTAAAACACAATTTACAATGTGTCTCCACCGGGAATTAAACCCGCGACCTTTAACAAAAGAATCAGATATTTAACCAACTGAGCCGCTTATATATTATATTTTTAAATGTACTTACTTTTTTATTTTATCTTTAAAAATATCCGTCTTACTTATAAACGTAAAGTATCTATAGTACTTGGTAATAGAGCGTGATTAACGTAAAAGTTTACTTATAAACCGTGACTATCTTTATTACGCCTTAATTTCATATACGACAAGTTAAGACAGGTCGAGAGGTTGTTTAATGCTTGACTAACGCATCATAACAAATATTTCAAAATGGCGGATCTTTCACATATGTTCCGACGCATATTTGAGATTGACAGAAAAATTTAATACTTATAACGATTTTCCTAGTTATTCTTCATCGCAATCGTGTTTAATTTGACTCAACACGGCACAACGCGGTTTTCGTTTTCATTTTTCGATGTCAGCTATCCAAAAATTACATGCAAATTTCAATTTTTTGACATCTGTGAAGCCAATGTGACCATATGAAAAAAATAAATGAGGGTGTTCGTAAACAATTTAGTGAACTAGTAAGTCATATCTTAGTATACGTTTATAAGTAAGATTTATTAATACCGATCTTAACTATTTTAGTCGTGCTTATCTAGTTGCGCGTTAAGTAAGCTATTAACGAAATCTAATAAGTAAGACCGATACATTTTAATTAAATACATTGTAAGAAATTGACATGTATGTATTTAGATGGGTGACGGCAGAGCGGTTAGCACCTTGGGTTAGTGATCCAGTGGACGCGAGTTAGAATCCTGCCACGACCAATTTCGTTCACTTATAGCACACAACATACTTGTATGCTTAATTTAGGGAATGTATGATGATGTATAATATGTGCTTTTTAGAAGGGCATATTCATTATTTGAAAAAAAAAATATTATTAAACGATATTGACATGTTTTGTTATTGTTGTTTCAGATATGGCACAAAGGATGTTTCAAATGTCAAGAATGTAGTATGACACTAAACATGAAGACGTACAAAGGATATGGCAAGTTGCCATACTGTGAAGCGTAAGTTATTAATTTATTTATATTACATTTCCAAAATATACATATTCATATAAAACAAAATGAAAATTGTTTTAAATGAATGACTAATTACAAAATGATTTATGATTAGATCCGTTTAATCTTGATGTGTATATTATTATTAACATAGTAGGGTTATGTATTTGAAAATGGAACACTAAAATAACGTGAAATTGGTTGTGAATATGTATTAGCTACCTAGGCATTTAAATGAAAATGGAACACTG
Organism: Molanna angustata; assembly: GCA_963576475.1. NCBI lineage: Eukaryota > Metazoa > Arthropoda > Insecta > Trichoptera > Molannidae > Molanna > Molanna angustata. Next base: position 48,720,503 of record OY754965.1, on the reverse strand, counting down.
AAATATGACATCAAATTGGTTGTGGTGAAGTATACGTAGGCATTTAAATTTGAAAATGGAACACTGGAAACAAAACGTGAAGTCAGTTGCAATTTGTGATCGAGTTCCAGGTAGTTATATAAATTTAAAAATGGAACACTGAAAAATAACGTGATGTTGGTTGTGATTAAGTTCTAGGTAGATATTATAAAATTTGAAACACCGGAAACGGTTACGAATTGGCGCCAAATATTATTATTATTAAATACTGGGATGTTCGTCGTAAAGCCATTTAGATTTGTTCTACATCGAGCGGCTTCCGCTGCGCCATGGCGTGCCGTATGAGTTTGCTTGCTTTTCTTTAAATTGAAGACTCGTGTCATCGAACTGCGTATGTGAATGTATGTATGTACATAGTCAGTGCCGGTACGAGGCAAATTTTAGGATGGAACGAGATCCTATTAAGGCGCCACCCTTGCTATCCTGAACGCCTTTTTATTGTCCAACCATATTAGCACCAATGTCATTGCATTGTCCTCTACAATAATTCATATCAATGTTGTATTCGTCGACAATTTTCGTCCATAAAATTAAATCCTTCAATTCCATCACTTTAATACTTAAATTCAATTTCAGAACATGTTTTGAGTCACATTGATAAAACTGACAGAAGCCCAATTTTCTATTAACACCACAGCTGTTTTACCCCCGTAAACACCACGTATACATACATAATGTCGGCCTTGGTCTCGGGCTCGATTCCCGATGGAGACACATTTTCTAATTGTGTTTTTAGTCTGGATGTGTGAGACGATAAATATCGTAAGTCTCCAGAATATGGCAACTTGTTATTGGGTGCGTGTTAAATACATATTTGACATAGTACCTGTAAGTTGCCCGATAAGCAATACAAAATAGTATATCGTATTTGGTATTTAGCATCGGCTTTTTTTCTGAATACCAATTCTGTAAACCCGCTCATAACAGTCGGGGTTAAATTTCTCATAACAGTCGGGGTTAAATTTCTCATACTTGAAACTGTTGCCTTTTACACTTAACTATATTAATTTTTTATTTTCTTTAATTTATGTAGGTAGATATAATGTCTTATTATTGTATTAATATTTTAATTTCTTTTTATACATGTTATTGTTTTAATGTTTATTTTTCTATTATCCCTTTTGATAACTTCGTGGAGTCCACTTAATGGCTTCTCTATCATGCCCTTACTCTATATGTAATTTTGTATACTATACATTATAATCCGTTGTTTTTACCTAATAAATAAAAATAAAAATTAAATGAATGTCGACCAAAATACTAATATGTAAATTAAATTTTACTGTTTGTTGTTTTATCAATGAGATTATTTAGTCTTACCACCGGAAAAAGAATCTGACAAAATATCAATTTGTCAAAGTTGCTAGAGAGGTGTTTAGACAAAACTACCGGTTTTATATAGACATTTTACGGTGTTTAAAAGAAAATACATCTTTTTGTCGTCGTCTGCATATTCATGGGGATACGTGTGACCATTCTCCAAAGTCCGCGTTACAGATTTGCATGCTTGCAATAAAAATATCGAAAAAAAAACGCTTTTTCTTTTCCACCTCTGAGACGTCGCGCGTCGCTTGAAAATTGGCGCCCGCAGCGGCCGTTCCATCCGCCCTATGGAAGGGTCGATTCTGTATACATTTATTTAGTTGTGCGTTTATTAGTGTGCATCTTCGGGTTTTCGAACAGTGGCGAGATTATAATACTTGTATGGTGTTGCATAAAATTGTACCTACCTACTTACCAATATCCATTATTATTATTATTATTGTGTCGTTTATTTTTAGACTTTGACAACTTATATTATTTTTCCTCGAATCGCGAGTCACCTCGTTACAGGACCACATGTTCATTTTATACGAGTCCTCTAGTTACAAATACCACTATATAGGTTTTAGTGAAAATGTTCAAAACAACTTATAACAACAAAACTTCTTGGAGTCCACATAGACTCTAGCCTGACTCTCAAAAAACAAATAAATTGCACAACTAGAGCAGCATTTTATCATCTTCGTAGAATCAAGTCAATTCGTAGAAATCTTCCAATAGACGCTACTAAATCTCTCATCAACGCTTATGTTATTTCAAGACTTGATTACTGCAATAGCATATATGCTCATCTCCCAAAACAAGAAATAAAAAAACTCCAATCTGTATTTAATACCGCTGCTAGAGTTATCACGGGTGCTTCTAAATACTCTCACATCTCTCACCACTTAAAAAATCTTCACTGGCTCAAGTGCCCTGAAAGGATAGAGTACAAGATATGCCTAACAACATTCAAGGCAATACACGGTCTGGCCCCGCAATACCTATCCGAAATGTGCACTCCGCTCACCTCAAACAACAGACAGAAATCCCTCCGTTCAGCTCAAAGCTCAGCAATCGGTAAACTAAACGAAGTTAACCGAGTGCACAAATCAAACTTTGGTGATCGTGCGTTCGCTGTTGCTGGTCCATCCTCATGGAATAAACTTCCATACCGACTCAGACAAATAGACAATATAAACACGTTTAAAAAACAACTTAAGACACACCTGTTTAATATTTCACACAATAACACCTCCTAAATTTGAATTTGAATATAATGTAATGAAACCAACTTAATAACACTGTAATTAACTGCTCCGTGACACTTCTCAATGTTTCATGGCATTAGATTCAATTAATTAGAATTTACTAAGTATTGTATACATCGTTTCTATGTTTATTTTTAATTTAATTTAAGATCAATAACCTAGATTTTAAGCTTTTACTAACATGAAAAACTAATAGCTACAAAGCGCCCTTGAGGTGAGTTTTCACGAAAACGGCGCTATATAAATTATCCAACCATATATATATATATATATATATATATATATATATATATAACAATAAAAATTTTCAAAACAACAATTTATAACATGTTACCTATGGCCCGAGATTTCAGTTGGCCCTTAAATCTTTGGATTTAGTAATCCAAGTTAAAAGTTTAGGGAAGATTAAATTTCATTCGCGTATTTCAGTGCAAAATGAAACGTCAGTTACGTAATCTTCAACTATAGATATATTTTACGTTTTTCTATGGTTATTGTCTATAACGCATCTGTCAAAATTGTAATAACCTTAAATGATACGTGACGCGAAGCTGTGACTAAATATTATTTTATTATTATAACAACAGATTATTTTATTTGTTTCATTACGCAGCATGTTACTTTTTCAATTTTTTATACCGATCGATGTTTTTTTTAAATTAAAATCAAACATTGTAGTGAAAAAATGTCATTGAATATGTACTACGTACGTAGTAGTTCAATGCAAAATGTATGTACATTTTACAGATGGATATGGAACTAAGTGATAATGGTAAAATAGTGTCTTATGTAGAAAATTTAAGAATACACATTATATATATAGAAACAGGATGGATCAATTTAAAAAGTGGGATGAAAAAACATCGCAAAAATAAAGTTGCGTGCCTGACGTTTCATTATGGCTGACAGTTTATTTCGTTTGTTGTCAGGCAATACATTATAATTATGTAAAAAAGAAAATAAATATTAAATACATGAACCACTTCTATATCAAGTCTTTTATTTTAACAACAAAAATAAATCATGATTATAATTATTTTGCATAGTTAGTTAGAAACAATACTTAACTCAAGATTAAGACACGCGATCCGCCAGAAACGTTGAGTTAAATATTTGTGGTTTAGTGACGTATTTAAGGGAAGAATAGGTACTGAAATACGCAATATTTTTGTTAAACTTGAGTTAAACTCCTAAGGGCCGACTGAAATATTGGGCCTATATCACTCAAAGAAATAATATCCCTAAAATCATTTAAAAGAAAATGTTCCGAATACATCATGAACTACGGGAGAACTAAAATACATCAAATGTTCGACATCGTAGTGTAAAAGGACATAATTTATATAATTGTTATTTTTTTCTTTCCTTTTTCGCAAAAAAATCCTAATTGTTTTATAAATTTTGTGCTGTCTTGATTTGATCTGAGACTCGGCTGAATAAAGATATGACTGACGGATCATATCTATGCTCTGTCAGTTCAGTATTCCCAAGAAATACTATTCCAGATTATTTGTGCAATTAACAAATAAAGATATGACTGACGGATCATATCTATGCTCTGTCAGTTCAGTATTCCCAAGAGATACTATTTCAGATTATTTGTGCAATTAACAAATAAAAATTACAAGATACCTACCTACATACACAATATTATGTATATGCATAATATCATGATGACTCCAATTCCATTTTTTAATCCGTGTACAATAGTTAAGTTTATATTCTTTGGATACTTTTTAAAAATGCAAATAGGTACTACCTATATTATGTCTCCTGTAAAATATAATATGTACACTGCTAGCCCTAGAACAGGTATACCTAGTTGGGCAGCATTTATCTATTTTTAATGAAGATTATTTAAATGGTGTGATAAAAAACAAATAAAAATAAAAAAAATAAACTCTTCTTTTGCCGCTTCTAACGGATGTTGGCGACCATCACCACAGCAATCTCATCTCGATCTTTCGCCAACAATTTTTTTTAGAGATTTTTACTTACCCCGTCATACCCCGTCTTCCCTCCACCACGAGTTGAAGAAGGGCATATTTATCACCACAGAGTATGTGGCCAAAGTATGCGGGGTTGCGTCTCTTGACATTGGTTAACATTGATTAGCAACTCTCTTATACATCTCAAAAGTTACTAAAATCTCAATAGAGACGAAGTTGGAATAGGAGAACCGGGAATCAAGGTACATACAGGGCATACGACCTGCCATCGGCTGGTATACGTGACCACTTTATGCGCTTGCGCAACGTTCACCAACTATGCATTTAAGTGTTACAATACTAAAAATAATTACAAAAGGATAAAAATATTTAAAAAATATACACCGTTCAAACAATATAAAATAGTTCACACAAAGAAACAAATGTATCAATAAAATTAATTGCAATAAATTCCATTGTAATATTAAAGTTTAGTTATAATGTATTAATTTGATGTTTTATGGAAATATCTAATATAAATAAAATATCTATAGTATTTTGAAATAAACTCTTAATTTTTCAATAAGTGTTTTTAATTATATATTACGAATCGTGCGTTGTCATCTTGTGGTGATATTGCACGAACGAAATGTTTATTTTATATAGCAATATTTTTTTTATAAATGTAGTATTTCATTTATGTGTGTTTTGACACAATGGATTTGTTATTAAAATAATAATAATAATTTGTAATTAAAATAATAATACTTTAATGACATAATAAATTCCAATATTGACTGTACAGACTTTCTGAAAGTTATCAACTTCAACCAACATAACAAACAGACGAACAAGGCACACCTCAACGTTCTTTTTAGGCATAAAAAAAACACTAAAGTCGCTCAGAATTCGCCATTGTACCGATACCTTACCACATATTATACATAATTTGGAAAGGATTAGGTCCGTGGACATATTCTGTATGTCCAGGACCCTTTTCAGGAGCCACATTAGACAGGAATAATTATGTATTATGTTACCATCAGTGAGTACATGTAATGTAACATGAGTACAAATGTGGGCTGATTAAGTTACAATTGCTTATGTTATTCTTATTATGTTACCATCAGTGAGTACATGTAACATGTAACATGAGTACAAATGTGGGCTGATTAAGTTACAATTGCTTATGTTATTCTTATTATGTTACCATCAGTGAGTACATGTAACATGTAACATGAGTACAAATGTGGGCTGATTAAGTTACAATTGCTTATGTTATTCTTATTATGTTACCATCAGTGAGTACATGTAACATGAGTACAAATGTGGGCTGATTAAGTTACAATTGCTTATGTTATTCTTATTTTGTTACCATCAGTGAGTACATGTACAGGTAACATGAGTACAAAGGTGGGCTGGGCTGATTAAGTTACAATTGCTTATGTTATTCTTATTTTGTTACCATCAGTGAGTACATGTACAGGTAACATGAGTACAAAGGTGGGCTGGGCTGATTAAGTTACAATTGCTTATGTTATTCTTATTTTGTTACCATCAGTGAGTACATGTACAGGTAACATGAGTACAAAGGTGGGCTGGGCTGATTAAGTTACAATTGCTTATGTTATTCTTATTTTGTTACCATCAGTGAGTACATGTACAGGTAACATGAGTACAAAGGTGGGCTGGGCTGATTAAGTTACAATTGCTTATGTTATTCTTATTTTGTTACCATCAGTGAGTACATGTACAGGTAACATGAGTACAAAGGTGGGCTGGGCTGATTAAGTTACAATTGCTTATGTTATTCTTATTTTGTTACCATCAGTGAGTACATGTACAGGTAACATGAGTACAAATGTGGGCTGGGCTGATTAAGTTACAATTGCTTATGTTATTCTTATTTTGTTACCATCAGTGAGTACATGTACAGGTAACATGAGTACAAAGGTGGGCTGGGCTGATTAAGTTACAATTGCTTATGTTATTCTTATTTTGTTACCATCAGTGAGTACATGTACAGGTAACATGAGTACAAAGGTGGGCTGGGCTGATTAAGTTACAATTGCTTATGTTATTCTTATTTTGTTACCATCAGTGAGTACATGTACAGGTAACATGAGTACAAAGGTGGGCTGGGCTGATTAAGTTACAATTGCTTATGTTATTCTTATTTTGTTACCATCAGTGAGTACATGTACAGGTAACATGAGTACAAAGGTGGGCTGGGCTGATTAAGTTACAATTGCTTATGTTATTCTTATTTTGTTACCATCAGTGAGTACATGTACAGGTAACATGAGTACAAATGTGGGCTGGGCTGATTAAGTTACAATTGCTTATGTTATTCTTATTTTGTTACCATCAGTGAGTACATGTACAGGTAACATGAGTACAAAGGTGGGCTGGGCTGATTAAGTTACAATTGCTTATGTTATTCTTATTTTGTTACCATCAGTGAGTACATGTACAGGTAACATGAGTACAAAGGTGGGCTGGGCTGATTAAGTTACAATTGCTTATGTTATTCTTATTTTGTTACCATCAGTGAGTACATGTACAGGTAACATGAGTACAAAGGTGGGCTGGGCTGATTAAGTTACAATTGCTTATGTTATTCTTATTTTGTTACCATCAGTGAGTACATGTACAGGTAACATGAGTACAAAGGTGGGCTGGGCTGATTAAGTTACAATTGCTTATGTTATTCTTATTTTGTTACCATCAGTGAGTACATGTACAGGTAACATGAGTACAAATGTGGGCTGGGCTGATTAAGTTACAATTGCTTATGTTATTCTTATTTTGTTACCATCAGTGAGTACATGTACAGGTAACATGAGTACAAAGGTGGGCTGGGCTGATTAAGTTACAATTGCTTATGTTATTCTTATTTTGTTACCATCAGTGAGTACATGTACAGGTAACATGAGTACAAAGGTGGGCTGGGCTGATTAAGTTACAATTGCTTATGTTATTCTTATTTTGTTACCATCAGTGAGTACATGTACAGGTAACATGAGTACAAAGGTGGGCTGGGCTGATTAAGTTACAATTGCTTATGTTATTCTTATTTTGTTACCATCAGTGAGTACATGTACAGGTAACATGAGTACAAAGGTGGGCTGGGCTGATTAAGTTACAATTGCTTATGTTATTCTTATTTTGTTACCATCAGTGAGTACATGTACAGGTAACATGAGTACAAAGGTGGGCTGGGCTGATTAAGTTACAATTGCTTATGTTATTCTTATTTTGTTACCATCAGTGAGTACATGTACAGGTAACATGAGTACAAAGGTGGGCTGGGCTGATTAAGTTACAATTGCTTATGTTATTCTTATTTTGTTACCATCAGTGAGTACATGTACAGGTAACATGAGTACAAATGTGGGCTGGGCTGATTAAGTTACAATTGCTTATGTTATTCTTATTTTGTTACCATCAGTGAGTACATGTACAGGTAACATGAGTACAAAGGTGGGCTGGGCTGATTAAGTTACAATTGCTTATGTTATTCTTATTTTGTTACCATCAGTGAGTACATGTACAGGTAACATGAGTACAAAGGTGGGCTGGGCTGATTAAGTTACAATTGCTTATGTTATTCTTATTTTGTTACCATCAGTGAGTACATGTACAGGTAACATGAGTACAAAGGTGGGCTGGGCTGATTAAGTTACAATTGCTTATGTTATTCTTATTTTGTTACCATCAGTGAGTACATGTACAGGTAACATGAGTACAAAGGTGGGCTGGGCTGATTAAGTTACAATTGCTTATGTTATTCTTATTTTGTTACCATCAGTGAGTACATGTACAGGTAACATGAGTACAAATGTGGGCTGGGCTGATTAAGTTACAATTGCTTATGTTATTCTTATTTTGTTACCATCAGTGAGTACATGTACAGGTAACATGAGTACAAAGGTGGGCTGGGCTGATTAAGTTACAATTGCTTATGTTATTCTTATTTTGTTACCATCAGTGAGTACATGTACAGGTAACATGAGTACAAAGGTGGGCTGGGCTGATTAAGTTACAATTGCTTATGTTATTCTTATTTTGTTACCATCAGTGAGTACATGTACAGGTAACATGAGTACAAAGGTGGGCTGGGCTGATTAAGTTACAATTGCTTATGTTATTCTTATTTTGTTACCATCAGTGAGTACATGTACAGGTAACATGAGTACAAAGGTGGGCTGGGCTGATTAAGTTACAATTGCTTATGTTATTCTTATTTTGTTACCATCAGTGAGTACATGTACAGGTAACATGAGTACAAAGGTGGGCTGGGCTGATTAAGTTACAATTGCTTATGTTATTCTTATTTTGTTACCATCAGTGAGTACATGTACAGGTAACATGAGTACAAAGGTGGGCTGGGCTGATTAAGTTACAATTGCTTATGTTATTCTTATTTTGTTACCATCAGTGAGTACATGTACAGGTAACATGAGTACAAAGGTGGGCTGGGCTGATTAAGTTACAATTGCTTATGTTATTCTTATTTTGTTACCATCAGTGAGTACATGTACAGGTAACATGAGTACAAAGGTGGGCTGGGCTGATTAAGTTACAATTGCTTATGTTATTCTTATTATGTTACCATCAGTGAGTACATGTAATGTAACATGAGTACAAATGTGGGCTGATTAAGTTACAATTGCTTATGTTATTCTTATTATGTTACCATCAGTGAGTACATGTAATGTAACATGAGTACAAATGTGGGCTGATTATGTTACAATTGCTTATGTTATTCTTATTATGTTACCATCAGTGAGTACATGTAATGTAACATGAGTACAAATGTGGGCTGATTAAGTTACAATTGCTTATGTTATTCTTATTATGTTACCATCAGTGAGTACATGTAATGTAACATGAGTACAAATGTGGGCTGATTAAGTTACAATTGCTTATGTTATTCTTATTATGTTACCATCAGTGAGTACATGTAATGTAACATGAGTACAAATGTGGGCTGATTAAGTTACAATTGCTTATGTTATTCTTATTATGTTACCATCAGTGAGTACATGTAATGTAACATGAGTACAAATGTGGGCTGATTAAGTTACAATTGCTTATGTTATTCTTATTATGTTACCATCAGTGAGTACATGTAATGTAACATGAGTACAAATGTGGGCTGATTAAGTTACAATTGCTTATGTTATTCTTATTATGTTACCATCAGTGAGTACATGTAATGTAACATGAGTACAAATGTGGGCTGATTAAGTTACAATTGCTTATGTTATTCTTATTATGTTACCATCAGTGAGTACATGTAATGTAACATGAGTACAAATGTGGGCTGATTAAGTTACAATTGCTTATGTTATTCTTATTATGTTACCATCAGTGAGTACATGTAATGTAACATGAGTACAAATGTGGGCTGATTAAGTTACAATTGCTTATGTTATTCTTATTATGTTACCATCAGTGAGTACATGTAATGTAACATGAGTACAAATGTGGGCTGATTAAGTTACAATTGCTTATGTTATTCTTATTATGTTACCATCAGTGAGTACATGTAATGTAACATGAGTACAAATGTGGGCTGATTAAGTTACAATTGCTTATGTTATTCTTATTCAGTATATATCGTTAAATTTTTATTGTTGTACGTTTCCCATTTTTAAAAATGTATAAACAAAGAAACTAATATGATATGACGTAGTGGAGATTTGGGATATGAGGTACGGTTTCAACCAACCACGTATGCACGTAAGTGATGCTAATTGTGTGATTAAACTAATAATTTATCATAATCATTATTCAGTTCGAGTCCATATTCAACTCTCGGAATGTGATTGTAGGTATGAGTCATTAAATTGTATATTATTTCATAATTCTAAAGTTTTCGCTTTAGCCGAGTGGAAATTCATTTTAAAGTTAACAAAATAAAAAAACGGTATTTTATCACAATTTTGATTTTTCGCGACCGAACTTTCCGCCATTTGGCAACATGGTAAGTATTTGAAGAGGCGTCTTGTCATAATTTAGGCCTTGATAATGCCGAGACATCTCGGCGAAGACGTTCGGTCTTAATAAATCGAATCTGTTGAAAAATACTGTGTTTTATTTCAATAAAATGACCTTTTTATTTTGTCATTTAGTTTTAAACACTGTAGTCGTTTTAAACTGTTCCCTATATTTTTTATTTAATTTTCGCTTTTATACTAGTGGTTGGCAGGCTGGCTATGTATTTTGTTATGTACTCGGAAGGGTGTCGTGTCGCCATGCGTTTTTCGTGGGTCATAAAAGTAATAATAATAATAAACACTTCCTTGCACCATGCGCAAGTGGCGAGTTTATTGTCGTATGGCAATTTCTTCCAACTAACCAGTGTTTCCAGCCCAGAGAAGCAATATTTAAGTGAGAAATAAATTTAAATAAATTTCTCCTCTACTGGGAATCGAACCCAGGACGCCCGCACAGAAACCGAACGGCTTACCAACTGTGCCACGGCGGTCGGCATGGAAAAAAAGTATGGAAAATCTTCACTTGAAATACTCCTGTTGTTTGCAATTTGAAAAAATATAATTGACATATGCTATGCTTATTGTATCGATCAGGAGTATTGATAATTATGTATGTATATTTTATTTTGGTGTAAAAAATCAGTACCTACACTTTCTTACACCCAGTGTAAACAAAAGAATATGAACAATGTTGGAAAAAAATAACAAATTTGACTATAAAAATAATAAATGTCATAAAAAGATAACAAACAAAATAATCCAAATCCCACACAGAAAAACAAAGAACGCACACAATATTTTAAAAGATTTTTTTATGTGCGGGCGTCCTGGGTTCGATTCCCAGCAGATGAGAAATTTATTTAAATTTATTTCTCACCCAATTGTTGCTTCTCTGGGCTGTAAACACTGGTTAGTTGGAAGAAATTGCCATATAGTAATAAACTTGCCACTTGCGCAGGGTGCAAGGAAGTGTTTAATATTATTATTATATTATATATTCAATACTAGGCGAATTATTATATGTACATAGCTAAAGAAAAAAAAATGCCTTCATTGTAAAGTTTCATTGAACAGCCACAACATATTACACATTTTAGGTATAATACTGTAACTTAAGGAATGTAATATGTAGGTACTTGACCTTTTTATATGGGAAACTGATAGCCTGATTATTATGATGTAAAACTTTTATGAAAATGAGATATAAAAAAATCCAAGTCAATTAATATTTGCATAATTAACTATTTTGAATCAATTTTTCTTTATTTTATACAGTCCTAGAATCTCGATGTCTCAGAACTTAAATTATTTAAGTTAACTTTTTATTTGGATTCTCATGTCTCTCTACCACTGGCTGCCATTGAGCATCATAGGCAGTCTGGTCTGCAAATTGAAGCATGACAATATTATATTAAAATATTTGTATTAAAATCTTCCAATTGAAAATAATAATCAGCATAATTTTTCATAAATCTTGTTTAAAAAATCTGGTTCGCCCGTATTGAGGTTAAGAAAATTATCTATATTTTTGTCTGTAAAACATTTACAAGTGATTTGGATGATGGCTAACTACTACAGTCACTAAGGTAATAGAACAACTCCTATATAAGATACAAAATCTTCGCTCACCTGAAAACTCACTTCTTGCGCAAGTCTTATAAAAACCTGAATTAACAATGTATTGAAGCACCCTGATGCTAGGTTATCATAGAAACGGCGCTAAACAAGAATCATATCCTATTTGAAACAATGTAACACAAATATAGAACAACAAACACACATACGTCATACATTCACTTTTATTAATGAAAGGTCATTTGCAAAAAATAATGGTTGCACATTGTATGTAAGTCATTACTTTTGTGAATAATTATTGGCAAAGGTAAATACCTACCATTGTTGAGTTTTGCTGTATACAGTCATTGATGACACATAACATGCGGTTTAAAAATCATTATTGTTTGGTCAGTTCCTCTCTTATGTCATATCCCTTTGATAACTAATATAACGGTATCTATATGACTTCATTTGATAGTTGACACAACACCTCATGGCTGCAAGCTCAGTTAATTATCTGTGGTTACTTTATAATTATATCGGGAAGCACTTTTTTAATATATTTTTTCATGTACATTTAATTTATGAAACTTCAAATCAATTTATTATAACTTTGTGGTACATTTTAATAGTTTTACATTACTAACCAATAGATTTACCATATGTCATCAAACGATTATCCTATTTGGGGTAGGCAGAGAACTGAACCCCACTCCTCTCTTGATATATACATTTCGCTGGATAACTTTCACAATCTCGTATCTCAAAAAGTATAATTTTACAGGAGACACTAAAACCTTCATGACTTTCTCTAAACAATTTATTTTTTATTTTTCTGTTAGTGTGGATTGAAAGTTCATTCAATGATGCATCTAAGTAATTCATTAATTGCATTTTTTTTATTTCTTTAAGCCTTTAAAAACATTGTTTATTTATGGATATGAGAATGCAGCTTTTTGAGATACGAGGTTGTGAAAGTTATCAAGCGATTTGTCGCTTCATTCACGTCCATGCCATCATATTTGTCATACCATCACGGAATATCACACAATGTTGGGTAATCGGCGGCAGGTGTGCATTACACATTAAGTACGACACATTCGTGTATGCCCATACACTAGTCTCGTTTCACCTAAAAAGGTATTACATTCAGAATGGGTGGTGAACCTCATTGCTGAACTTTGTGAGATGTTTTTTTGCCTGTTGTATTTTCCTTTACCCGGCTCTTACGTGACACCTGAAAACAATGATAAAAGAAATGAGTGGAAGCACTATTCTAAGCTGGTGCCTCAGTCAAATACAATTTTTGACGTGAGGCACCCATCACTTTACTGCATCCAACACCTTCCTAAATATTTTTTTCGCCGTGTACATTCCACCCATATTTTTAATTTGAAGTCTGTAAATTGTTCATATAATGTAGTATAATTTGTATCCTCCCCAAGAAGGGAACCTTTCTTGTAACATGTAGAGTGATTTTATTTAAAACAAGTGGGTTGTGGCCAACACTAAACTCTCCACACCATAGAAAGCGTTTATTTTTTCTTCTTCAAATATTGACAATCTCAATATGGTAAAATATGCTTATGTTATATGAAATATTTTATTCATTCTAAATTTTACTACCAGGAATATAAATTTTCTAACGATAGTATATTTTTATATTAAGATAGACAAACTATTAATGCAGTATGGTGAAGAATGCTTATGTTGTATGAAATATTTTAATAAAAGCAGATAAATTTTGTTTCAAAGAGCGTTAGAGCATTTTGACAATTTTGACACGTGATATCATATGAAGAAATTTTATGATATCTACGAAAAGCTTATCAGTTCTAAGTTCAAGCTATTAATATTCTTATATCAATATGAAATCAAAGAACTGAACATTGCCAAACATAAAAAAATTCTCTTGTTACATATAAGTTTCATACAAAAATCCATTAAATAAAATACAATTTTTGAAACTGTTGAATATTTTTCTTTTAACATTTGACCAACTTTGAAAACAATTTTATGAAGATTCTTGGTGTTGTAGTTGAAACCAAATTAAAATATCTCTAATTTCCAGGTCATGAGAGCATTTTTTCAGTTTTAATAGATGAAATCATAAAGAAACATTGAGAAAATAATGAACCGTTGTCTATGGAAAACTAATCAGCTCTAAGTTTATGGACTTAACACATATGATATCAATATGAAGTCAATCGGACTTATAGTTTGGGCTGTAGAGAGGACACAAAAAAGATAAATGCTACGGTGTACGGCGCATACGCCATACACACAGACACATCACGACGAAACTCATAGTGTGCATTCTCTACATGATACCCATTGAGAAATTGATGTAAAAAAATACGCTTAAATTTTGCGAAATCATGACTCTCCCCTATTCCATAGTTTGGAGAGTAAAAATTGGTGTGGTGTACACAAAGTTGTGTTTTTATTTTATTTAATTAATAAAATGGTACCACAAAGTGAAAAATCGTTCATCAAAGAAGTGAAAATAAACTTATTATCATAATAATATTTTGTTTATAAAATAATCGACAGGACAGCTGCCATTGTTACATATAATAATTATGTGATGAAGGATGCATCTGTTATCTGTTTATCATTATCAATATATTTCACTTTATTTAAATAAATATCCGTCTGTTTTTAAAGTTTCCTGTTTATTTTTTTTTCCTTATTCAACACATGTGTCTGGATTTGTTTGTATTTATAATCCAGAAAAATAATAAACATTTGTTTTTTTTTTCAATTTTTACACTAATCTGATGGCCGTTCATTTCTAACTGCAGAAAATTTAACTGTATTATTACTAATTTGTAGGACTGTTAAGTATTTGATCTATTGTTCAGTTTGATTTTTATATTTAGTCCCAGATTTTGTTGATTGGAATGCCCCCTAAGTCCTTGGGTCTCAGTGTAATAGCTCCCAGGTGTCTTTAGGTTTTTAATTTTATTTAAGCTTTTTGCATGGCCATAGCTTAAAACTTGTGAAAAGTAGGTTCTCGACAAACACTCGAAAGCATTTTCTTTCTAATGGAGTGGTGAATACTTGGAATAAACTGCCCCAACATGTTTTGGATGCTGAAAATGTTAATATTTTCAAGAATAGACTGGACTTTTTTTTGACAAAGCAAAATAGTTACAACCAAATAATAAAATTCGGCAGTGAATATAGGCACATCAGCCCCCCTAGACAACATGTCATTAAAGCTAAGCGTTATATCGCTAAGCGATAGAAATGTATGAAATTGGTGGCTGTCACGTGATGTCATAGCCACCAATTCCATACATTTACTATCGCTTAGCGATATAACGCTTAGCTTAAATGGCATGTTGTCTAGGGGGGCAGCCTTGGCTGCCTGCCTATAAATAATAATAATACTAACGTTGAATTTAGTACTACAAGGAACTTCTCAGTATGGAGTATGTCCTAGACTTCTAATCTATATTTTAATGAAGATCTGAGCGTTTTTTTTTATTTATTATCTGTATTCAAATTATAACAAAATATACGAACATACAAAGTTTATACATTATTTAATTTACAATATCACCTTCCTCTTAAAACTTATTAGCTTGTGTAGACGGAAGATGTGTGTAACTTAATGACTAATTCAAAAATTAAAAACTTAATGACTAAACAACAATGTAAAAAAACAAGAAAAATACATTAATTATGCTTATATATTTATATACGATATATGATAGAATAAAAAATGAGGACATAAGGAGAGAATGCAAGATAAAGAAGGATATTATATGTAAAATTAAAGTGAATGCCTTGAGGTGGTTTGGACATATTGAAAGAATGAACGATGAACGACTGACCAAAAAAAAATACATGGGTGTAAGAGATGGAGTGAATAGCAGGGGGCGCCCCATAAAGGGATGGCATGACCATGTGAATGATATTTTGAAAGAAGGAAACATAAAAGGTTTGAACAATCGATGGGCATGTATGAGACGATGCATGGATGTAAAGGAAGCCAGAAATGTGTGCGAAAATAGAGAAGTGTATGGCGCTCGGTTCTCTCTGCTTACCCCGTAAGGGACATGGTGTGATGGTATGTATATCTATCTTATTTATGTAGGTGCGCAGAGAGAACCTAACAGAATACACAAACGTCCGATATAATTTTATTGTTTTTGTAATTGTAGTTACAAATTAAATAATTGTTTCTTTTTACAGGCATATACCAAAGGTGAAACCGACGACAATGGCCGAAACACCAGAACTGAAGAGGATAGCGGAGAATACAAAGATACAGTCAAATGTTAAATACCACGCAGACTTTGAAAAATCCAAGGGAAAGTTCACGCAGGTATTGTAATATTATTTTGTAAAAATTATATGATTTATATAAAAATCCTTTGTCTAACTGCTAGCCCCATAACAGAATTTCCTAGTTGGGCAGCAGTAATCTAATTGTTGTCATTGTAAATATGGTGTGATAAAAAAAATAATAATTGGAAAATGATGTCTGATAATAACATTTTGCACAATTTGTAAATGCTAATAAACGAATAAAAAAATAAAAATAATCATTCAATCAATGCAATCTCACTAATCCGGCTCTAATAAAGGTACAAGAATGACGGATCAGCGGAAAATTCGGAATATTGGAATGTAGGTTAAATGAAAGACTAATAAACTATAGACATGACATAAGCAAAATATCTTGATAAACACCGCTTCATTGTGCCACCAAAATTTGATGACAATCAATGTAACATATTAGAATATTTTCGGAATGGTTCGTAATGAAAATTAAAACAGTACTCAACACTAATATCAAAAAGTACATTTTTTTGGGATATCCTGTTCCATCTCACTCTGTGTACCAATCTCCTGGCCTAAAGTTGTAGCTTATGTTTCTATGGCATAATAATCTATACTTAACTGTAATGCAATTAATGTGAGTTTTGGTTTTTAAATTTCAGGTTGCAGATGATCCCGAGACACTCCGTATTAAGGCAAATTCTAAGATTATCAGCAACGTGGCGTACCACGGTGACCTGGAGAAGAAAGCTGCTATGGAAAGGCAAAGAACAATTAATGATAATGGAGAAATTATCGGTGCGTAATCACATATATATGCACGCTTCTTTGTGTTGTGTTAGGGATATGGAATTATATTTATCTAAAAAAAAAAAATGTTGGTTGCTAGTGATAACGATATATAAAAATTTTCACTCCTCACTACTTCAAGGGGATATGTGGGTTTTTAAGGTTATTTTTTTTATTGCAGATTATCAACTAGTATCATGCTGTAATTGTATTCTGAAAGTTTCATCACAATGTATCTGTGTGCTGTGTACTATGTGCTATGTATGGCGTGTTTATTCTACTTTATCGATTATAGATTAGATTTCGAAGGATATCTGAATAGTGCTTCTCATCTTTTTTTATTGGTAAAAATTTCAGTGACCCCAAGCTCAGGAAAATTTAAATTTGATATTTTTATTTTCAAATAACTAAAAAGGCACACCATTTTCATGAAATGGTATTGAATAATTATCGAGTTTTCATTAAAAAATCATTAAATCAAAAATAATTTAACAAATTCATTTCATGAAAATGCTGAAAATTTTCCATACAAAATTTGAATACTTTGTGGAGTGACTTGGTAGTGAGGAGTATAGCGTTGGTCACAACCCACTCATTTTCTTCATAACCGATGCAGATTTTTTTTTATTATGATTGTATTTTTTAGAATTATTTAATGTATCGATAACAGTTTAATAATGGTTAGTGATGATATTTCTGAATGATTGATATTAATTTGTTTGTTTTTCATTTCATAATATATATTATATCTGATTATAACAATCGTCATCATAATATGCTATTTGTTAATTAAATAATGATCAGTGTAAGATGACTGATGTGTGTTTTTGATTTGATGATATTTCTGAAATAGACACTTAACTGATTTGCCAGAGTATTACTCGGGTGTGGATTTTGGCCGTGTATTGATGAAGAAAATTTGTTTTGATTTCATTGCCAGTGCTTTCCCCGAGCGAAATAGATTTTTGTATTGATGAGACCGAACGACGTTTACAGAATTTAGTTGTGCGCATTTCATCACTGTGACTTTTAATAATATTACTAATGTAATAAAAAATGACAATTGTTGGATACCTTTTCTCACAAAAATCCACCAGTTAAGTGGTTAACAATGGTCGATGGTTGTAATTTGATATTTCTGAATAATGTTTGATGGTATGTCAGTCAGTCAAGGAGCTGTTAATTACAATATTTGAGGAATCTGTCCCTTGAACTCACTAAAATTTGTCTATAAATTAAATGTGAGTTTATAAATGTATATTTGGCATCACTTATATTATAATATCATCCCACAATGTTTCCACGTATGTAAATATAATGTGTCCAATAGCGGCGTGACCTCATTATCATATTTTTTATGGCATTTGGTCATATAAGGTGACACTACACCTGATTCACTGGCATTTCGGAAGACACAAGTCCGACAATTATATTTGTGACATGACTCATTAACTTAAATACCGTTTGCATTAATTTTAACACGTTTTTTCATTTCAATTTCTCATTGTAACTAAATTACCCACCATCGCGCCGTGCCCCTATTCGGTATAGGCAGAAAGAACCGAACACCACATTATTTTGTCCCATGACTCGTTTTGCATCTCTTCATACATAATCCACTGTCTATGTTATAGTTTCATGTGTAGTAAACACCATTGCATTTTGTATAATGATTTTTTTGCTGTTCATCAATGTCATACTTTCCTAAACTTGTTGTAAGGTAGAGATGTTTTCATTGTGGAAATTCATTTTAATAATTTATTAAAATAATAGATGACTTTGTTTATTTCCAATCTGTTATTTTTATTCACGAGTTTCAAGAACTACCATTCTCTTCTTCAGGCGAGTTAAAATTAAAGCTTATTAGGTGTGGTACACGGCAAGGTTATGTGCAATGTTCCCTGTAACACCTACTAAAATGTCTCCGCACACATGTTTTACTCTCCGCACAGTCAATATTATATAAGAAAGTTTCCATTGCCAGATTTTAGTCCGCACACACAATAGAAAAATTAGAGGGAACGTTGGTTATGTGTGTAGCTATTTAGGGATGGGCACTGTTTTTCAGAATACCCAAACCACCTAGTGCAAGACAATCATACATTTGACAATACAAACGCCGTTAGAGACGTTAGAAATCCACAAAACATTAAACAATCACAAGAAAATAATTAACAAACAGATACAACCCAACACTTCACCATTATTATCCATGTCCCTGTTAGGTTAAACTAGTTGTGAATAAAAATAACAGATTGGAAATAAATAAAGTTGTGTTACTATTTTAATAATGTGTCAACTTGTTATAAGAATATTTTTAACTGATACGTCGAAACTAATGGAGTGTGTGGCAGGGATCGATGATGACTTGAAACTATGAAAGAAGGTGAACAATATTCTTTCTGCATACTTCAGTTCCAGTGATCAGTCTGTTTATTATAGCCACTTTGATTTGCTGTTTTGAGAAGAGCCACAAATTTACTACAGGCTTCACTTTTCTTTAGTACCTTGGAAGGTATTGCTATTGGCATGTTTGTTTGTACATAAATATAAAAAGTAATATAAGTATAAATTTGTCATTTTTAGTTCTCATCGCTTGCCCCTTGAGGGACAGGGCATGATGGAATGTATGTACCTGTAAATTAAATAAGTCACCACCTTTAATAAAACTAAAATATTGACAATGATTGCTGATTAACAAAGGTAGAGCAGCCCCCCTAGACAACATGCCATTAAAGCTAAGCGTTATATCGCTAAGCGATAGAAATGTATGAAATTTGTGGCTGTCACGTGTTGTCATAGCGACCAATTTCATACATTTACTATCGCTTAGCGATATAACGCTTAGCTTAAATGACACGTTGTCTAGGCCCCCTGATTAGATAAGAAAAACTTTATCATGACTTACATTTTATGATATATATATGAAATTGATAAACATAGGTGGGGATTTTATTAATTAATCCAAAATAATATGTTTTTTAATCTCTCTTTTATCCCATGATTAAAGGTTTTGGTTAGTACCACAATTAATGTATGAGCAGAGCGCTCTTCCACATAATATTAATAAACACTCCATTGTCCCCTGTGTAATCTCCTATTGTCTGTATTTTATTATGACTAGAGAGATCCCCATTTCAGACAAATATACCCTCAAGATTTCAAGTTGAACTATGCACTGACAAGTATTTCACACCCCATGCATTATTGGTACATGGTTTACTTACTTACTTACTTCCGATGGCCATACAACTCCGGTAGAGCTTTAGCCTCCTGAATAATAGCTTTCCAAGCCTTCCTGTCAGCTGTAGTGGACTCCCAGTCATCACAAGCATTCAGCACGTTCAGATCTCGGGTAACATTGTCCATCAATCTCTGTCTTGGTCTTCCCAGGGGTCTCTTGCCCACAGGGTTATTTTGCAGGATACGTTTTGTAGTTCTTTCTTCCCCTAATCATCATTAATTTTTTTATCATTTCACTAGTAAAATATTTTATAATTGGTACTAGTTTAATATTTTTTGTATTATATTTAATTATGTGCAAATGAATTAACCAATTGCTTATGAATCTTTCATTTTCTATTGCGTTTATTAATATCATTACTACAATAATGTTAACTACACTATATTCTTTACCCGAGTTAAATAGTTAAACCATTGAATGTTAATTTTATGAAAACAAACATCAATATACAACATTTGTAATTGCATAAATTCTTCATGTTTATTACAATATTTTTTTTTACGTAATATCAAAATCATTTAATAATTAATATTCACTTGGGTGTCTGAACTTGGTAAAATAGTTTGCTCTTATCAATAGTAAAGCAATTTCGGGGCTTTCGAGACTTTTTGCCAAAAATACGATGCACTTTTATCTTCACATTTAGTGAAAGGCGAGCCTGCTGTTTCCTTATAATTAGCTCTCTTTGGCACTTTAATTGCAGTGTCTGCTAGGTTTTAGTGTTCTACGGACTCTTCTTATGTTTCAAAGTTGTTGTATACAAATGTTGTATGTACATATTTTTTATGTATCTGGTTGGTTCATTTGTATTGTTTATGTTTTTATGCTTTAAAACTAAGGTATTGGTGTGTTTATATAATGTCAATTGTACATGTTATGTCATGTCGACTGTCTGGGGATCATTCACTGTATGTCAAACGGCATGTGATGTCCAACTAATATTTGTGTGTTTTTTTTTCTGTTTTTTTTATGTTTACCACTCGCTGCTGCCTGGACATGCGACCCTCTCTGGTGTCTTCATTCATCGCATCATCACACACACTCACCATCATCATATATTTTGCAAATCATTTGTTGCACATTTAATTTGTCATTCGTTATTGCAATCGGGTTGTGACTATATAAAAATTCATTGAATTAAACAGAAGCCACGGACAACTATCATATTCAGTTGGAAAATTATGCGGCAGAAATGCTACCACCGGCCATTCCGCCACCGGCAGTACCCTCCAATCAGCATCATGGCAACTACAATTCACAGTCCAACAATCAAAAGGCGGCCACTCAGCCGTATTCCAACGCCAACGAACCTCAACAGTACGTCAGACAACAACAACAACAGCAGCAGCAGATACAACAACAGCATTCGACTAGACAGCCGACCGATTATTCCAACAACTACAACGCCAATAGCTACCAACCAATGCAACAGCAATACAACCAGAACCAGTCAAACAACTTGCCTCCCAACGTCCACATCTCCAGCTATGGATCAAACGTCCCCCAGAACTCAATCTACGACGACTATGGCAAGCAGGACGACTACAACAACCAACGGAATTCGGCGCAAATGGCCACGGTGCAACCGTATGGAGGCGACGCTTACTACGACGGCAGGACCGGCAACAGCAGCCAGCCCAATCAGAGGATTGGTAGGATCGCCGACTACGACCCCATCAGCGACGGTCCCCGAAGCTCCCCCCTGATGCCCAAGCATGGGGCGACCATCGTATACAGCAGCGGACCCCCTCACCAGATGGTGCAGTCCCATCAGAACCCGCATCAGATGCAGAACTACCAGCACCAGATGGGGCATCAGGGGCCGCAGCAGAATCCCCCCCAGCACAATCAGAGCATGCAACAGCTGGCCCACGGCATGCAGGCCATGCAAATGCAGCAACAAAAGATGCAGCAGCATCAGAATATGCACCATCACTCCAACAATGGAAGGATAGGTGAGGAGAAACCATAATTGTATATATGAAAATAAAAACAGCTAATATGCATACAATCGGAGACTAACCCACCCATATACTACTAACAAATATATATTTACTAATTATAATACGCTTTAGTTTTTAAATTAACACTACTACTAATATTACTAACAACTATAGTTATTTTTAACATTACTAAAACTGAAGACTTGTGTCGGATAAAGAGTGAAAATGATTTGTGAAAAAATGTGAAGACGATTCCTTATTTTATAAAGAAATTGTGAAATTTTCAAAATAACTATTTGTGAAATAATTGTTGAAAGTGGATCATTTACAATCATTTTTATTTCACTGGATGATATTTGGTATAAATCTGGATGATTTGTGTTTTGAGCAGGTGAGATATTCACGTTGTGGTGTGTTGTGACTTTTTTCATGTCTAATTTTTATTTCAATTACATTTAGTTTCATCTTCATACTGCATTCATATGTATTTTGTTTATTTTTTTTATGTAATTTTTATAGCAGGGATGATTTTTACGATACACCGAAATTGCCGATCAATTGTCTGTGGATATCATTTTTTTATTGTACGCACCGTAGATAGATAGTCATTAGAGAAACGGAAAAGATTAATGAAAATATATAATTATCACACTTGCGTATGTCGTACAAAACATCTTATAATAATAATTAATATTGTATCGGTGAAATTGTGTATCGTAACATCCCTAGTTAAGTATTAATTTTTTTTTATGCACAAGTTGTAGTTATATACATATTTAATTTATGTATTATTCTTATATATTATATAATATAATATATTTTATTGTATATATTATATTGTATATCATTTCTTTAAGGAGTTTTTATTTGGTTTTTTTATGATGCAATATTTGTATATTATTGTGAACTTTCTGGTTAATTTAAAAAAATAGTTGTTTTAAATTTGAAAAACTATTGTTCAGAAATTCCAAGGGCTCGAATATGTCTTTATGGGTAATTTGATTTTCATGCAAAGATTGACTGCAAATTTATTATAATTCTGTCAAACATGTCATGGAAACGTTACAATATTTAATTTATCTATTTATTTATTACCAAAGAATTTGTATGTTGTCGTATTAACATTCTTTGCAATACGCGAGAGCCATTTAAATTAATAAATCTTTGTTAATAACAATGGTGATTTTAAATTTCTGTGCATTGAATTAAATTGAAAAGATTGAAATATTTCACAAGAATTACTCAATTATATTCACTCAAGCACATTCATGCCTTTGATTATTAAAAGTTATTAAAACTTATGTTTTGTAGTTTTAATATTTTTATGTTAATGTAGTGGAAATCCATTTTAAAACTAATAAACAAAATTCAAAAAATACTTCTCCACAGATTAAATTTTTCACAAAGACGAGTCTTCTCAAATTATTTTCTTTTATACCTTGGTAATACCGAAACACTCCGCCTAAAAGTTCAATTGTGAAAAATGGAATCTGAGTTTGTTGATAAAGTTTTATAGACTTCTTATTTTGTATTATTTTTACTTGGTGGTATTTAGAAGAGGGTTGAGTTATGATAACTTGTTTTATTTATTCAGTATTTGAATATTGCAGGTAACCAAAATTCTGGAGGAGCTCCAGGATCACGGCGCATCGGTTCTGTGGCTGATATGGATCCATTGAATGACGTGTATGGTTCAACGGTACAGCAACAGCAGCATCAACAGCAACAGCAGCATCAGCAGCAACAGCAACATCAGCAACAACAACAACAGCAGCAGGTGCATCATCATCAGCCACAGAGTAAAACAAGTGCCACTGGAATGTCTGCGGTACGTTTTTTTAGAAACACGCTGCATTTTTTATGACATATAAAAAGAGTACAATGTAGGGATGTTACGGAGCTTCTAATTTTAATTTTACACTTCCGATTTCGGCTCTGATAATTTTGAATTGTAGTTTGTTATGCAGATCGACATATATAGAGCGACCGCGGCCATAACCTGTACGTACAATATTTGACTTGTCGCCCAGGGGATCCCCTCACACTCACAATTTGCTACTTTTAGAGTCACTTAAATTGATTTAAAATTATGAATATTTTTGTATTGTGTGTATTATCATTTATATTTGACTGACTTTCATTAGGCCTCCCCTTAGTTAACTTAATACATCTGTCTTTTACTTTGACCCCGGCTCCGAATGATGAATCAGATTTAAATCCTCCGACTCCGGTTTTGGTATACTCACATCCAACGTTCCCTCTAATTTTTCTATTGTGTGTGCGGATCTTCGACGCATCTGTGCCCCCCCCATAAACACACATACAATTTTTCATTAAAATGTGTATTTTTAGGGTATTTATTAATCTCAGTGATTTTATATAATAACACTAACAAAAATAATTTTCGAAATAAATACAGTGTTCAATTTCACAAATTTTAATTTGATGCTTTTTGTTTTTCAGAGAGTCTACATTGCCATGTACGATTATGAGGCTACAGACACAGATGAGGTGAGATATTTAGACAAAGATTTTTGTTTTTAGAAAGAAAAAAAAAAAGAAAAGTAAAATATAAAAATAAAATAAAAAAGTTAAACAAAATCAATCAGGAATTTGATGTAGAATGAGATTTGACTGAATAAAAACAAATTGATTGGTTTTAAACACGTGTATCTAGCAATGCTAAGTGTAGAAAACTTTGGTGTGTATAATATAAGCTCATTTTATATTTTTTCAATTCCATTGCCGACCAGACCACCATTGCATAGTGGAAAGTTATTCAACTTCTTTCGTAGTATATTTCTCACATAGTTTCAGCTTAGACTAACTGGTATGTTAGGAAAAGAATCGTTGATGGGTCGATGGCAGAGCGGTTAGCGTGCTAGTAATCCAGTGGTCGCGAGTTCGAATCCTGCCTCGACCGATTTCTTTCACCAAAAAAAAAAAAAATCAGCTGCTAGAGGCTAGTCCTAGCTCAATGCCGGGCATGGTCATTTTGGAGTTCCAAGTGGTTTGTATTTGTATACATATACCTGTACCTATTATTATTTTCTCTTTCGTTTTTGTGTGTAAATTATATAAACAATTTTCTCTCAATTGTTTATATTATTATCATTATTGTTAGAAGTAATTGTTATTTGGCAATAGACTCACAACTTGCACTTGGGAGCGAGTGTTTATTATTATTATAATTTTTTGGCCTATATTTCGCTTCAGTGATTTTACCTTTTCATCATCATCATCATTGGAGCTACAGCCCTGTGTGGGCCCTGGCCTCCTCCAGGACACGGCTTCAGCTTCTCTATAAACTGTTAAGTTGACCTTCGTGGCTCAGTTGGTTACATTACTTGGACCTCTGAGTTTGATTCCTCGGTGCCCGGGATCGATTACTGGCGGAGACACAGTTTTTAATTGTGTTTTCAGCCTAGATCTGTGAGATAATAATAATAATTTATTTGGCACAATACATAATAACATTATACATAATACAGCGTTAAGTAGGTATCTATAACAACAACATAATTTCAAGATAGGCTACTATTAAAGATTTAAAGTAAGCAAGATAAAAACATAAAATTCTGTAAATATAAATCTTCAGAATGTGGCAACTTGTAATTGAGTACATGTTAAATTAATATTTGACATAGTACAGCTGTTAGTTGGCTGAGAAGGTATTAGAAAAAAATAAATACAATTTAGTATTCCAACACTTACTAAGAATGTTACTCTGTTAAATATTATGCCAACACTTACTTAGAATGTAAATCTGTTAAATATTATGCCAACACATACTAAGAATATAAATCTGCATACTAGAAGCCAACAAACGCGTTTCACTAGGCAAGCAAATAAACTTATCTTCTCTGTGCATTTAATGAACACTTTGTTTGGACAGAGACTTTTTGGAGTCATTGCACTTGAAGCAAATGGAAAATAGTCATGCTTTTAAAACTAAAATAAAGGAATGGCTATTAGTATCACGCAGACACCATGCAGAGGAGATTATTCACCCATAACCAACCCCATACCTATTTTATTTTGCTCTAGGTATATTAGTGCAATTTTTTATATTGTTTTTTTGTAAATGTTTTTTTTTATTTCCATTGTTGTTTATGATATTATGACTTTTATACGATTGATGTTGCCTTCAACTAATACAGTGTCACTGTCTCGAGATGCATTGGCCCCGGCACAGTTTTTTTTGCCTAGTGGGGCATTGCAGATTCAATAATTATTGTAATATCATCAGTGTTTGTATGAATAAATAAATAAATAAAATTATTATTATGGGGTTACAGGTGTTTATCAGTCAGGCAGCTATGGTGATATGTCTTATTTTACAACAGCATTAACTTGATCGGTCTGTCAAGTTTATCTTTAAACTCATTGAGACTTTGTGCACCAACGAATCCTGGTGGCAGACCATTCCATGAATCCACAATTCTATTGGTCAAGAAATGTCTCCAGGGATTCTGGAAACATTTCTTGACCTGGAGACTTGGTTGTTAAGCTTCAAACTATGACCTTTTAAATTAGTATTTTAGTTTAGGCAGAACATCAGCTTCAGTTCATGGCATTCATAGTGTTTGTTTAGCATTTTAATGGTTTTTATAAGGTCCTTTCTTTTTCTCCCATCCTTAAGAGCAGTGAGGCCCGACACATTCAGACATTTTTCATATTATGTCAAGTATCTGAGTAATAACAATTAAAAATGCTTGAAATTCCAGGTATCCTTCCGTGAGGGCGATTTGATAACAAACGTGTCTTCTATCGACGAGGGTTGGATGACGGGGCGCGTTGAGAGGACTGGCCACACAGGCATGTTGCCGGCTAATTACGTAGAATTGGCGCAGATTTAACCACCAATTTACATAGAAAACTGCGCAAGCCATGTATAATACTTTTACTATACATGCTGCCGACTTAAATGCTCACACAATTATTTGAATACCAGTGGTGCCAATTTACAATTTTGCACAATCATTAAAAAAATTTGATTTTAGTATATTGATTTGAATGTAAAGTAAACATACTGATATTTTATTTTACCATTACTCAACAGACATTATTTCTTATTTCAGAACCTTAAGGTATGTAAAATCTTAAGATTACGATTTTTGTTAGAACTTAAAATCAACTTTTTTAGTTCATTAATTTGAACAATATCTAAAAATGATATAACATTTTTATTTCAATAGTGCTTTTTCAATTTCAAATTGACCAAATTATTGATTAAACCCACTTAAATAAGCTTTATTTTATTTCCGGGTTTCATTCCCGGTGCAGACATAGTTTTTAATTGTGTTTTGAGACGATTAACATCATCAAAATTATTGGGTGCGTGTTAAAATAATATTTGACATAGTACCTGTTAGTTGCAGGAGAATCAATGTAAAATCAAGATAAAATTTAGGTACTGTGTATTGTATATTTAGTAAAAAAAAGATTGTGTCAATCAAATTGTATTTGGCACAATACAAATGAAGTTTGCGTCAAATTTATGTTGAGCATTTAAGTACGCATGCAACGTTACCGAATCTTGTTTTAGCCTGTCTTGAATGTCGATACGCACAAATCTTTATATGTCCAGTGAGTTTATTTCTATTGTGAATCCAACAAAATTACGATAAGCTTGAAATACAGAAATTAATTATGCTCTTAAAACTACTGTGAAACATTCAAAAGATATTTTTGATGATTCAGGTTCCAAAAAAACGTTCACTTCATTGTTTTTATAATAATGTTAAAAAAAATTCACTTTGTATTTTTAAATAATAAATTCACATGTTAATTTCAGCAATGAAACCATTTAAATTAAAAATATTTTGATGTGTATGTATGTGCCTAAATTTTTTGTATTTGTATCATACGCCGATTTAACTCACTAAATCGACGTATATTTTGTGATTTTATAAATGTGTCAAGTATATTTACTCCCGTGTTTAAATAGATAGTTGTTCCCGACAATAAAAATAATAGCAAATTTTGTACTACAATATATTTTTCTAACGTTAACTTTAAGAATTGTGTATACATAGACTGTACATAATATAACACTCTTTATAAAAACATAATAATTATATATTTAAGTACAAAAAAAATTGTTAATGCCTAATTCTTACCAAGCTATTATTATTTTATCAAATTTGTGATAGTGCATACTGTTTGGGTATGAAATAGATATACTTCCATGTTAAATATACAAACATACCATCGCGCTGGAAACGGTAACTATTTTATTTTTAGTCATGTTATCATGCATATATTTAACATGGTGGAATATTTATTTTGTATGTGGACCATCCCAAATAATCAACACTAAGTGGTTGTTATAATATATTGTGAATGGTACTTGTTAGTTATAAGGGCTCACTGTATCCATACATTTGTATTGAATGTCCATAAAGATGTACCAAAATGGCAGTATTTTGTAATTGCAATTTACAATACATTTCACTGTTGTGAGTCAAAATATTAACATAATATATAGATACTAACTAAATTAATATATACAAACATCCATCACGCCATGTCTCTGTTATTGGGCTAAGCAGAGAGAACCGAGTGCCACACACCTGTCTGTATAAATTCATCGCCTCATTTACATTCATACATCTTTTCATATATTATTTACACTGAACGTTTCCTTCCTTCAGAATATTGGTCTATAAATTTTATTTGTCAGTCGTTCTTCATTTATTCTTCCCATGTGATCAAACAACCAAAGTATATTTACTTTCATTCTGTTCACAATATGCTCCATGTTATACTCAGCTCAATATCATCGTTCCTTTTTCTGTACTTACTTAACGTGCCCGGACATACATATTCCTCTCCAATAGTCTTCCTCATTGCATCCCTGTACTATGTTTCGGCAGACAAGATGCTTATCATCTTGGACCTCTCCGCAATCACAAGATACATCTTTTTCTGTCATACATTGATTTTTTGCATATCCTTTTAAGCGACCAGATTTCTAACTTTCACGCCTTTTCTGCCCTGTCCACGTCTCGCATGCACATCTATTACTGACTGATAGAGCAAACAAACATTGAGCTCCTAAAATTACCAAGTTCCTTGTGAATTTAGAATGTATGGAATATAAATTTACTATTTTTGTATTGAATTTTTTTACTACAATTTCAAAGTGTATACCTACTCACTATGAAAGTATCAAAACTAAATTGAACTGATAATCATAAATTTAATGTTATTAAAAAAAAATTATGACATCTAGTATGTATTTATATTGAAAATAAAATAATAGATAGGAATTTAAAAATATCTTAACGAAAAACGTTTCTTACAATCTATGGTTTTTTTAAACAACAGCCTTATTCAATCTTACCTAATTTTTGCAACTTGACTGTTGTAATCTGACGTTAAGCCAGTTTAGGCAATACCATTATTTTCATTATTATATTTGAAATTTTGAATTTATATACATACTATGTATTTTGAACCATAAACTATGTGTATTTATGTACTATAAAAAATAGAAAAGCTAGATTAAATAACTATGAATAGATTTTTATATCTTTCAAGAAATATTGAAAATTATATCTAGATTTTTTTATATTTTCTATTTTATCAGATAGCTTTTTTTATCAGTTAGAAAATTTTATAAAAACTGATAAAACCTTCCATCTGCAACTATTATTTTATTTCTTTACACATAGTTCTCAATAGAGTGTTTGTTGGAATTGATGAATTCAATTTTTTTTACTTATTCGGTTAATTTATATGTCAACGATATAACTTCGTTATGGTTATTGTTTATATAAATGTTTACTAAATAATAAAATTCTCAATATTTAAAAAAACATATCTCATAAAAAGCAAAAAAATCACACTACATGAAATAGTTAAAATTCACTTATTTTTATTTTTATAGATAAAATTTTTTTTATTTATTAATCTTTTATTATTGTTTTGGACAGTGACAACATTCAAGAGTTATGATATTTTTTTAATTTTATTATATCACACCACTTACATATGCGTCATTAAAAATAGATAACTGCTGCCCAACTAGGTATACCTGTTCTAGGGCTAGCAATAAATAAAGTATTAATTCCAGTTCTTGAGCAGAGGGGGTGTACTGCCATATTTTTATATACAAAATGATACAATAATTTATATCAAAACATAAACAATCAATAAATATAATAAATTTCCTACGCTCTGATTTCTTCAAATTATTCTAAATATTTGTAGGTTAAAACATTTTTTTATTATTTATTTGCTTACAACACATGGTTTTACGATAATAAAGTTTAACAACATCAATAAAGTTTCAAAATTAAACATTTAAAAACAAAATCACAACAGACAACGGAAGGTACACATGCACATCGACAGTACACATCTATACCATCGACACTCTTACGTTTTGCCGTCAGTAAATGTTTTTGCTCTCCAATATGCTAGGGATAGTCCCTGTGTTATATTGGAAGCAGGAACTTGTATCTATTTATTTCTGCCGGTGTCAAAATTTGAATGTAAACATAAATAATAAATATTAATTTTTAGTTTATGTACATACATAAATTTATAATAACATATCGCTTTAACATTAGTATTTAAGACATATATTATTTTGGACCATACTTAAAATTCCCAAATATACGTTATATTTTTCCGTTTTCTACAATTTTTTTGGGCTCAGGAGCCTATTTATTTTTTTTTTGACTGGTATAATGTTATTTTTTATTTCATTCCATGATAATTTTGATATGTTTTTTTATTTTCCAAATTATTAACATTCCAATATCTATTTGGTACAAATTCTGAAAACCATTTATAGTTTAATACTTTTTATATAAAAATTTTAAGATTTTTTTTGTATTATGAAAAATGTAATTTTGCTATCATCAACTTAATGTTCATAGTTAAATGTAAAACGAGTCTTGATTTTTCGCATTTTTTTTTTTTTTGAAGATCTTTAAATGTGATCTGTGAATTTCTCATTTCATAGCAAATAATAGATTTGATAAAATTTCAAGCATTTTTTTTTTAACGATTGAAATAAGTTGTCATATAAAAAAATGTTATTGCAAGTTAGAGATCACTCTGTTATACAAATACATTGTTTTAAGTTGTTGAATCTTAAGCAGGTTTCAACATTCCAACCTAAAAATAAAAAAAAAAAAACATTTTTGTTTTGGTCTTTACTGCCTTTAACATTGGGGTTTTCTGACATGGTAATATTTCTCTGTTGGCGTCATCTCTTGTAACAATTTCTAAAAGATGTTTCTAATCCATTCTGAAAACATGCATTATTTGTAATAAAATATTAGGATCACTTTGAAATTTTCTCATATTTGTTAATAATATTTATTTTTTTGTTGGGTTAAAAAAAAGCACTTATTATTCATCAACGATATAAAATATATATTTTTTCTATTGATTACATATTTTATTATGTAAGTTTATTGTCTGTTGTTCATTTTACCAATATATCGTCATCAGGATTTCTAATATATCTGTTACATATATTATTATGTTAACAAATAAAGTTTTATAAAACTTTATAATCGTTATACATATTTCTTTATACTGCAACTGTTATAAATAAATAATAATAACTTTAAATCTGTATGTATGGGAACAGTAATTTAAAAGATAAAAAAGTATTACTTTGCATGTTAAGTATTTTTTTTTTTGGCTGGTTCAAATATTGTATTGATAATATCAAAAAATTATTTGTAAATAAAAATATTTTTAACATTCAATTGTTGTTTTATTCTAATAGTTTTATAACTGAGATATGTGAGGATTGTAACATTTTTTCCTCGGATAAAATAATAGATTGAAAATGCCTATAAGTTAAGATTTACTTAGGAGTTGTTTAGGTATTTTGGTACCATACTATACCATCATGCCATTTCCCTATTTGGGGTAGGTAGAGAGAACCGAACGCCAGACTCCTCATTCAAATCCATGCATTGTCCCATACATGCTCTTCTTTTATTCTTACTTCTATCATATTCATCTTTCATTTAAGTGATCATGCCAACTTTTTCTTGGCCGACCTCTACTTTTCGTTCCTCTTTTATCAGCCTTGTTTCCTTTTTTTGTCAGATGGCCATCACTCATTCTTTCTATATGACCAAACTTTTCTATTTGTCATTTCTAATATATATCAAAGACAGGAAAAAGTTTTTGAATTTGAAAATGTAGAAGATAAAACACAAGTTAATCATTTTTTTTAAAAAAATATAGTGATAAATTCATTTCTCACGCAAATATTGCTTCTCTGGGCTGGAAACACTGGTTAGTTGGAAGAAATTGCCATACGGCAATAAACTCACCTCTTGCGCAGGGTGCAAGGAAGTGTTCAAGAGCTCAAATTTAAGTGTCTGCTTGGTTGGTATATGTGTAAACCATCCTCCATGGTGTAAAGGCTCAAGAACGTATATTCAAGAAGTATCTTCGTGCGATAGAAAAGAATCGCTATACGTATAGTATGAACTCGACGCATTTAATAATATTCAACTGTTTTATGATGCAAAGCAATTATACCTCCAATACAAGATAAGTAAAACTCCACGCAACAACGACTGTCTGCTATAAATAAAATTGAGGTTGTTGAGAATGCATTGAATGTTGAGAATGGCTTCCGTAAGGGCTTCGGAACCACAGATCATATTCAAACTTTGCGTTTACTTATAGAAAAAGCTACAGAGTATAATATAAAAATTCATAAGGCTTTTATAGACTATCGTAAAGCATTTGACTCTGTAGAAACCTGGTCAATTTTAAGTGCTCTTGAAAATGCTAGGATTGATTCTAGATATAAGATTGATTAAATATATATATGAAAATGCTACTATGGATGTAAAAGTGAATGAAAATCTGAAAACAGGAAAAATCAAAATCGAGAAGGGTGTAAGACAGAATGATACGATATCCCCAAAACTATTCACACTGGCATTAGAAGATGTCTTCAGAACATTAAATTGGAACTATAAAGGCATGAAAATAGATGGCACATTTTTTTAATTTTGTCAATGTTCACCTATTTTATTGCGGGTATTTCGAAAAGTGGACCATTGGTATACAGACAAAAACTAACCCACAATAAAAGCGTTCGATCTTCACCCTTTCGGTAAAGACTTTATATTATTTTTAAATAGCTGTACTGTAGGTTTTTTCATTACTTAAACACCTGCATCGACGTAATTCCCAACATAAACTATAATACAACTGTTTTGAACAATTCATAATTGCAAAAATGTACCGAATTTTAGTATATAAGAAAAAGCAGAGTTTCTATGTTTACCAGTTGATAAGCTGAAACGGTCGTCCTGGATTCAGGAAAAAATATATATGTAGTCCAAATCATTTGTTTGATTTAAAATACCCATTATAGATGGCACATATTTAAATCACCTCCGTTTTGCAGACGACATAGTAATAATAAGCGAAGAATTGTCTGAACTGGAAGCTATGGTAGCAGAATTATATGAAGCCTCTAGAAAAATCGGTCTGGAAATGAACATAGACAAAACCAAGATTTTAAGTCCAACTTCACACAGTATTTGCATTGGAAATAAGACTATTGGTGCTGTTGAAGAATACATATACCTTGGACATAAAATTAAATTGGGTAAAGAAAACCAGACCGCCGAACTGCCACGACGGATTGGACTGCTTTTGAAAAGTTGAGGCACATATTCCGTAACAAGGAAATACCGAATAACCTTAAAGCCAAAGTGTACAATTCTTGTGTTTTGCCAGTGACAACATACAGTCTTGAAACCATGTCACTTACTGCCAAAAGTCTCCACAAACTTAAAGTGTACTCAACGAGCAATGGAAAGACAAATGTTGGGCGTATCCTTGAGAGACCGAATAAGAAACGAGGAAATTAGACGCCGGTCAAAGGTCACCGACATTGCAGAAAGAGTGGGAAGGCTGAAGTGGCAATGGGCAGGTCATGTGGCAAGACAGAGAGATGATAGATGGACCCCCAAAATTCTGAATTGGAGACCCTACCATAATAGAAGAGGTGTAGGGAGACCACAGAGGAGAAGGACTGACGATATTGTCGAACTGGTGGGACATGGGTGGAAGCAGAGCGCCCAGAATAGAGAGAAGTGGAAAACTCAGGAAGAGGCCTTTATCCAGCAGTGGAGTGAAAGGGGCTGAAGAAGAAGAAGAAGAAGAGAATGCATGGACGAAATTGTAAAGATAGAAATAATAGAAGACGACCTCCACTTTAGTGGAGGCCATGGTATAACAAAAGGGGTCTCGGTCGGCCACAGAAGAGATGGGCCGACATATTGTTGTGGTCGCCGGGAAAATGTGGATTGAAGCGGCACAGGATGGAGACAGATGGAAGAGGCCTACATCCAGCAGTGGACGGAAGGCTAGGAAGAAGAAGAAGACGACCTGAGAAGAGATGGAAGGACAGTTGGACCTCCTCTTCCCAGGATAGTCCACCTTCACAAGCAGTCCAAATTTTTTTTTTTTATATTTAATGGATCAAACTTATTTGTCAATTTATTAATTGATGAAGAAATAACTTTCGAAGTGACGCTGTACATATAGTATAAACTCAGGCGCGTTCTTCAAATCTTCGATTGTGGGTTGTGGCCAACACAGAGTGTGCTTTATTCTTCTTGATATCTAATCTCCAAAAGCATTATTATGAAGTACTGACGGTGTTTAATGTGTAGAACTCCATTACACTAGGTATTTTTTAATCAAACAAAAATGATCAGGGCCGGATAAATCATAGAACAATCAGGAACATAAGCCAGGGCGGTTGTCTTAAAAAGGGCGCTTAAAATTCTAAAATGTTAATCATATAAATCAAAAATTCGCAGGTATGGCGCTCGGTTCTCTTTACGTACCCGGATAGAGGCTCGGCATGATGGTGTGTATGTAAAAAAAATTTAAATTGTTCTACATTTAAAATTCCAAAAAAATGGGGGGGGGGGGGGGGGGGCGGAATCAAATATATTGCTACGGGCGCAAAAACACGTTTATCCGGCCCTGTAGAAGTACATTTATATTAGATCCCTGAACTAATATTAAAAAAAATCTTGAGAGCATTTTGAATGTTTTGACATTAAATCATAGAGAAGAAATGGACGCATGTCTATGGAAAACTTAATTCACTATCACATTGACTGCCTACTCCAAACAATGTCGTGGCTTATTGGGAACGAAAAATTCAAACTATAGAGCGATATTACATATAAACTTATAACTTATAGTTAATATACAAAATTTCGATCATTTACTTATAGAAAAATGCGTGCTAATATTATTCATTTGGTTAAGTACAAGTATATGTTGAATAAATAAATAAGAATGTATAAATTCATTACATTGTATGACATTTAATTTTCAAAGGTTCTCTTTTGAGGAAAAGTTACATTATAATAAGTCAAGAATAATATATTGATTTGAAATATATTTTATATTATCTGAATAAATACAATAGTGATATTTTGCACTACATCTATGTAGGTAAAAAAGCATATTTACTAGTATTATAGCTTCATGATATTTACTTACCATTACACATTCGTTAAATACATATCATAATTTTTCTGCATACCAACTTTATTTGCAACGCTATGAATACAAATATATCTTTTTGATTTTTTTAAAGACCAAAAATAACTAAGTATTTATTGCT
This sequence comes from Molanna angustata, assembly GCA_963576475.1. Classification (NCBI taxonomy): domain Eukaryota; kingdom Metazoa; phylum Arthropoda; class Insecta; order Trichoptera; family Molannidae; genus Molanna; species Molanna angustata. The sequence goes on along the minus strand of OY754965.1, from coordinate 48,684,478 downwards.
GAATTTGTGTTGTTTTAATTAAATTGGAAATTAATCAAAAATGTTACAAAAAATATACATTTCAAGCATTACAAATAATATGAGTGACAAAAAGGACGAATTAACTTATATATATTTTGAAATTATTGAATTTGAATTGTATATTATTTGAGAAACACAAAATATGAAAAGGAAAAAAGAGAAATATTTATTGCACAATCGAAAAATTCACGACAAAAAATTTCCTCTTAAAAGACAACCAATTGACTACAAAATAAATATAATAATTAGTGTGAGTTAACACATAACTACTAGACAATATTGTCGAAAAAAAATGTATATTAATATATACAACAAGCGATTAAAATTTACAATATGTATACATATTACAAATTAAAAAAAAAATTGTTTAAAGTTGTGTATTTGTACTTATACTTTCATCAAGTCAGCGGGAATATAAAACACAAATATAGACTGCAAAAATATTACGGTGGCACTATTTTTACGACCGGAATTGGCGGGAAAAGCGTTTTCCCGCCAAAAAGTGTCTATTTACACGACAAATTTTCTGACGTCGTCTATGTTTTTAGGTCATTTATAACCATAGAAAGCGCAGATAAATCAAGTTACAGAAATATTTACCTTTGTCATTTTTTCAATGGTTGTTATGCCCGAAAAAAATAATGCCGAAAAACAATGATTTTTATTTTGTTCCACGGCAACATTTCGTAAAACAGCTAGCGCTCGTTGCGGGCGAAAAACGGAACTTGCAGCTAGCACGCGCTATGGCACGCGCTCTCTTGGCATTCGACGCTGGTGGAGGACGGACGGTTTGGTGTGACGCCGTCATCGGTCGACACGCGCGTCCCGATGGCGGCCATATTTCAAGAGCACGAGGAGGTCTGTGTGACAGGACCCGTCACGCGCATGGACGCTGATGGTGCCCCAGAACCAAGATGAGGGCATCAACAGGACAGGAGGTTGGAGGCAGAGCGCAGTGTGGGGCCACCGCGTAGGGAACGCGGCGGCTCGCAGATTGGACCACGAAGGGCAATCCGTGGCGTCTGGGGCGTCGGTTCGCCTTCCGGTGAGGTCCCGACTGGTATGCCACCTCTGTCGAGATGCGCCGTCATAGCGTGTCGTGGGGCACAGAGCCAGCCATGGGTGACGGTCTGGAGGAGGAGATCAGGAGGAGAAGAAGAAACCACGCCGGACACGAGGAAGACCTGCTAGCCTGACGCAGAGGCTGGGCCCCACCGATCTACCGTCACCACGTGGAAGACAGTGACATGCCTGGAGTAAGGATGTCGCTGTACCCTGGGGCGGTATATTCTGGTCGGCGTCTTTTCGTGTGTTCGCGTGTGTTTGACAGTTCGTTTCGGTAGATGCCACGTGTTTTTATTTGTTGTCTGTTGTTTTTTTTTTATTATTTTTTTATTGCCATGGACCAACTAAAATGATTTTTTTGAATAAATGTGCCGTACTACTACAATTTCATAGTGTCACCATCATTTCTCTCCTTTTCTTCCCCACACCTTGGCTTGATGTTTCCTCGTGGTAGACGAGAGGTCTCATCATGGTCATAAATGCATCATGGAAACCAACTTGAAGAAAAAATAAATAATATTGGCATCTTATTACATTTTATTAATTTTATAAATCATTTTTTCATCGAGATCTACTATTATAACTAAGTATGAACAAAGGTAAATATTTTTATAACTTGATTTATCTGCGTTTTCTATGGATATGGAAAGAATGATAAGAATTTATCTATGGTTGAGTCGTAAAAATATCCCTAGCCAAAATATTAATTTTCTCATATAATATACAAATAAATAGTACTAACTTATATTTATATTGCTGACTTAGTCGACGATAGATCTTTTTACCTGTCAACGCATTTTCTAAAGCGCGGCTTTGTTTGAAGCCTTCAGGCAGTGACTCTATACACGTAAAGTTGATTGAATTAGTTTGGGCTTTCGAGAAAACAAAAAAAAATCATAGTACAAAACACACAAAAACATCGTAACGAAACTCATATGTTCTCTCTACATTATCAAGCTATCGGAAAACGCCGTGCGTAGAGCGTAAATTTGTGTATTTTTACTTGACTGGTAGGTATATATTATGCATTCTGAAAAGGTTCAAGGATTTTGACGGAAACTATACCCGTTGAGAAGTAGGTCATTTTTTATCTTTAAAGGTTGACAATCTCTGTATGCATTTTTGAAGTGTTTTAATTTCTATTGTACCAAAAATTTAAAAGAAATCAAAAATCTCGATTTTCCAGACCATGAGAGCATTTTGAAATTTTTGAGAGATTTTAGGTATTTATGTCAAACATTAATTTAACACGCACCCAATAACAAGTTGCCACACTATGGAAACTTACGATATTAATCGTCTCACAGATCCAGACTGAAAACACAATTAAAAACTGTGTCTCCAACGGGAATCGAACTCGGAACCTTTGGTTCAGCAGTTCGATACCCAACCAACTGAGCCACGAAGGCCGACTGAAGAAATCATAGAGAATATATCAACGGATATGAAAAACTAATCAGGTCTAAGTAAGACTTTACTGCACATAGGTATTATATCAAAAAAAGTCACCCGGGCCAATAAGTTTTGACTGTAAAGAGGATATAAAAATGATACGACATACGCCATACATACAGTCACATCACAGCAACACTCAAACTATACACTCTCTACATGATACCCGTTGAGAAATTGATGTAAAAATTACGGTTAAAATTGTGAAATCATGACTCTCCATTATTCCACAGTAGGTAGTGGAGAAAAAAAAAATCCTGAGACAAAATTAGTAAAAGTTTACGCAACAGCAACTTTGTGTTAAATATCTCGGGGGATTGAAAATGAATGTCTAATAATGTTTGTATCGAAAAAATATGGTAGTTTAGTACATCTACTTGAAACATACACAAAAACTATTAAAGAATGTTTGGAGCGGAATTTGAAAATGGAATATAATATTATGGCGCCACTGAATGCAATGTCAATGGAATGTAGTCTGAGTTTTTTTCGAAAACCAGTGTTTACTACGCATATTTATGTATTAAGTGATCATTATCATTAAAATATTTGGATAAGTATAACTATAGGCATGCGGATACAGAAACATTTTAATTTATATAGCATAATTTTAAGAAAAACGCACGAATATAAACAATTTTTCCACAATTATAATAATAATTCCTTATTCGATATCCCGTGATAATTACCATTTTTTTATTCAGTGTTTTAAATACATTGATCAGTAGAAAATATAAATCCTTCTACTCTGATATATTCCACATATCGCCCTCGCGTCGTTTTACTTCTGATGCGAGCTATTTATGATCGACAGAGAAAAAAAAAATACGCACATCATTAAAAACGATTTTCCAGCTGATTCACAATCCATTGCACAATAGAGTTGGAATTCACACAATTGGAACATTTATATTTTATTTGAGAAAAAGTAACAGCTTCTATAATATTATAAAAACGAGTGGGTTGTGGCCAACGCTAAACTCCTCACTAACAAGTCACTCCATAAAGTATTCAAATATTGCATGAAAAAGTATCAACATTATCATGAAATGAGTTTGTTCAATCATTTTTTTATTTAATATTTTATTATGAAAACTTGATGATTCTTCAATGCCATTTTATGAAAGTGATGTGTCTTTTTATCAATTTGAAAATAAAATTTTCAAATTATAAGTTTCCTGAGCTTGGGGTCACTTAAAAATATTTGATGTTTAAAAAATTGAGAAGCACTATTCAGATATTCCTCAAAATCTAATGGGGTCTAAGGGAGTATAAGATATACATATTTGCAAAATTTGAAAAGAATCGAATAAGTACCTACTCTAGTAAACTCTATTCTATTGATAAAGTAAAATAAACACGCCGTACATAGCACACAGCACATAGCACACACACAGATACATTGTGATGAAACTTTCAGAATACAATCTCAGCATGATTCTAGTTGATAATCTGCAATAAAAAAATAGCCTTAAAAATTGCGAAATCATAACTCCCCACTATATCACCTTGGATTAGTGAGGAGTAATAATATAGGTACCTACATACTATATGTAGAGTAAGGCCATTATAGAGAAGCTATTTAGTGGATTCCACGAAATTATCTCAAGGTATCATAGAAAAATAAACATGACATGTAGTAAAAAGAAAAAAATGTGCAATAATTAGAAATTATAATATATACATAGGTATGTAATATATATAGAAAAAAAATCATCATAGTAGATAAAGGCAGCAGCATCAAGAAGAGAAGGAGCAAACTGAAAATAAAGTCAAGATGACTCACAATTTTTCCATGCATTATGGAGGGTTCATACTTCTGACAACCCTCATTCCTGAAAGTTATGTTATTATTATTATTGGCATGCCAAGCAGGCAGTGCAGAGCTGATATGCTTAAATGACCCCACGATGTCACCACAATCCGTCTAGTCCGTTTTTAAAAGAGTTGAAAATCTCAGTAACAACCAGATCCTGGGGCAGCCTGTTCTAAACATCCACCACTCTGTTACTCAGGAAGTATTATGTTATGTGGATTCTGAGCAAACACACTTCTATTCAACTCAGGCTATGGCCATGCAAGTGCTTAATTTTGATGGCGAGTGTATACATATAGGTCAGTTCAGGACTGCGCATCTTGGAATCTAGGACCGAGGAATAATAACGACGAGTGGTGTGCCGCAAGGGAGCCATCTAGGGCCAATTATATTTCTATTATTCGTCAACGATATAATGGCAATGTTTAATTGATAATATAGAAGTCCTGTTATTTGCAGACGATCTAAAATTATAAAAAAAAAATAAGAATGAAAGAGACTGTCAGAATCTTCAAGATAAATTAAATGTATTGAGTCATTGGTGTAGAAAAAACAAATTACATCTTTATATAGAAAAATGCCAAACTATTTCATTTCATACATTAAAGAAACCGATTCTATGCAATTATTGCCTAGAGAATACAGGATTGGAGCGTGTCAAGAGTAGGTATAAGAGATATTGGTATCACCCTTGACGAGCAAATGAGTTTTGTACCTCATATAGATACTACTATTACAAATAAGGCTCTAAAAATGCTTCGTTTCGTATTGAGGGCAACAGCTAAATTTGAATCAATAAAATGATTTAAGACAGTATACCTTTCATTGTTTGCAGTCAGCTTGAATACAATTCTGCAGTTTGGTCGCCATATTATGCCGTGCAGTCTATAACTATCAAAACTGTCCAGCGCCATTTCTTAAGGTTTTTGAATTATAAACTAAAAACTCCTGCATAAGGTTAAACTTATGATTCCCTACTAGCCTATATGCAACTTCATGACCTATCCGATAGAAGGATTAGATATATCTGATCTTATGCTCCTAAATAAAATACCTCTTACCTCGTTAGTTAGATACATTACCATTATTCCAACACGGAATACCCGCTAAAGTATAACATTCCAAAGATATCCAACACTAATTATTTGCATACCTCACAATTAATAGAATTCATCTGACTGATGTATTCTTTCACTCTATTAAGCACTATAAGGACACATTATTGAAACATTTACAAAAACATACCCTCCAAAAAATGTGTAATTTTCTGATTTGCATATTTATAGGTATGTATTCAATTTTAAGGAAAGGAAAGAAGAATGAAATTCAATCATGTTATTGACTTTTTTATTTATTTTTTGTTTTATTATGTTGATTAGTTTTACCTTTTTTGCGTAAGTTAATATTATTATATTCTTTTCCGTGATTTCGTTTTCGAAATGCGCTTTTCATGTATGTTTGCAAAGGGCAATATATGCCGTAAATGATTGATTAAATAAATAAATATACTTTAGTTGCATTTAATTTTACTCGTGAATGTCAAATTAAAAAAATATTCCAAATTCAAATCCAAATGTCGTTCCTTCCATAGTGTTGGAAATGATAAAAAATTAAAAAGATACAGTGTTGCCGGTTTAGATATAATTTATTGCTGGTTTGTAACACATATAATATAATTATACAATATGTGTATATTTTTGTGTGTGACGGATGCCTGATCACCATCACACATCACACATGTTTACTATGACCGCCCCCTTACACTACACCACACTACACTAACGAAGCGCCACCCGATCATGGTATGTATCATAGAATAAATCGAACCATTATATTTTAAACGGTTCTATCTGATATTTTATCTTTTCTTAAAAAAATCTAATAATCTTTAATCCTTGAAATAATTAAATAGAACCTACCTTGAGTAATTATGAGTGAGTTATGACCAACGCTAAACTCCTCACTAGCAAGTCATTCTATAAAGTATTTAAATTTTGTATGGAAAATATTCCGCATTTTCATAAAGTGAGTTTTTTAAATTATTTTTTATTGAAATATTTTATTAGAAAAACTTTATAACTCTTCAATGCCATTTTATGAAAGCGACGTGCCTTTTTACCAATTTGAAAATAAAAAAATCAAATTTTAAGTTTCCTGAGCATGGGGTCACTTTGAAATATTTGACAGTTAAAAAAGTACTTACTAAGGGTATAAGCGAGTATTAGATATACATATTTGGAAACTTTGAAAAGAATCGAATGCGTACTTTAGTATATAATCGATAAAGTAAAATAAGCACGCCGTACATAGCGCACAGCACATAGCACACACACAGATTGTGATGAAACTTTCAGAATATAATATCAACATGATACTAGTTGATAATCTGCAATAAAAAATAGCCTTAAAATTGCGAAATCATAACTCCCCACTACCCTTGGGTTAGTGAGTAGTAAAAATATACATGATTTTATTTCATATGTCTATGTATAGTAGGTATATCCGTAGGTATTATAGGTATACCTACCCTTTGCGTAAAGTACGTAGCACTATATCGCAAAATATATTTGATATTAATAAACTACGTTAAATACCCGGGTGCGCTCGCATTGTGCAGTGATGGCAACATTATTATCTTGCACTCGGTAAATGTCATTTTTATGTAGACATTATTATTTTAATCTCTCTCCTTATTTAAAGGCTTTTGTTTTATCACCGTTACCAGTGTTATTTTACTGCAAATCTTATGTAAATACGTTTTAGGCGATGATTGTTTTTTTTTTTATTTAAATTAATATTTAGTAGTATGTGACAGACGCCTGTCATTGGAGCATTGGAGACCTTATGTGTTTGTATCATGTGTTAACTTGTGTGTGTATATTTCAATGTTCTGTTGGTGTCTTTAATAAATAAATAAATAAATAAATAAAAAAAAAAAAAAAAAATAAATAAATAAATAAATAAGTAAATAAATAAATAAATAAATAAATAAATAAATAAATAAATAAATAAATAAATAAATAAATAAATAAATAAATAAATAAATAAATAAATAAATAAATAAATAAATAAATAAATAGATAAATAAATAAATAAATAAATAAATAAATACATAAATAAACTACGTTTTACGGCTATCCAGTCATCTTCGAGTGATCATATATATTTTAGATAGGTACTTTTTAATTATTATTATTATTAGGGCACAGCCACCAATAGAAGCGAAATTGCGAAAGATAGGTACTTATTAATAATAATCTAGTTATAAACAAAATCAATCTTGGTGCACTGAAAAAAAGAAAAAAAATAATAATAAAAATTAACTAGAATTCTGTTCAAAAAATAAAAAATACAACTATAAACGGAATTCTCGTTTTTAAATCAAAATATGTTTCTCAGTATGTAGGTATGTACCTAAATGTTAGTCTTGCTGCCTTACAAAATATTATATCGATTTTTTTAAATAAGAAAATATGTTACACTACAGTGCAATAAAATATTTTTTTGCATACCTAGTGTAACCAAGTTTGGATTTTTTAATTTCAAATTTATTTAGAAAATTATTGGGGTGTTTTAAATTACACAGTGATATTGCCCAATCTTTTTTTTAAAGAATTTTTGTACAAATTACAAGTGTTTCAAGACTCATGCAACAAAACCAAGATCAAAATCGGGGGTGCAAGACTTGCAACGACTCAACTGATTTAAAAACAGATTTCTTAAAAAAAATATTTAATGATATTTTTTAAAAACCGAAATGAATTTAATTTCTTTTACTCATTTGAATTTTCGATATTCGATAGAACCTTTTGAAATTGAAGCTTCTATAAAGTTGAACATCCCGTTCCAAAGACGTCCGTCACTGACTGAATATGAGTTTGGTGTAAAAACTAATTTGATTTATACAGCCGTGAAGAATTCTTAATGAGGTATAGTGTTAAGTTGGGTAATTAAGGGATGGAGACAGTTTTGTTCAAAACATGAAACATTTAAATAAATTATACCAAACTCTGTTATACAGCTCCCGTTACATTATGGGACATTTCAACGTGAAATATGATGATAATTAATAGACAGTTTTGGGATCTCCCTTTACAAGACATGTTACATTTCTGTGGTTTTTGGTTCAATAGTTGCATCATATAGGTCATAGGCCGATCCATCGTATTTTATGCATAGGTGTTTTTATTTTTCATTCTTTCTTTACTTGCTCTACGAAGGTTGGCGACCCTTAAGGCTATCTCCATTTTATTCACGGCGCGGCGGCCCGAAACGGTGACGCTGAGGTTTTTCTGAACTACTGTCTCAGGTTACGGAACCACGAAACTCTTACAGATCGGAGCTCCACGTTGCTGTCCGTGGGCATCTTCAAGGTCCCATTGGACATGCGGATTTAGTGATCTCGAAGAACAATTATAAAGCCTTCAAACGATTTTGCCATAGATACGGTGCCTTATTATCCGAAGACCTTGGTCACTTCTTTGATGCTCTATATATATATGGATCTGAAGTCGTCGACAGTCCGCAAGTGTGAATCTCGACTTGCACTTGCTGATTGTTCTTTTTGCACCATGGTGCCGAGATTGCTAATCTAGAGAGCTCCATGAGCTACTCTTCGTGCCATGCATTGTTTTTTTTTGTTGTTCATTCTAGCGTTCTGCGAAGGGGCCGTTGACAGTCCCCATATGCGGAGCGGGTTGTGGTGGGAGTAAAAACAAAACAAGAAACTCTTCGTTGTCCTGGCCTTCTTCTTCCTTATATCCTTCCCTGGATTACAAGCGGCAGGAGTTGGTCATTTTTTCCTCTCATTAGGTATATATGCCCAAAGTATTACTTTTATAAATTTTATACTGTACCAACATTGGAGGACTCGTTACATGTGCCATTTGACAATATCTTTCAACTATTCAACTAACTAGATACTCAAAACGTGATATGCGAAAGGCGTGCGGGTGTGCATTACCTTTTAAGAGAGAGCAAGTCGCATTCGTGTTTTTTACACAGCTGTATGGTCTGACCAAAAAAGGCTACATACATTATATGAGTGGTGAACCTCATCACTGAACTATGTGAAATGCTATTTCGCTTACTACATACTTACCTAACCGACCAATTCTAACCAAATTATTGGTTAATATTAGTAGGTTTAGCAGTTAATGTTGGGACTCGTATGGGCGAGTTTAATTATATATTGTGTTATAATATTATCAAAATTAATAGTAATAGGTACTTACCTACGTGTGAAGATATATTTTCAATTTGGTTAGGTTAGGTTAGGTTAGGTTAGCACGTCAAGTCTAAAGTGCTGTCTTGATCTACTAACTCCTAAAGTCACCATCCAAAACTATGTATATAAGAAAATTAGATGGGTGGTGGCAGTGCGGATAGCGCACTAAGTTTGTAATCCAATGGTCGCGAGTTCGAATCTTGCCACGACCGATTTCGTTCACCACAAGCATTTATGTTTAATTTAGGGATTGTACATATACTTGCTCTATTTTATGTTATTATAAGTAGCTTCTCGGTCAATTAACAGGTAGGTACTATGTCATGTCAAACAATGATGTAACACGCACCCAATAACAAGTTGTCACATTCTGGAGACTTCCGATATTAATCGTCTCACAGATCCTGACTGAAAACACAATTAAAAACTGTGTCTCCACCGGGAATCGAACCCGAAACCCTTGGATCAGCAGTCAGATACCTAACCAACTGAGCCACAAAGGCCGACAAAATATAAGGACATATTCATTCTTAAAAAAAAAATCAAAAAGTCTAAATTATGTAAATTAGGAAGTTACGCCAGTGCTTCAGCTTAAAAATATATTATGTTTGTATAGTTATATTCTGTCTTGAGATACCTATATCATGATTCTTGTGATCAGTATTAACAGAACATTCAAACTTATATAATATTCATACAAATAAAATAATCCTAAATTATGTAGAAGTTTTACATGCTGGCAACACACACGCGAGTGCGTGTGTGTTGCCAGCATGTTATTCTATAGGAGTCTATAGAATAACAATAATTGAATATTGTTGAAAAAAAAAAAACTTTTTTTTCTAAAAGATTGGACATGGATAAAGGAAAAAAAACCTGTTTTGTAAATAATTTATGTCAAATTTTGATCTAACACGCATCATCATTAACAAGTTGTCACATTTTTGAGACACATTATGTTGATCGTTCCGCAAACCGAAACAGGAACCCCACACTTAATACGGTGGATAATTGACTGTCGAAAACCTTACGGACCATCGCAGGATAGAGAATGGATCCCGAAAATAATAAGACTTGTGATGGTGAAGACGTTGTGCCATGGGGTCGAGCAAGGAGACGCTTCTGGAGAGATCACGTGGGGAAGGACAAGTTCAGACCGTGTGATGAGGATAGCAGCAGACGAGTATCCTGCAGGTAGCAGTTCCCCCGGAAGACCACCCAAACGATGTTAAGACAGCTGAAGCAGAAGAAGAATTTAAGAATTAAACAATTTACGCATATATGTAACTTCACAACAAATTTGAAAATATATTAGTCTAAAAGATAGCAACGTCAAAATCAAATAATTTTTAATGGCTTATTTTTGGTATTTCCTTCCTTATTAAAAAGGTAAGTCTGGCACTTGGGAGTGGTTGCGTTTACCAGTGCGCATCCCCTTTCCATAGGTGAAAATTGCAGATTTTAGTATCATTTGTAAGACTTTTTTATGTTTTTATACCATCCATTTGATTACAATGAGACTTGTTCAGCGCATACACTCACACTCTTTCTAGATATCTCTTTCACACACACATGTATTTTTATTTTATTTTATTTTATTTCATGTATGTATTACTCTTCTCTCATGCACGCACCCACACTAATTCACACTTTTTTGTTGTATTATTTTGATATTAGGTATAGTACGTAAGAGGTACATGTTATTTATGTATTATTATTTATTTAATTTTAATAATTATATACATGTACTGTGTGCTGTCCTTTGTAAAATAAAATAAAAATAAAACTAATATCCGGGTAGACTAGTAAAAAATCTTCTTCTTTTTTTACATATTTCAGTAACTGTAGGTAAGTGCAATTTCACAAACGGACAGATTATATATAGGTAGGTACAAATAACATACACGTAAAAATCATATGATGGAAATTGTATACCTTTTAAAATTGTGATTTATATGTAAAATTTGTATTGATTTTGTAATAAATATAAAATAAAAATAATGAAATATATTCAATAAGAATGAATATATAAAAAAAAGTCATTAAAAAATGATTTTTATGAAAAATGATCGAAAATGTTGCTATCTCTCGGACTTATATTATTGATAAAGAATGTTACGGTGATTCGGCCGCACTGAAGGAATGAAAGATGAACGATTGAAAAAAGAGTATTATAAGTATTAATAACAGTATTATGTTATATTGAGTTTAAATTGGAGACTTAAACCCTTGAAATAGATGTTGATGTAGTTGAAAGGAAGTAGGAGGAGTAAGTCACTAATTATCCGGTAGGTTGACTAGAGGTAGGTATATTACTTACCTACATAATATACAGACAGACAGACGAACATTTATATTTTATGTACTGTACCAAAACAAGTACCTAACTGCATATTTTATGTAGGTACCATAGAATACTTTGAGTATAATTTATGAATGTACCTGTGTAGATTTTATACATCTATGTATAATGGGTTCAATACTGAAAACGCACTAAATTTTTAATGAAATGTCATGTATTTTTTGATAGATTAAATAAAATATAGGAAATGAAGAGACCCGATTTATTCGCGTTTGTTATAAACCCGATTTTATTCGCAAATTTTGCACTTCTGTCACGAATAACGCGAAAACATAATTTTTCTCTTTTTGCACATATATTTTGGCGTTACAAAAAGGTATTTTCGTCACTTCATAGATGGCGATGGTGTTTTTCAGCTTATTTTCAAATAAACAGATTTTCATGATTAAAATATATAGAACTTTCAAAAATTAGATTGATAAGGAACTCAATAAGAAGGCATGATTTGGTGAACGTTGCGCAAGCGCATAAAGTGATCACGTAAACCAGACGATGATCCCTGATGGTGCCTTGAGTTCCTGGTTCTCCTATAATATTCCAACTGCGTCTCTATTGAGATGTTAAAATTTGTCATGACATTTTATTTTTTTGTTATACTTTTCAAACAATTTTATTTTTTTATGGAAATTATTTTAGTATATTATAATTTATAGCTTGCAAATCTAAATCATGTGTTGATTTCTCTTAATATACGTTTCTTTGTCGAAAATATCATCGCTTTTCTACAAAAATAACACTCCTTTTACAAAAAATAACGCGAATAAGGGTCGTATTACAAGAGTTATTAGAGAAAAATGAAAGAAAAAGGTAAGATCACGTATTGCCAGAATAGGTACTTCTCACGGACCTCAACTTTTTCTTACATTATTCTTAAACAACTCCTGTAATACGACCCTAAAACACCGATTTCTAAAAAAAATAACATCACTTATCTGAATAAATAACACACATTTTTTTCAAAAAATTACATCCCCTTTCAAAAAAAAAAATATTATAAAATGGATACCTATAGTTTAAAGTGACAGTTCTGATGAACACATTTTAGTTTTAAATGACTTTAATGTTCATTAAAAATTTAATTCGCCTTCGGAAATGTATTCAAAATACAATGATCGGCGTGCACTCTCAGTCTTAGTCTTGCACTCTCGGTCTATGTCTTAGTTTTGATCTTGCATTTGGTCTTGATTTGACATATACTCGAACAAGTCTTTGTATTTTTTTAAAACACCTTTTATCTGGTAAGTACCTAAAGGCTAGTTATTACAATGAAACGTGGAAAAACCATAAATTCAAAGAAAATATTCTAAAGAAAGCAGTTAAATAATTGCTTACTTTGTAATTAAAAGTAATATGTTTATTGAATTTTGAAAAACTGCAAGACTTTTAGTCTTCCAATATTTGCAATCCATGTCTTGGTCTTGCAATGACACGTGTAGGTAGTCTTGGTCAAGCAGTCGGATCAAGACTTGCAATTTGCTCATCACAACTTTTAAAGAGGCCCACGGACAGCAACGATGAGCTCCGAATATGAGTATGATTTGAGACTGTATATTATATACCTACCGTTATTTGACAGAAAGCGCCCTTGGAATGGTCTTTTCCATAAAACAGCGTTATAAAATTATGATTATTATCAAAGTTCAAAACGTCCCAAAACTTTTAAATTTATTGAGACCAGTTGCGACGCACGGGAAATAGTGAATTATGCGTTGTTGAAAATTTCAAAGAAAAAAATAATCAGATAACAAAGGAAATAGCCTGCCATTGTACAAAGGGCTGGTGTCGAAAGACAATCTGTGTGGAGTAATAGGTCAGAAAAAGAAGAAAGCTGTCAAAATAGGGTCATTAGCGGCAGGGTTTCGTTTCGTCTGCAAAGTGTGGTAGAGCTCGACAAGCAAAAGAATGCGGGTAACATCACCTGTGCACAATACTGTGGTATACTTTAATGTGTATTAATAAACCCAAACAATCGGTTGACATTCGATGTTTTGTAGTGTAGGTATTGCGTGTCACTTTTCCCCCGAAGTTTCCATGCTTTGTAAAACTGTGTCACCGCGCACACTGCAATTTTTTTTGTCAATAAAATCAGTATTCCCACCACCACCCGCTCCGCATATGGGGACTGTCAACGGACCCAATGCATGACACGAAGAGTAGCTCATGGAGCAAATAGTACAGTCATAAATAGTTTTTTTTATTTATTACAAAATCAATACAAAGTTTACATATAAATCACAATTAAAAGGTATACAATTTCCATCATATGATTCATAATAACCCTCTTTAATTGAGATAAAATCTCGTGTTAAAAGAGGGGAGTATTTATTTATTTATTTATTTAATATTGCTTCTCGGGCAACTGACAGGTACTATGTCAAATATTAATTTAACACGCATCCAATAACAAGTTGCCACATTCTGGAGACTTACGATATTAATCGTCTCACAGATCCAGACTGAAAACACAATTAAAAACTGTGTCTCCACCGGGAATCGAACCCGGGACCTTTGGCTCAGCAGTCAGATATCTAACCAACTGAGCCACGAAGGCCGACAGTATCTATTAATAATATTGTTACATTTGCCAAAACATTGTACATCTACTAAAAAATATGAAGCTACACAAAAACAAGAAAAAAAATAAATAAATCAGTACAATTTTTTTATTTTATTTTAAATATAAGTACCTATTATAATTTTTTTCGAGTCAAAGACTCAAATGGAGTTCATTAAACCACTTAGTACCTTAAAACCTTTATTACCTACTGACATTTTTTCAGTGCATTCTCTCGCTTGTCGAGCTCTAGGAAGGTCCTTTCACCTACCAACAAGAGATGTTGAATAATTAGTACATTTCGCCTTTCTCAGAAGACGTCCTCTTCTATGTTCTGGTTTGTTCTCTCCTCTTTTCTTGACTCTGTTACAAACATCAAATAAAAATATTAAGAGATATTCTTTGCTATATTTATATCGTATTCTCAGAAATTGTGCGTTATTCATATTAGTTATATCAAGAAAACATAAAAAAAGCTGTTTACATACTTATATCAAGAAAGCCGCCGTGACACAGTTGGTAAGCCGTTTGGTTTCTGTGCGGACGTCCTGGGTTCGATCCCCAGCAGAGGAGAAACTGATATAAAATTCATTTCTCACGCTAATACTGCTTCTCTGGGCTGGAAACACTGGTTAGTTGGAAGAAATTTCCATTTGTCAATAAAATCGCCACTTATTGCGTAGGGTGCAAGGAAGTGTTTATTATAATTATTTATTTAATTATCAAGAAAACAAGAAGATAATATACATTATATTATCTTCTTGTTTTCTTGATAATAAACTAAAAAGTAATATTTATCCCTAAACACCTGATCCCGATTTCCTCTTCTTATTCTTTCCCAATCATTTTTTTGCTATGATGTTTTTTATTAAAATAACAATGTTACTTTGAATTTCCACAATGTAAACATAAATGAATTTTCACAAAGTAAACATAAATGAATTTCCACAATGTAAACATAAATGAATTTTCACAAAGTAAACATAAATGAATTTTCACAAAGTAAACATAAATGAATTTTCACAAAGTAAAAATAAATGAATTTTCACAAAGTAAACATAAATGAATTTTCACAAAGTAAACATAAATGAATTTTCACAAAGTAAAAATAAATGAATTTTCACAAAGTAAAAATAAACGAATTTTCACAAAGTAAACATAAATGAATTTTCACAAAGTAAACATAAATGAATTTTCACAAAGTAAACATAAATGAATTTTCACAAAGTAAACCTTTAAATATGTACATGTTTTTTATTTTTTGGTTTTAATATTAATCTTGTGTATTTCCTTTGTTTTTTTTTCGCTTTCTTTCTTTTATTGATGTAGGTACATATATACGTTTGTCATACTATGTAATCTGGTTGGTTGGAAGAAATTGCCTATTGTCAATAAGCCCGCCAGTGTTCATTATATTTGTTTATATTATGCACAAAAAGATAGATAAATAAACAAAAAAACTACGCTCAATTATGTTGCGGGCATGGGCGAAATTAATCAAAGAACCCGAATACCCGGGCTTTTCAAAATTATAGTGAAGAAATAATAAGTACATAAAAAAATCTTGTAAAAATTGTAACATACATAACAGAAATATTGTACGGGCCTATAGCTGTTTAAATATAAGATGTTATAACATTTGAAGTGAAGTAGGGCGCGCGTCTGTTCGAATTTAAGATCTTATATACGCTGTTTACATATGAGTGCAGGGATATACATGGCTTGCTATTCTATCTGTCTCTTTCACACAAATATGATTATTTTATGGGATTTTACTCTTGTTCTATATTTGGCTTCAAATAGCTTTTTTTATTATATGAAACTACCCATTCTATCATATCTCATATAAGTACTGTTACTTGAAGTTTTTTCACGTTAAAGTTTGCAAATTGCACGATGTTTGTGTTTATTTACAAATGCATTAAAATTCAGTTTTGTGATACGTGTGGTTATTTCTCGTAATTGTGTATAAAATTATAATTACTAGTATTTTTGGTGTTGTTTGTGTTTTATTTTCATTATGGATAAATCAGAAAATGTTGTGATGAATTGTGGTTCGCTGACATGTCTACAGGAATCAGGAATTAATTTCGAGTCACAGGATAGAAAAACTATCATTTCAGGAAAATAGGAATTAATTACTAATTTATGACCAACACCTAATTTAAATTTTAATTAGGAGGCCTCATAAACGATATTTTGATAGTATATATAAAACAATAGAATAGTGCTTCCACTCTTTTCTATTATTGTTTTCGAGTGTCCCTTAAGAGCCGGGTAATCGAAAATACAACAGGCAACAATAACATCTCACATAGTTCAGCAATGAGGTTCACCACCCATTCTGAATGTAGTGCCTTTTAGGTGAGACGAGACTGGTGTGTGGGTATACACAGATGTGTTGTGCTCCCTTTTATAAGGCAATCACACCCGCACACCTTTCGCTGGTTACCCCACTCTGTGGGGTATGCCGTGATGGTATGAATGAATGAATGAATATATTAAACAAATAGATTGTTATTTTTTCCAATGAAAAAACCATTTAGAATAGTGCAGTGTTTTTATCAAATTCTATAAAAGGTCACCAAGTCATGTCACCAAGTCTAGTACTTTAATTTTATTTAATTATTTTGGTAAACAACGAATTCAATCACTTTTATCTCTTCAAACAAAGCTTGTCTTCCGGGTTTGCTCGGTCCGAAGGTTCTAGGTACGCCCCTGGTTGCGGAAGGACAAGCCCCCAGCATGAGCTGATTTCAGCATGATTCAACCCTGTGAATATTTAAGAGGTGGTAGGTGAATAATATTTTTTTACACTGACAGCGTTGATTGTAGAATTACATTATAAAAATTAAACACTGTTTTTTTTTCTACAATTATTTTATTCCTATCCTGATAACGTTACGCCTGGTGATGACCTTTTCGGGTTTCCGATTATTTGTATTAACTCTTTTGTATAAATGAGGTATTAAACTCTATTCATAGGCACACGAAAATTACCCTTAATATCATAGTGCATTACTTGGTGGTTTTAATAATATATTAATTGCATTTTAATCAAACCTTTGTTTTTAGTATCAAAGGTTTATCTATTTATAATTGTATGGTTTGGCTGTGTGCACAAAACATTTAGTTAGAATAACCAGATGTTTTGTAGTCGCTATAGTTTGGTATGAAAAACAATGAATAACAGCAAAAAATCAGATTCATTTGATATAGATTTAGCGTTATATACCCTCTTAAATGATTCTGTGTCACATTTCGGAGAAAGCGCAGACAAAATGTTTGTAGTCTATTTTAGTTTCTTCTTTGAATTACTCGACAAATTCTTGTTTTACAAACCTTTTTACATCACCATAGGTAGGTACCTACTTTCATCCATATACTTTACATATTAGGTATGTCTATATTTAGATGGGTCGATGGCAGAGCGGTTGGCACGCTGGGCTAGTTATCCAGTGCTCGCGAGTTCGAACCCTGCCTCTACCGATTTCGTTCACCTATAGCACAAGCATTTGTGCTTAATTTAGGGAATGTCGGAAGATGTATATGTAGGTAGGTACTTGTATTAAAAGGATACCTATGTAAAATTTACTTATTGTATTTTGATATTTTTATATTAAGTACCTAATCACATAATTCATAGTTCATTTTTCAACATTTCATCATTCCATATTTAAATACCTATCTTTTGTTTTATGTAATATTTTGACATTAAGATTGTAAAGATTAGATTGTGAAAATAAAAACATAAAATGTCGTTTCTCGACAAATAGAGCAACGAAAACGTATTTTTATTTTCAACTGACATTATACCTATATTAATTTTTTTAAATAATAAAAAACTATAAACATTATGTAGATACCTACCTAATTTTGTCTGTGGATATAGGTAACAAATACATCGTGACTCAAATGTTGGAAAAATATATAAAGAAAGAATTGGCTAGTTTCTTTGATTGGTGTTATATTTGTCCATGAATTCAAAAAAAATAAAAGAAGGTAAGTAGGTATTTCAAATAAAGAGTAAAAGCATTCGTTCATACCATCACGATATATCCCACAATGGCCACAATGCGGGGATACCAGCGATAGGTAAAAATAAATTTTAATAATTCTTATTCCAAACTATTCTAAAGAGCCGGTATAAATAAGTTCTTTTTTTGAAATTGATTGACAATTCTACAGCGGCCCTACGAATCGAAATATTCCAATTTCGAATTTTCGATTAGAACTTAGGTACCTAGCTATATCTCACTTACGTACATTCAAATTATCTAATATTAAGGTTAAAACCACGAAGGTATTGTTAAAACATACCTGCCTACCCACCGCTAAGCTCCATTACAAAGATGGGTTCATTGCGAAAAATTAGAAATTGGGGATCGATTTGAAGTCAATATGAAGGCCGCAGGTCATATTTTTCTATGGTATGTTACTGTAGGTATTTAAATTATTTGAATCGAACACTGTGTTCAAAATAAGAACACTGGAATAAATTTATATTTCATCATGAATTTAAAAATGATATTTTATCTGTAATCACCAATCGGCTGCTACAAATTTATTTAAGAAATGTAGACGATCAACAAAATTTATTATATTAGGTACATTATTACATTCAATGCTCATTATTTTTCATATTCGTTTTCCCTCAAATACAGTCGTTTATCACGGAATATGTATTAGATAACGACGTAATAATAGTGTAAAGATCACAAATTAATTAAATTAAAATAAATGTCAGCAGTCCGCCACGGATGATAACTTTCATCTTGGTTAAATTACTGTCACAGAGCTATTTTCCAAACCACGCCCATTAGTTCGTCCATTGGCTTGCGGGCAATTAAGATGAAACGTTCATCTTTCAGACGGAACTTTCGTCACACCGTTATAGCCCCTACGTCCATCCATCCCAAGATCTCTTTTATCTCGACAGAGACGGGCGTAATGAACCACTTTGTCAAATTAATTGTCAGCCCCGAGTCCGCCTACAGAGACGCTAATTTAAATTTAGAACCGGAGACGAGCAAAAAGGCGCACGCTTTGAATTTGGAGCGAGCGAAAAGGCGCCAATTTGAACAGCAGCGTGGGGACTCGCGCGTGAAAATTCGTTCGACGCCATTTTGGTTCTTAGGACGTTTCGGTGCCGTTACGACGAAGATCAAGACACTTTTTCACGTGCATGTGGATCTAAACGTTCAAATTAGCCGAAAATTATTGAGTATTTAACGCATTTTGTCTCCTGGTAAGCTAAGGGGACACATAACATACAGTGATAAAAGCGATTCTGTCGCGGTTTGGCGCGCATCCCTGAAACTCCAATTTTCTAAATAGTTTGAAAAATAAATGTTTACTGCGCTTTTAGGCAGCAAATACACAATTCTTAATTTTAAAACAAGTGATATTTTAACAACAGGACACTACATAATTAAAAATAGTTTTAATTTAGATTATTGGGATTTAATTGAACACTAAAAAATGGAGAATTTAAGCAAAATGGTGGAAAGCTATGCAAACGAAAATTTGAAAATTTCGAACGACAATCGCAAAGACAAATCAGAGAAACGAAATATGACTGCAGTTTGCGCGGAAAAATCTTCGGGAAAAATATCGTCGAAAATTTCATTTTCGATTGACAATTTACTGGCTAAAACAAATCAAACGGGCATCATCGATTCTAAATTCGAATATCCGACTGGTGTTTCAAATAACGAAAAAAATAAAAACGTACCCTTTTGGACGGAAAAACGTTCAGTGAAAAGTGAAGATTCGCATCCATATTCAAATTATTTTTCTGACAGTGGTTTGAAAAACGAAAATGTGTGTATACAAGGCAACAGTGAAGGTATCTTTATGCCGACACATTCGAGGAGTTCGTTTCAAAATGCGGCAACACCAAACGATATGGAACCGAACGATCTGTCGATTTCGAAAATCGATCCCGACCGTATAACAATGGAAATGTTTGGCGGGAAAATGGTGCTTGAAAATGACGCTTTAGAAGGTTCAACTTTGCAGCGCGAAGTTTGCAATTCCGATATGAGTTCTACGAATTCCGACCTGGAGACGGACGACTATGAAGAAATGTTATTGGAAAGTAGACAAGCGAAAGGCGATGGTGATTATCCAGAGTTTTCTCTTGGAGAGACTTCGAGATCCGTTGGATCGTCACAAGAAAAACGGAGTGAGGGATGTGCTGATATAGAGATTGAGGATTCAAACACATTTGGTAAGTCATTAGGAAATATTTTTTTTTGTTTTAATAGCTACGTTCAAATTATGTGTTAATAAATTGATTTGAGAATAATTAGTACCTACCTACTCACCTATATATTAGATTTCAAATTAACTGAATAACATATACCTAAATCAACGATCAATCTATTATTTTCATCGTCGGACAACATTTAAAGAAAAATAAAGAGATAATTAGTTTTGTACAAATCAAATTTGTGGTTTTGGTTTCAAATTATTTTCTTCACAGAATGATCAAAAATCTGTGATATAAAAGGGTTTATTCAACCTCTACTGCTCAAAAAGGTTACTTGGACATCGCAAACCTTGCTCTCTATAACCTTTCGTAGGTATTCTTTGACCTAGGATCCTGAAAAACTAACTGGATAGAAAAATAACTGATAACTGAACTGTTTGGCTACCGATATTTAATCAAACTATTGTTATCTGTAACTCAATTTTGTCTATTATAACTGAACGGTTTAGTAATGTAGACAAAATATTTGGTTAGAATAACCGAATGTTTAGTAATCACTATGTTTTGGTTACTTTTAATATTATTTTTTTTACTGTTAACAAAAAAACACATTGTTAAATTTTACAAACTGAACATATTATAGTTTTAATTCATAAAATAGGAAGACGTATTTCATATTATAATTAAAACATCCTTTTTGTGACTGTCCTTTCCTTCGTATCACTGTATTTTCTTACTCGCGGGAAAAAAAATACTAGAAATTGTCGACGGAAAAACAAATTTCGTTATACAAGCTTTTTCGTGGACTATTTAGATGTCACAAGTGCAGAATACCGTCAAATAAATTTATCGATCGCCGTGGCTTTGTGATTAGCCGTTTGGTTTCTGTACCGGTGTTCTAGGTTTGATTCGGAAGAAATAGCCATTTGGTAACTAGCCCCATCTAGCGCTGGGTATTACAAAGTGTTTTAATTAAAATATAATGATTGACATTAGTGGCGCTGCATTTTTTGATAATCCGACCCCGTGTAATGGAACAAGACGAGAATGAAGTATAATAGGTACCTACCTAGTAAAGAAATTCGATATTTAAAATAAATTTTTGATTTTATTTCATGAGGTATACATAAAACATATACCTAATAATATACCCGAAAGAAAATTTAAATACCTACAACATATATGTAAATGCATGAATGATATAAATTTGTTGAAACTATTAGGTCAGTGGTCGGCAAACTTATTGGCCAAAGAGCCAAATATGTACATTACAACGATTCAAAAAAATTCCGAGAGCCAAATCTGTTTTTTAATTTAGTAACCTTTATTATGATTTTAGACCTTCATTAAATTACGGGTACACTGAATAAAACTTGATCTCACACTTAATCATGACAATGAATGACAAACACTTAATGCGAACAAAGTCCTTGCATCTCCTTGGAAAGTTTCAGTAAGTCAGGTTTGTATGTTGTTGTTTTTAATTTTAGGCATAATTCCAAGTTCTCATCTATAAGACGACTTCTCAGTTTACTCTTGATAAAGTTCATGCTTGAAAAAGATTGTTCGCATGAATATGTAGAACCAAAAAAGGAAAGAACAGCAAACCCAAGTTTTTTCAGTTGATCGTAAGAGTCAGGAATACTATTCCAGACGTTGAAAATGA
This sequence comes from Molanna angustata, assembly GCA_963576475.1. Taxonomy (NCBI): domain Eukaryota; kingdom Metazoa; phylum Arthropoda; class Insecta; order Trichoptera; family Molannidae; genus Molanna; species Molanna angustata. The sequence continues at coordinate 48,662,101 of OY754965.1, read as the reverse complement.
TCATGCCTTCCTTCTCCAGGTCTTTCAAAGCAGACCACTTGTGTTGTGAACTAAGATCACATTTATTCTTCTCCAATATTTCCAAATCAATACAAAGACGTTGAAATTTAGAGCTCCATATTTCCTTGTTTTTTAAATCCTGTATTGTATTTCAAAGGTACCAATGTCAATGCCAAAAGGAGAAAATTTCAACTCAGTTATCGTAGCATTAAGAGGATTTTTGATGAATGCTAAGGTCGCTCTACTGTTTTTAAACTCCTGAAACCCGTGTTCGTGTCCGTGGATATTTGTGCCAGAGCCGCACTCAAGGAGCCAAAGAGCCGCATGCGGCTCTGGAGCCGCACTTTTCCGACCCCTGTATTAGGTACATACTAAGTACTTTATAGTACAAATTAGGTATATGCGTTTTAATATCACATAAACATTCTAAGAAAAATCTTGTATATTATTCGAAGAAAATAAATATTTTCATACACATTGTACATAGTGAGTGGGAAGTGTAAAAATCTTTTGTCTTCTGTGCTAATAGCGTCTATAAGATTTGATAACCGATAGAGGTGAAATTTATTTCACAATCCTTTTCTCGAGCAATCTTTTGTAGGTACTTGCAAGTAAAATAATTTGATATTATAGTAGTTGCATGTAACACATGAGATCCAACTGTCGATGTCGTGAGTTATTATATGTAAAATTACGTTTTATATTTGCCATTCTTTATTTACAGTATTATTTTCACTCTCCACTACTTACGAATAGTGGAAAGTTATGATTTTTTTTCAAAATACTTTAGCCCCGGCACGGGTTTTTTGTAACTAATAGATAGGTCACTAAATTCAATTTTAACAAAAATTATTATTAATTAAAGTTAAATAAATTAACTTTCAATGCTGACTTCTGATCCAAAGGTCCCGGATTCGGTTCCCGGCGGAGACACAGTTTTTAATTGTGTTTTCAGTCTGGATCTGTGAGATGATTAATATTGTAAGCATCCAGAATGTGGCAACTTGTGATTGGCTGTGTGTTAAATTAATATTTGACAGAGTACCTAGCTGTTAGTTGCCCGAGAAGCAATTATAAATAAATAAATAAATTTGCCATACAAAACTTCTTAATAAAGAAAGTTTGAGAAACAGTGGACCTTTTTGAAAATCACAGTTACTTTAAATATTAAGAAATACCTACGTTGAAATATCGAGTGACAAGGAACAAACAAATAATACATAGTTAATATTATATTGTGGAACGTGCTGCGATGACGTACGAATCATCCTTGACGTGTGCGAATTGCCATTTATAAAAAAAAAAACACAATTTTATTTTTAAAATGTCGGACATATTTAAAATATCTACGCAACAGCAGAAGTGTCGATGAAGACTTGACGATGTAAAAACTTTTGAAAATACAAATGTATTGATTGATTACCAGGAAATAGAGAAAATGAATTTCGAGATGACATGGAAAAAATAAATAATAAAAAATATCTCTGAAAATCGCGAAATGACGGAGACTGAAAAACTCACGTCGCGACGGTGGGGATGATAAAAAAATGAATAATTTATCATTTTAACAGTTGAAATACAACCCGCTCGCTCGAGTTTCTATTCGGTACCTTTAAACCACGAATTATTTGATACAATTGGTTTCAAATTTGTATCTTTTTCTTGGTTTAAAGAAGATAGTTTGCATATAATAAAATTGTTTAATTGCGAAAATATTAAGAATTGAATACAAAGTAAAAAAATATGATTTGTTAAAAGATATTGATAATTGAATATGTACAAATTTAAAGAAAGTGATTGATATTAAATTCCGAAAATATTAATAGTTGAATAAAAATTGAAAGAAAGTGATTTATAATGAATAAAATTTTTAATTCCGAAAATGTTTATAGTTTAATACAAATTTAAGGAAAGCGATTCATTTAGAATAAAATTGTTTAATTCCGAAAAAATAGGTACATAATAACTGAATACAAATTTAAAGAAAGTTAGGTACATATATATTTAAAATGTTTTTTTTTTCGAAAATATTAATAGTTGAATACAAATTAAAAAAAAAGATTTGTATTGAATAAAATTATTTTATGTGCCACAAAGTTTAGTTCCAAAAATAATAATAATTCAAGAAAAAAAAACGAAAAAAAAATAAAATTAGGTAGATACGATGAAAAATCCTTGCGCTCTCTTAAAAAATATTTTCCATTCAGTAGATACTCTTTGAGCGAAACGCGTCAGTGGTCATTTTTTTTAAATTAGTGGAAAAAAGTTAAAAAATTGTATTTTTTTTAACTTATTTTTAAGTAATTTTATATAAGTGATAATGATAATGGAATTCCATCACGAATTAGCAGTCAAAAAATTAGAAATATATATTACCCGGCTCTTACGGGACACCCGAAACACTACATTCAGAATTTGTGATGGTGAACCTCATTGCTGAACTATGTGAGATGTTATTGTTGCCTGTTGTATTTTCTATTACCCGGCTCTTACGGGACACCCGAATAGTTATGAATTCGCAATTTTTAAAGTTATTTTTGTTTATTGCAGATTATCAATACTAGTACCATACTGAGATTGTATTTTGAAAGTTTCATCACAATGTATCTGTGTGTGTGTTTGTGCTGTGTACTATGCACGGCGTGTTTATTTTACTTTAGTGGGGAGTACAATATAGTGGGAGTTATGAATTTGCAATTTTTAAAGAAATTTTTTTTATTGGAGATTATTTATTTATTTATTTAACTTTTTTTACATAATATAAACAATTATAATGCACACTGGCGGGCTTATTGCCATTAGGCAATTTCTTCCAACCAACCAGATTACAGAGTGACAGAATTATACATGTACATCAATAAAAAAAATGAAAGCTACAAAAGAACAAATAAAATATACATAACACCAAGATAAATAAAAAGAAAAACATCATAGCAACAAAAAAGGGATTGGGAAGGAATATGAAGAGGAAATCGAGATCAGGTGTTTAGGGATAAATATTACGTAGCAAAGGGAAGGAAGGAAAAGGAGAGGGATCAGGTATTATCGGAGGAGAGATATCCCTGCTTTAGTCTTCTCTTGAAAATGGATAGCGAGTTTGACGAAGTTATATCAGGACTCAAATTATTCCAGAGTCTTGCTGAACGCACTTCAAAGGAAGAGCTGAAGAATTCAGTGTTGTGAATGGGGATAGTTAATGTAGTACGTTCAGCAGATCGAAGCGATAGGCCGTGATTAGATAAATAGGTGAATTTGGTTTTAAGGTACTGCGATGAATTAGGATTAAAGAGCGTATTATATAGAAGTGACAAAATATGTATATTTCGCCGTTGTCGTATCTTAGGCCAATAGAGAAGATTACGGTAAGAGGAAATGTGATCGAATTTTTTAAGTCCAAAGATGAAGCGGATACAAACATTCTGGAGGCGCTCGAGTTATCAACTAGTATCATACTGAGATTGTATTTTGAAAGTTTCATCACAATGTATCTGTATGTGTGTGTGCTGTGTACCTACTATGTGCTATCTCCTGCGTGTTTATTCTACTTTATCGATTATAGACTAAAGTACTAATTCGATTCTTTTGAAATTTTGTAAATTTATATATCTAATACTCACTTAGACCCCATTACATTTTGAAGAATATCTGATTAGTGCTTCTCAATTTTTTTAACTGTCATATATTTCAAATAACCCCAAGCTAAGAAACTTAAAATTTGATAATTTATTTTCGAATTGCTAAAATGGCACATCACTTTCATAAAACGGGATTGAAGAATTATCGAGTTTTCATAAATTAAATAAAAAATAATTTTACAAACTAATTTCATGATAATGCAGAAAATTTTTATCCAAAATTTGAATACTTTCCGGAGTGACTTGGTAGTGAGGAGTAGGTATAGCGTTGGTCACAACTCACTCGTTTTTTTACTAATATTGCACTAAACAAATAAAATAATAACGTGTCTGCTACGACAAAATGAACACCACAACTATATTTTGTTTATCATTTTAGATGGGTCGGTGGCAGAGCGGTTACCTATAGCACAAGCATTTATTTTAGGGAACGTAGGAAGATGTATATGTACAACAAGGACATATTCATTTTTATAAAAAAAAAAAAAACATTTCAAAATAACTGTGATAAATTAATCATTATTTACAATATTTGGTCAAAAATGTCATAAATTTTGAATCGTTCTATTTGTCAGTAAAAATCCACAGAGAAAAGAAGATAATTGTTATAGTTTTCATCAAAGTAAATATCTTTGGTAGGTAGGTAGGTACTTAATTACACATAAAAGATCGCCTTGTCATCTCATGGCGTTAATTGCTTAATTATCCGTCAGAGGAAACGACGCTACACCGTTTGAATTTGGAACCTGAAACTATTTCTTTCAGCTACACTTCAAAACTAATGTAAGTCACTTTTGTGCTATTCAGTTTTTTGTTTTTTTTTTTATTTTAAAATAACACGAACAAATACATAATTTTAATATTTTATTACAAAATTATTAAAATACATATAAAAAACCCATAATAATAATAAATTCAACTCAAAGATATTTTTACTGAAAAAAAAATTCCATAAAGGTAAACCAACCAGTAAAAAATAAGTATTCCATAAAACCAGTAAACCAACTTATTTTAATTTTTGATACTTTTAATTATAATATTATGAATACGTGCCTCAGATGGTTGGATATCTAACTCCTGAGCTAAAAGTACCGGGATCGATTCCCGGTGGAGACACAGTTTTAATTGTGTTTTTGTCTGGATATGTGAGACGATAATCATTGTTATGGGGTGCGTACTTAATTGATATTTGGCATAGTATATGTAATTTATCTAAAAGCATTACAAAATATTTAAAGATTTGTTTCAATTTTTAAAATTTTCAATGATGTCCAGTGATTGGGGTCCAAATGAGTACATACATAACATCAAGCCATGTGCATCACGGGGTAGGCAGAGAGAACCGAACGCCACATTTTTCAATATTGGCACACACGTGCTTCATACGTTCGTTCTTTCGTCTGTTGTTCACGATTAGAACATTTCTGTCTTTCACAATATCGTTCACATGGTCGTGCCAGTAGCGGATTTGCTTATAGATGTCGAAAATCTTGGCTTGCCTATGAATATTATGTTAAATAATAATTTAATGACCTAATAATTTTTTGACTGGTTTATTGAAACCATAGGTACCACAAGATTAAAAATTGAATCATATGTAGATACGATGCTTGACAGGGCCACAAATGTAAATATTATTTTGGTATGTGATTGTAAAATATTTTCATGGCCACTCTAAATGAACAACGATGCTGAAAAAATATTAAATTTTCTACATTTCCCGATTTTCGTTCAGGGTTTGCCCAGTCCGAAGGTTCTAGACACGCCCCTGGTCGTGTCATCTCTTTCTTGGGCGCCCCCGACCTCTCATTCTATTTCTGTCCGCAATTTATATTTTCTTCGTCAGGCATTCCTCATTCATTCTCCTTATGTGGCTAAACCATGAACTCGATTTTTACTCGCCGTAAAATAAATTTTTAAAATCGAGCTTTTAATCTTTTTTAACTTATTCTGTTTTTCTTTGACACCGCAGAGTTGGAATGCACATCATTCTAATTTTTAAACGGGCGTTCTTAAAATAAATGCGCGTGTTACCAGACGTAAATAATGACAAACTCTTTGGTTGCCAGTAATTTGGATAAACGGTCTGGCTGGTTAGTGGTTAGGTAGGCATCACACCACCTATCTATTTTCGCGGGACATCAATCAGGGAGCAATTAGCTTCTGGCGGCAAAATCATAGGCTTATTCACGCAATTATTTCTACAAATTCAAATTGATGAACGTATATGAATCAGCGCAGTAAATGATATTTTTCATAGAATTACGCTGCTCTGTCGTGCTTCTCCAGATTATGTTTTATTTACTGAAACGGACTTCTTTAAAATAATGTTTTCTTAAAAAAAAAAGAAAATGTATTTATCTACACATAATAACAATGACATTTCGTAGATATACGCGTTATATGAGAACAAAATGCTTTACAAAAATGGTACAGTTTAACGATTTCTTACAATATCACCAAGAAAGAGCACACACGACAGAATACATTAAGTAAGACAGATATAATACAATAATACATATTCAGGCACACAGTGAAGACGTGTTCTCTTTTACTCCAGTGCAATCACACTATAATTATCTTTCACACCAAATAATGAGCCTGAAAGAGACGAACTTATAGTTATAGCTCTGTACAAAAGCGAATACAACAACATAATCCCTTTGCATACCTACAAGCGAACATGATTTAAGTACTCTATCTTTTACTCAAAATAAAAATAACTATAAAAAAACCATAAATAGTTATTGATATACTGATATACCTGGTCGTTCCTTCACAGTTCTAGTGTAAGTTTTACATGTACATATTCATCACAAAATATGTCATTTTGACTACGACAATACGTCCGAACACTACAACATCTTGCGTGTAACTAAAGTACGGTAAGAATTTAGTGAGGTATGTGCCTTACTTATTGTTTACCGAATTTAAAGACTAGTAACGTATATATTATTTTTATATACCATCGCATAAAACATTGCGAACAACAGAGAACCACAGGTGAATGTGTGGCAAGTTAGAAAAATGTGGCGTTCAGTTCTCTCTGCCTACCCCCGTGAGGCACATGGCGTGATGGTATTATGTATGTATTAGATATTCGATGATATACTTGACGTATTACAATTATATGCAAAGTAGGTATGCATGTAGGTACACATACATACATATAAAAACATAGACATACACTACTCTTACACAAACATTTTGACAAACTAGACAGACCGAACAGGCTAAAATCCAGATAATATCCAGACAAAAATCGGACAAGGAAACTTCTTATATTAGGTACTTGAAAACATTTATTTGCGATATCAAAATTTGGCTTAAACAAAAGGGCAGAGATTATATAAAAAAAATAATTAAACACTTTACTTTCCTAACAATCTTAAAAGAAAACTTTTTTTTGTTATTAATGTATTTTGTATATATGTATTTTTAATTCTCTGTGCGTGTCCCTTAATAAAATAAAACTAGTCCTAAACTAAAATTACATCAATATACTGTCTTTGAACAGGTTTTACCTAGTGAGGCAGTTTATTACTGCAATATAATATCTGGTATCTGAAAAATTTGTAATTTAAATATTATGCAATTACTGTTACTAGATATTATAAAAAAATGTATGTTTGTCATCATCATCATTATTGGCGCTACAGCCCTGTGTGGGCCCTGCCACCCAAGACAACGTGTCATTTAGCTCAAGAAAAGAAACAAGAAAAGATAACTCAATGTAGGGTATTGTCTAGGGGGCCAGTCCTCCTCCAGAATTCTTCTCCACGCATCATTGTCCACCGCCGCTCTCCTCAAGTTTGTTATTCCGATCGCCCTTATATCGTCTTTGGTATGTGTCATTCAGCCATCTTAGCTTGGGCCTGCCTCTATTTCTTCTGCCCTCTGGATTGGTATTAAGAACCTTCTTGGTCATCATTCATTCGGCTGACATGACCCATTCACTGCAGTCTACGTACTTTAATGACTTGTACAATCTTGGGTTCGTTATATAATGCCTGTAGTTCGTCCGTTATAAGTTATAGGTATCTATAATTAAAAGTAAAGACTTTTTGATTCTGCATTAATTTTATTATGCGCGCCTTAACAGGCCTATTTCGCCTGTTAGGGCATTAACTAGCTTATTAATAATTTCGTCCGTTATCATTTACTGGACCAAAAAATAGGCTATTTTCGTCTCTTTTTGTTAAGACCTAGCATTCAGCTCCATACACTAGCACAGGTCTAAGAACAGTGTTATAAATCAGGTTTTGTTTTTCTCGTTAGCATTTTGGACCTTATGTGCTTTATTAGACCATAATAGCACCTATTGCCAGCGATCAATCTTGCCTTAATTTCAGTGCTGTAGTTATTTTCATGAGTTACGATAGCACCTAGATAGCAAAAAGAGTCGACCGATTCCACTGTATGTGTTTCCTTATCAATAGGACGCAGGTTATAATTATGTGAATGTATCTACATAACTATAATTTTTATCTGACGCTCTAAATAAATGTACCAATAAGTCGATATTCAACATAATTAAAAATCGATTAAAAAACATTTAGACGATGAAATATATATTTTTCGGTGTTATGTTGCCACCCCTGACTGGAGTTTGTAGTGTAAGCTAATTAGGTAGATATGTAGTCGATGTATGTAGATATGTGGAGCACAATGTTGAGTGTCTGCAGTTCGAAGCCCAATTTATTTTGATAAATTGTCTCCGTTCTGCTAAACGATTTGATATACCTACCTACATACCTATGTATATACTCACAGAAACACAACAAGCAAATAAAAATAACACATTTTCTAAATCAATATGGTGGACCAAATAAAATATGCAACGGTTTATTTGTAAACATATATTTTTAGTCTTCACTACCCCGAATGTATAGTAAGGCGTTATGAATTTGAAATTTTTGCGGGTATTTTTATGAAATCTTTTTAAGTAGAGCATATATTATTATTGGTAGATACATTGATATTAATATAGGTACTAGTAATATACTAGTTGCACGTAACACATGAGATCCAACTGTCGATAGCGATAGTATGTATAGTTGAAGAATAAGTACCAAACTATAAACCCATAAATACAAATTATTTAATATTTTAAGATATTTGGTTTTCTATACAACACATGTACCTAGGTATGTATGTCAAGATAGGATAGTATGGAGGTCAGCCCTTTGATCCTACCCAGAATATGAAAACAGCATGATGGTATGTATGTATGTTTGGAGATTAGTATCAAACTATTAAGTCTTCTTAGATATAGTGTGTAGGCTACTGCCATACAAATTGTATGAAGCAATGTCGTCACTAAATTCAATTTTTATAAAAATTGTTAAAAAAAAATTGAGATGTACTTCTACAATATTAATATTTTTTATATAAGTAAAATTAAATTATCTAGTTGGGGTGTTTAAGGCTTTTTTCGATATTAAAAAAAAAATGGAAATATAGGCAGTTAAACTCATAACTTTATCATAAAAATAATATTTTTATGTTTGAGAAACCCTGGAATTTTTTTGAAAAAACCAATTTGAGATTTTGTATTTGTCTATGTTTTTACCAATTTTCAGCATTCTAGCTTTTATGGTTTTTGAGATATAGGGAAAAATAAATCAAAAATTCAAATGTTAATAACCCCTGACTGAAACAAAAATTCACAATTTTGAGTATAAAAGTTTTGTAGGCCTATAACTGTTTATATATTCTGATATTTTAAGCTTTGTGAATCCAGCGGATCAAAAGTTATAAGGGGGGGGGGGGGACAGACACATTCACACAGACAGACACACACACACACAGACAGACAGACACACAGAAACACAAAACTCACATAAAATGTTCTACTCCGAATTCAGAGTAAATCCATGTATGGGAACATATATGCTGCGAAGACTCTAAGTTGGTGTTTTTAGCATGCAAAAAGTCCACTACGCCATACAAAATGTTCCTAGTATTCCTTATACGCGGGTCTTGCAATTTGTGAAAATTCTATATAATATGTTTCACATCAAAATCATTTCACTTGAGAATAAGCTGAAATACCATCGCCATCTATGAAGTGATGACGAAACTTTTTTTACGCCATCTATTGAGAAATTGGTTTGTGAACAATAAAAGCAACAGTCCTTGTTCATCACCCTGAAACGCACCAGAATTATAAGTCCATAAGTAAACAAGCCAAATATAATGACAGGTTGTAAACCTTGTAGGTTCCTTGATTTCCCAGTTCTACTATAATATTCCAATTTCGTCTCTATTGAGATGTTAAAAAAAATGTTATAAAAATATTAATAATAGTTTGTAATTGATTTCATTTATTTAGATTCGTGGACACCCATTTATTATTTAGTTATTTATCATTTGTTCATTTACACGGACGAGTTGTTTGATAGATACAACCGCTTCTTCATCAGATAATCTGTTCACTAGACTATTATTACTTTAGTAAACGAAAAATATATACGATAGGTATATTCATTGTAAGAGTATTCGTTCATGCTCATTATACCTCAATAAAATATTCACATATGGTAACAGCATGTTAGAAAATGTATGTAGCAATAACATACAAGTCTGTATGTGTTGCAATTACAAAAAAATGTAAGAAAAAAAACATCAACGCGTCATTTAATATATCATGATGAATAAATGCTACAGAAATTAAAGCCAATGACAAAGAATTCTTATAGTTGAAAAACAGATTATGTATATTTTTATTTTTTTAATTCAAATCATAACAAAATATACGAACCTTAGATTATAATTCTATGATACGAACATACAAAAATTTACTAGCTTGTGTAGAGGGAGGATGTGTGTAACTAAATGACTAAACAAAAATGTAATAAAATAAAAATAAGATTAGGTATACCAGCATATAAAAAAATAATTAACTTTGTGTTAAACACAATATTACTTACAAGTATTAAACACAATGTATTGGTTGGGAAAAAAGTCGTAGTAGGATTTGAGCCGAAGCCCATTAAGCTGATAACCTAGAGCCCTAATATAAGCTTGTTTCAATGAATTTCTAGATTAATAATTAAAAATATTGAAAAAAATGTATCATACGATTTCAGCATTTCTGGTATTTTAATATTTTTTTTATTCTTTAATTGAATCTTGATTGCTGTCGAGCTTGGGAAAGTCATAAATTACAAAGTAATTCAAATTACAGACACAGCATATTATTTTACACTCCAGACTTTAAAATTTATGTCTCGGCAGTGTTTTTTTTTTGTTACATTTATGTGGCACAAAGCGACACAACATCGCGTTTTGTCACTATTTATTGATCTTAAGAGTGAGTTAGACTTAATAATCGTGTTTTATTCTGTGTTTTGACAAGTTTTATTTATGTTTCTGCAGTCTAAATGTCAAAACATAATAATCCCGCGCTTTCATGTGTTGCCAGTAAAAATTATTTTATCATTTTTAATCGTTTAATGGCTGTTGAGTAACATTTGTAGGTAGCTGTTAGGTGTGTGTTCATTATTATTTGAAAATTGGAACGATTTTAATCTTTGATTTATTTATTACCGTTTTGTCGATAGAAAAATGAGCAAAGGCGTTCGTATTAATTATATGTACACAAATATCTGCGAACAACGCGATAAATTAAAAATATTATAATTTTATCAGATATGTAGGGACTGACGTAAACAATATTCATGATTTCAGTAACATAAAACAGTTTTCAAGACAATTTTATTATTTAAATCATTTCCTAAACATCATAACACGAACTACATATTATTTTAGATTGCCCATATTTCAAAATAATCCCTCTTTTCATTAGATTGTATATTTTATGATAGTACTTTATCAGTGTCTCCAGTCCAAGGAAGCAAGGATTAATTGGGAAATAAATTTCAATAACACCTTAATGACTTACCACTGCGCCACGGAGTTCGATATTTAAAAATCGTTACCTACTTATTGTTACCTAATGTATAAGAAACTTCTATTATGACCTATTAGATACTTAAAATTTGATATTTTTATTTTCAAATTGTTAAAAAGACACATCACATCCATTAAATGGCATTAAAGAATTGAAGTTTTCATTAAAATTTATTTAAATAAAAAATAATTTAATAAACTCATTTCATGAAAATGATGACATAGAAAAAATATTCTATATCACAAATTTGGTGATATAGAATATTTTTTCGAGTTTCATACATTAAAAGGTAATTTAGTGTGCATATTTGTGTACCTACATCCGTATAACCAGGGTATACAAGGGTCTTAATTTGATTTATTATGGAAATAAAAATATATATTATATTCTAGTCTCTCTCTCTCGGCGTCGTTTTCCTCGTGACTGAGGGTCCTGATCTCAAATAGATGTACCTCGCACAATGCTCACCCAGGCAGAGTTTGCGATAATTTAAATGACGTATAAACCATTTTTAGCGCATGCGATAGTTACCCTTACTAACACGTGACTTCATAATGTATTAGGCGAGTTTAATATAATATTATGTTTTCAGTCACTAGATTAAGTATTATAATATTATGCTCTCTCTAAAAACCTACCTACCGCCTTATGTTCTATTACAAAGGTAGGTTTTTAGCGAAAAGTTTGAAATTGGTATCTGATTTCAGGTCAAGAATAAGACCGCTGGTCGATTCATCTCATCCTTGATCTCCCTATCGGTCTTCTTCCTCTACTGCTCTCCAGCATTACAGACCTATTAAGGCTTTCTGCACTTTCTTTCCATGATACATGGCCAAATAATCCGATTAGCCTTTGTATGCAAGTGCATATTCTAGTAAAATACTTTGATAGTTGTATTTCTTTTAATTTCAGACGATTATTCTGCCGACGGTAGCGACAGCAGAAAGAAACGACCCCGCACAGCATTCACAGCCCAGCAGATTAAATCTCTCGAGGGAGAGTTTGAGAGGAACAAATATCTCTCGGTAGCCAAGAGACTTCAGCTAGCGAGGAGTCTTAAACTGACAGAGACTCAGGTACCTACATTTTTTTTATATTAATATATATTATTTCTCGGGCAACTATATCCTATTCTGATTCGTTTCAGAGTACGATAACGTCTAAATCAACGGGCGACCATGGATAAAAGGATTTTATCCGCGCGGTGTGACGTAATGAGTCCCGTATAAATACAGTCAACTTTTTGACATTTCTCATATACCAAAAATCAGACGAATAAATTTAGACGAATCAGAATAGGACATTTATGTCTGATATTAATGTAACACGCACATAATAGCAAGTTGCCATATTCTGGAGATTTATTATAATAATCGTCTCACTGGGAATCGAACCCGGAATCGTATTTACTTTTCCGTGTTGATTAGGAGGCAAGTAGGTACTGCCTCGAATTAGGCACTAGTTTGTTGCGCTTATGCGTCCTTTAACAGTTCCATATTACTTAAAGACTTAAACAAAATTACTGATTATTATTACCATATACCTATTCTTTGAACAAAATACAAATATGACAGACGAAATGCGAACAAAATGAAATAGAGCGCGAACTTCATGGCTATATAAGATGTTCCATATTCAATAATTAATTGCCATGAATTGAACACGTATTAGCAGGAACAGTTTGCTTTGTTAAACCGTGTGCATTTAGAGGACACGTGCCTTGAATTCAACACGAGCTTTTAAGTGCATTAGCGCAACAAACTAGTGCCTAATTTGAGGCAGTACTTGCCTCCTAATCAACACGGAAAGGTAAATACGCAACCCGGAACCCTTGGATCAGCAGTCAGATACCTAACCAACTGAGCCACGAAGGTCGATAATCTCTTATACCTACTATGAATTTAATAACGTCATTATATTCATTTATATAATAGTCTTGATTTTTGTGTGATTTCAGCTATTTTATTAACTTATCTTGCGAGCAACTTAATAATTTAAAATAAAATTATACTTTATTATACACTATACGTAAATAATATAAATTATTTATATACATTTTATGTGAACTACATACATATATAGGTATATAGGTTATTTTCTTGTCAAATCACGGTCTGCCCCTTCGATCTGCTGATCGTACCACACTAGCTATTCCCATTCACTCTACTGAATTTCTCAGTTCCTCTTTTCAAGTACAATCAGCAAGACTATGGAACACCTTAAGTGATGATATTACTTCGTCTCAATCGATTCAACTTTAAAAAAAAAGACTAAAGCTGTTATACATCTCTAATAACTCTTAATTGATACTCCATCCTCTCTCTCCTCCCACAACCTCTATCTCCCTCCTTTCTTTGTTGCAGTGTATTACATTCAATAATGTTATGTGTCTGTCTTTCTATTTGTTTCTTAATATATTTTATTTCATTTGAGTTAAAAATAAAAAAAATATAAATGTTATGGAATAAAAAGAGGTAACAAAAAAGAGATAACAAAAAAGAGGTAACAAAAAAGAGGTAACAAAAAAGAGGTAACAAAAAAGAGGTAACAAAAAAGAGGTAACAAAAAAGAGGTAACAAAAAAGAGGTAACAAAAAAGAGGTATGAGAGGTAATAAAAAACCGCTAAGTTGACAACTGAAAAATGTGTGAAAAATTTTAATAATGTTGATATTTTCCAATTTGGCTATAACAAATATCAAAAAATGATACGAAGAAAACTAGTGACGGTTGATTGACGGCCTTATGTGGCAGGGCAGAATGGCAAACACCTTCATGACCTTCATCTGCCTCTTTGTCATTCCTACCTCCTTCATCGTCAATCAAACAAAACCCTCTACAATACTATATTGTTCTGTATTGTATTTTGATAGTTCTGTTATCTATTTTATTCGGTATAATAACGTTTTTCCTTTTCTCTTTTTTTTTTGTTTGGTAATCATATTGTTATAATTTGTGGATAGTAGTTATAGCTTATGATTATGCTGATTGTTTTGTATATTATTCTGTTGTCGCTGTCTACTGTCCCGAACAAATAAATAAATTAATATGTAATAATAATCAGTGGCGCTACAACCTATCGTGGGTCCTGGCCTCCTCCAGAAAAATTAATATGTACATATGACAATTATTCTGTGTTAATGAAAATTTGGCGTTATACAGCATATGGATAATCAGGCGTATAGCTTGAAATAGCTTAATCATAAAATAGTTCCAATAATAGTATATAATAAGTATATATAGTTGTAGCGAAACATCTTGAACTTTTAGCCGAGAAATGGGGGCGATTTGCACGTAAACCAACGAAGCAAAAAGACACAAATTTGCGCTCTGAGCAAACGGAAGCTCGTTCAAGATGTTTGTTGAAAATTATACCTACCTATTCCAAAAATCTATTTAAAGGATGTGATGATGTGAAGAAAGAGGAATAAATCTGATTATTTAATATTTTTATCTGATCGATAAACGTACCTATAACTAAAAAAAAAAAAAAAAAATACGAGTGGGTTGTGGCCAACACTAAACTCCTCACTGACAAGTCATTCTATAAAGTATTCAAATTTTGTATGGAAAATTTCCAACATTTTCATGAAATGAGTTTGTTAAATTATTTTTTATTTAAATATTTTATTATGAAAACTTGATAACTCTTCAATGCCATTTTATGAAAGTGATGTGCCTTTTTACGAATTTGAAAATAAAAATTTCAAATTTTAAGTTTCCTGAGCTTGGGGTCAATTTGAAATATTTGACAGTTAAAAAAATTGAGAAGCACTATTCATATATCGTTCAAAATCTAATGGGATCTAATCGAGTATTAGATATACATATTTACAAAATTTGAATAGAATCGAATGAGTACTTTAGTCTATAATCGATAAAGTAAAATGAACACGCCGTACATAGCACACACACACAGATACATTGTGATGAAACTTTCAGAATACAATCTCAGCATGATACTAGTTGATAATCTGCAAAAAAAATAGCCTTAAAAATTGCGAAATCATAACTCCCCACTATATCCCCTTGGGTTAGTGAGGAGTAAAAATATGAATGAGGAGATTGATGTCGCTGATAGTAAATATTCGCATATTTTTTGCAACGAAAAGTAGGTACTTACTTTAGTTGTCTAAAATCAAAAAATTTCAGTACATATTGATAAAAAGTCCCCTTTCTTACATATTGTTGTAATTTCTACATAACTTAGATGATTCAATATTTGATAATAAAAGTTTTATAAGAAATTCTTGCGTCAAAATGATTGATGTAAATGTTTTATTGTTCGCAGATAAAAATTTGGTTCCAGAATCGAAGAACAAAATGGAAGAGGAAATATACTAACGATGTGGAATTATTGGCCCAACAATATTACAGCAGTATGGGAGTGTTAGCACCACGGCCAATGTTCCTAGGCGATCGTCTGTGGATTTTCAACTGCCCAAATCAAATGCCATTGAACCCCATCCCGCCAACTCAGTGGTCGAGATCATTACCGAACATTTCAAATTTACCGCCTAATATGCCGACACCCGAATCATCACGTCAGTTTTACGCGGTTCCAAACCACGAACAATTAAATTCCAACCCACCTCGAATATTACCGCAAATGGTACATCCGCCTCAAATGATACCGCAAATTTATCAACAAAATTATTCTACAAATAGCGCAGTTAATATTGAAAATAGTAATTTATGGAATAAACCGGTAGGAAATATTCTTACAAATTTTCGAAACAAGATTGAATGTTCTAGTAGTCATACTTTTGGAGCTAGCAAAATTGGTTTCTCTTCATTTCAAAACAATGATTCACGAGAGCAAAAAATATCTATCGAAACAGAAAATAAGCTAAGGCAATTACCTAAAAGCAATAATTCTCCATTGTCATTTACCCCAGAAAATGACAGATTGGAAGAAAATTTCAGTGTATGAAACATAAATAATTTATCCGAAAAAAAAACATTTTCATCATTCAATTTATTGAAACATCATAAATATGTAATGTAAAAAACATTGAAATTTATCGTGGTAGTATAAAAAAAAACAAAACAAAAAGATGTAAATCTTTAAGAGAATTGAAGGAAAAAACATTATTATTCTGTTAATGTATCATTTACTGTGATCATTTTTAAACAATGTTTTTTATAAATAACTGAAGACAAATTTTGATTAAATAAAAAAAAAACAAAGTACCTAAACCGATAAAAAAGTGGTAAACTTATTTATTTTGAAAATTGCTTAAAATCACTAAAAACATAGAAATAACTCAACGAATGATCTTGCAACTAAAGATTTTTTATTGACGATGACGATGATACTTATATTATGGTGCAAGTATTCCAACTGTCGATTTGTTCAAGACAATTTATTTCTCTAAACATATCGACATAGTTTCAAGCCGAGATCCGCAAAATTTTGTATGTGTAGGTCTACATTTTTCATGGTTTTTCCAGCTTTGAAATTTTTTAATATTTGTATATTTGTTGCAGTAAAGAGTTATCAAATTTTGACAAATAAATATAGACAAATACAATATCTCTATTAAAAACGAACATTTTTACTTTGACAAATTTGTGTAAAACTGCCTAAAATTCCATTTTTTTCAATATCGAAAAACGCCGAAATACTCCAACTAGATTAGTATTAAAATATTAGAATTTTCCATAAAAAATACATTCATTATAGTAGTACATCTCAAATTTTTTTATTTTTTTTGTAAAAATTGTCTTTACTGATGACATCGTTTCACACAAGGTTTCACATAATTTGTAAATCAGAATACACAATATCAACGGGATTTTCAATATTTTGATTTCCTATACAATATCCTATCCTGATATATATGTTTCGTATAGAAAACAAAATTTCATGATATAATACAATTATTAATTTTGATTTAAGGGTTTATATTTTGGTTCATAGTAATCAATTATACATATTATCACCATCGACAGATGGATCTCATGTGTTACATGCAACTAGTATATATAAATACTTGAAATGATTTGTAGCATTTATATTTTAAGTAATAAACTGTGTAGATTGAATTAGTTTTGTAATAAATGATTTTTTATCATGAAATTTGTATTTATTTCATTTCAACAAAATTTATTTTAAGTTGTGTATAAATATTATGGTATGTTAATATTATAAATATTTATATACCATAATATGAACACTGTGTATGAATATTATATCATAATATGAACACTGTGTATGAATATTATGGTATATTAATACTATCGGTCCTAAAATAAAATAAATGTTTCTTTTCAAACTTACAATTAAACATTTTATTCACCGTGATATACCTACCAATAAAAATAATTTTAATATTATTTACCAACCATCTTAATAAAAAAAATGTTGTGAGTGTAATCGGACCTTTACTATCGTTTGCGTTAAAGAGGTTTGGAACAACTATATTATCCATTGAACAGTTTTGGTACATTGAAAACGATCACGTGGTTAGTATATAAAAATATGGCTGTCGTCGCGTATTGTGTTTGACAGTTTCGCAAAGTAAATAAAATGACGGCTTATTAATTGTACAAAAAAATCGATGCACTTACCATGTCTGGTGAGTGTGGTCACAATCAAAGATACAATACGTCATTAAATGTGAGTAATTTGCCACTACTCTTATCTGAATATTAGACTTGTTATGGTTTCATATGATTTTCCGTCGGCTTTGTTCTGCGACGCATCTTGATTGTTTATTTGCATTTTTTTTTCTTTTTCGCCTGCAGCGACGTGATTCAACTCGGTGTCTGTCGAAACATGATTATGTTTAGTTTGACTGTAAAGGAAGAAAAGATGTGCTAGTGCATTAATTTTGGTGTATTTTAATGTTAAAAGTTAGGATAGGTGATGAGAAAAATCAATATTTTGTCGTCTAGACTTGACGGCGCCGGGAATGTGTAATGCACCTGTTGTGACGGCGTGCAAATTGCATTTGTGTATTGTGGAGGCTGACCACACTTGTGAACGTCGACCTAATTTTGCAGTTTACAAATAGGCTGCCAAATTTTATCTCTATTGACCTTAACATTGCCGTGAAGTTCACGAATCCGACGGAAAATTATTGTAAATATTTATTTATAAACCGATGTCTTTTAATTGATAAATACGTGATTATAATTTTTGTATATTTGAAAATACACATTTATTTTACATTCAATCATCACATTCAATAGTAGTGTTTAAAATACGTACTTTTTAATTTGCTTACGATTTTCATAAAAAATAGCATAATACATGAATTATTACGGAATAAATACTGAAAAGGTTAATAATAATAAAATTAAATTGTACAAAATTAATGAAAATGTAATCATTGATTCTATCTGTCAAAATGTTTTATTGGAAAATTTGTGAAAAACTGTTTTGGCAATAATTTATTTATTTATTTAGTAGCACAATATTAAAAAAAATATATATTAAAGGCAACTGCTTCACTAGACAGAGTCTGTTCCGAATATAGTTTTTTTAGTTAATAATACTTTTTAAAATTCGATCAGCCATGGAGATAATACGCAGCCTTGCTTCACCCCTTTATTAATAGGGAACCATGTATATTGATCACTGCGTTAGGACATTGAAGAATGAAAATAAAGGTCTGAAACTAAGTACTGTAAACGTACGTGATTTGATGTATGCAGACGACAAAGTGGTGATTGCTGAATGTGCGGATGAGTTACAGTATTTAGTAAATAAAGTGTATGAAGGATGCCTGCAAAATGGACTGAGAATGAATGTTAGTAAATCTAAGATATTGGTATTTGAAAAGACTGAAAGTATAACTGCATGTATGATAAAAGTAGAGAACGAATGGCTAGAACAAGTTGAGGAATATTTATATTTGGGGAGTATGTTTGAACGGAATGGAAGACCCGATAAAGATATCGAAAGAAGAGTTATGGCAGGGAATAGAATAAACGGAGCACTTAGACCAGTAATGTCCGACCCAAGCATCTCAAAGGAAGCCAAAATTGTAGTACACAATGCAATTGTGGTGCCTACTTTGACGTATGCTAGTGAAACATGGACCTGGCAAAGAACACATGAAAGTAGAATAAATGCTGTAGAAATGAGATCACTAAGAAGAGTATGTAATAGAACGATATATGATAGAATAAAAAATGAGGACATAAGGAGAGAATGCAAGTTAAAGAAGGATATTATATGTAAAATGAAAGTGAATGCTTTAAGGTGGTTTGGACATATAGAAAGAATGAACGATGAACGACTGACCAAAAAAATATACATGGGTGCAAGAGATGGAGTGAATAGCAGAGGTCGCCCCAGAAAGGGATGGCATGACCATGTGAATGATATTTTGAAAGAAGGAAACATAAAAAGTTTGAACAATCGACGAGCATGTATGAGACGATGCATGGATGTAAAGGAAGCCAGAAATGTGTGCAAAAATAGAGAAGTATGGCGCTCAATTCTCTCTGCTTACCCCGTAAGGGACATGGCGTGATGGTATGTATGTATGTATGTATGTATGTAAAATTCGAGTAAGAATGGTGTGTTCTCTAGTTAGATTATATAAAAATAATAAGAATAAATTATCCAATAAGAATGTATTTTACAGAATTATGTAAGTATAGAATGAAAAATAAACTAAGTGTTATTATAAAGTTTAAGCACGTTGGAAGAATGAATGATATTCAACTGACAGAAAAATGTACTTTTGATATCAATTGAGCTTTGTTCGGTGGATCCTAAATTTATGATAATATTCATTCTTTTACTGTAGATATTTTTATATGTGAAAGATATTAACTTACAAATTAATAATTACGATGATGTGTGTTGCCACATAGCCACCAAATCTTTTGAACTGCACTTGCACATAAAGACATACCAATATGCTGGTATTTGATCTTTTATTACTGTAATAAACAGGTAAACATAATTTATTTAAACACAATTTATAATACAACCACAGTAAAATAATGATATATTCTCTAAAAAAATTGTTAATAAAATAAAAAGGTGAAGGATGATAAAACTTTAAAAGAGAAAAATATGTTGATATCTTAATGATGATTTTTTAATAAGAATAATAGTTTTTCACAGGAATCAGACATTCAAATGTATACCGATAATATATATTTACTATAAACATAACAATTTTTATGCTGACACCTGTGACCCACAGTAAAAAACAGGCTAAATAATTTTCACTGTCTCTCAATAGATGGCATTTGAATGCAAAACGTTTATTTTAAGCAGAATGATATCAGAAATACAATTTGTGTAACATTCAACAACATCATGGTGTACCTATTTGTTGTAAAATAGTGGATTAAATCTTGTTTACAGCAAATAAATTATTATTTAGGTATTTATTTATTCTAAAATATCACCGAACGTAGATCCCAATCAAATATTAGAAAAAAAATATATACCTAAAAAAATCATGAGGGAAATATATGGGATTGAATGAATAATAATATTGAAGTAATCTAATATGTTTAATGCCGACATTAGTATGTTTCGCAAATTACAAAAAAAATATTCACGGGGAATATGATATTATTTTAATACAGAGAAAGAAGTCGGTAAGAATACTAAAGTCAAAAATAAAATGTGTATTTATTTTCAGGAAACAAAATTGCACAACTCCAAGATGGTGACTAATACGGAATTAGGTTTTTGATAAACATAACTAACATAGATTAATTAAAAATGGGTCCTAAAATATATATCATACTGGCAGTGGTATTCATATCTTTGGCTCTTTCTGCTGCGCATGCCTTATCAGTGCCGAGTCAAGAAAATCTTACAGTTGAACATTATGAAAATAGAAGGAGGCACGTTAGAGATGTAGAGTCTCTTCAAAATACTGAGACGGAGAGCAACGGAGATAAAAAGACCAGCAGTGTACATAGCTTAATAAAACAGATTAGAGAAAGAATAAAGATGCAGCATTTTTTACAACATTTTGACGCAATTAACACTAATGTAGCGACACCACAGTCAACAACCGTAGATAATTTAGACATTGTTAGAAATAAAAGAAACGGTCCGAGTGTTCATAGCTCGAGACACAAACGAAGAAGAAGACACGTCAAACTGGTGTACAACAACAACGAACCGCCAACAAGATCGGACAGTGTCGTAACACAGGGAGTCTTGTCAAACGTCACAGTTGACGAAACTGCCGTTAACTTGAACAAAACCGAACATAGGATGACGGGTAATGATTCGAATGTCAGCGTTAAAAATGTGGATAGTCGAATTGCGGTGAATGGCAGTTCTGCTAGCGTTGAAAACGATTTGGCAAACAGTCATGACGGCCTGCGTGGCGTCTTCCACGAAGGAAAGGTGGTAACTTCGACGGACGTAAGGATGTGCGTGCACAAGTTCAACAATGTGGTGCGTTCTGCTCCGGTCTCATCAGATGGCAGCAGGAATGAATACAACGATTATGATGGCATTGATTATCCGGAAGAATACGGTGAGTTTATACAAAGTAAAAAATTTTGGAGTATGTTTCAGTTATTGCTTGCGCTAATATTTGATCTATATTTTTCTATATTATTAACTCGTTTGTTATATTGAAGTACAAATCCAATGTAGTTTCATTTATAGTACAAATTTTTAAGCCAGAATAGGTTTAACCACTTAACTGGTAGATTTGTTCGAGAAAGTGTGTCTAAAAATTTACCGTTTTTTTTCAACATGACATACAATGTTACACGGTGACAAAATGCGTACAAATAAATTCTGTGAACAAATAAAAACACTAAAACAAGCACAAACACGACCTGCCCGAACGTCCTTCGGCCTCGTCAATGATACGCAAATATATTTCGCTCTGGGAAAGCCCTGGCAAGGAAATCAAAACAAGTTTTGCCCGAGCGAGACTCAGCTCATCAATATATTGTCGATATGCCAGCCCGAGTGACACTCAGGCAAACCAGTTAAGTGGTTTACTACGTTATAAGTTCTTAAAAATTTCAATAAATCGCCATTTTTCTAGTAAAATTGTGTTGAATCTAAACTGCGATTTTAATAGTGATATCTTAATATATGTATGAAAATCTCATGTCACGATGTTCGTACAAGCTAATCTCCGAAACCACCCAACCGATTTCAATGAATTTTTCTAAATTTGTGTGGTTGGTTCTGGATTGAAAAATGGATAGTTTATTTATCGAAATCTAAAAATATATTTTTTTTACGATTTGTCAACCACAAATTTTGACTTCTACACTCCTCCATAAAATTTTATAGGTTTTTTTTTTTATTTTTTTTAATTCTTAAGTGGTGTAATCTTCCAAATAATAGCAGTGTGAACAAATCTATTGACATTGTATTACGCAAAAAAAAAATGAAAAATACATAAGTAATTAATATAAATATGTATCTTCTTTTGCCCTCCTTCGTCCAGTAATGGACATAGACCTTCCCCTGAGACCTCCACAACTCCCTATCTTGGGCAGACCACATCCATCCGCCTCCAGCCACTCGTCTTATATCATCAGACCACCTCATTTGAAGCCTTCCAACCTGTTCTAAGTCACCATTCTAGCACTTTCTTAGTCCATCTGGGAGTCTGTGGTTCAGGTGACATGCTTTGCCCAGCTCCACTTCCTGCTTGGCAACCTTCTGGACAACGTTTATTATTTTGGTTTTCTGTCTTATCCACGAGTTAGTTTTTCTATCTCTTTCTATCTCCTTAACATAGCTCTTTGTGTTACTACTTAATTATGTAGCATTTTGTTTTTGGGTTGTAAATATGTATATTTCTAAAATATACAGTATTGCATAATTTTATTTCATTTTGCGAAATAAAATAAAATTAGTATGCAAGGAACAAAATAGAGGTATATCCTGTCGCAAGGTTTAGCATTTAGTTATGTCCGTTCTATTTTTAGATTCTTTACTATTTTAGGATATAATTATTTGATTTTGGTAACTGTGTGTGTGCTTATATTTTAGTATTGCAAGATGTTTCGGTAATTCAGTCTTTCGTCATGAATCAATTGCTTATTTAGAAATATATTTTTGATTTACTTAAAGTGGATACAAAGACATAAATTCTTTGAAGAATTTTTCTAGCTATAAATGAAATGGCGCATGTTGTGGCGCAAATGTTCATTTAATAATCATTACATTTCGTACAACGAACCAAATGTCATTAAATTTACCAAAGTTGGGAGATCTTTATTATTTTTTTTTATTTATTTGAATTTGACAATGAAATAATGAGGCAAAATAACATCTCACACTTAGATTATATATGATACAGATACCTAGTCAGCGCAATGAAAGTATGACCATTAAAACTAAGAACATAGTTCTGAGTTTCACTCGCCCGGCCATCAATACAGTCGTAGAACACATAGTAGTACACATAAAATCTCTTTTCTATGTAGTATACGTACACCTACCGATCTACTACCTCACACACACACATGTAAATAAAACTTGTCATACATTTGAATTAAAAATTTATATTTCACGCGGCTTCTGTACCTTATAATTCTATGATCTCACATAATATTATATGAGCAATGCATACCCGCACACTTGTCACTGGTAAACCCACATTGTGGGATATTCCATGATGGTATGAATGGATATACATATTTAACGATCAATGATTTGAATAACATGGCTTGCATGAATATAATTCTCAGTGAGGCATCTCATACTCAAGCTATCTGGAGTACTAACTCCTCCACTGTTATTTATAAAATTTCCCTGAATCACGGTTCAATTGAACCCGGTTCAAAGTTTTATTCCTCATTCAACTGAAACCTTATTTGTAAAAATATTTGAACCCTCGTTTAGTTTGTCTCAATTTGAGCTCTATTTCATACGACAGCACCGGATTTAGTTTTTTTATGTTGGTTGTCATGACCACTGAATAATATGCGCGGTATGATTCACTCGCGCACCACATGATAGTTTGTCAAACCCTAGCTATTGCACTTTTTGACATTCGATATTTTTGTTTTAATTCAACGTCAATCGATAATTCTAACGAGTTAAATAGCTTTTTATATGTTTTTCTAATATCCTATGTTAAACATACTGGTATTTGCCGAATCTAGCCGGTCATAATTAATTTCGTAAAAATGGTCTCAGGTTAAAAAAAACTACCCCCATACAGCAGGATAGCTACTGAACAATAGTCAAATCCTTTCCGAGTTCCTCTTTACCGTTATCTACTACGATCTCAGCTGAAACTTGATCGTCTTTGGTAGCGCTCGTATCTTTGTAAAGAGTTGTTTGTGAAACAGTATGGTATTTTAAATTTTATTGATATTTTCCCATTTTGTTTCTTTTTAGGCATTGATTAATAATCTCTAAGATATTAGTTGTGCATCAGGGTGCGTCCTGGCTGTTTTTCTTTTTGTTTTATACAGAATAGTGCTTAAACAGTAAAACCATTCAGAAATTGGCTGCGGATATCCATCGTTTTTGTGCATTTGGTTCCATTAACTATATTAGTTCTAATGTTTTTACATTTATGTTAATTTTAAAATAAATGAATTTTTCCATTCTTTATGGTCTTCAGGTTATTCAAACATTAACATAATGACCCCAAGGTTTATTCTTGATGAAACGAAACAATAAAACTTTACTTCTTTCAATGAAAAATTGAAATATATTGAAAACTTCCTTCTTTCGTGTGAAAATTATTCTGATGAGAAAATCAAAGACATTAAGCGCAAGTTCTCATATATGAATCAGCGTATAAAATCAGTAAAAGTGGATAAAATCACATAAAAAAAGAAGACGTTTTCTTTAAAGAAAATAAAAAATTGTTACATAGAACCTTTATTGCTCCAATAATAATGTCGCACAGTTCCAGCTGGAATTTTTTTTAATGAATTGTCAGAGAGAACTAAACGAAGGAAAACTGAAGAAAAATTGATAAAGATGTATTAGTGCATGCAACCCAAACATCTTTACAAACTTTGGTCTAAGGGATGCTTCTAGTATATTAAAAAAAATGACAGTATCCGAAACGAGCCACGAAATAAAAGAAAGCATTCCGTAAGTTTCTTCAAAATGATGAAACACAACTAACAAAATTACAGGTGCTAGCAATGTACATATGTTGAAGCTGATCTTTCTATGGGGCTAGATAGTAAATGTTCTAAAAATAAGTACTATCCTAGTTATAGTGTGTTACATAGGACAAAAAATAGTCTTATCCATGAAAAGAATCATATTATTTGACTGAAAATAATTTAAAGGATTTGTTAGATCATACTGTTGCACGATTATTAACTTATTTGTTAGATATTTTGAATAATTTAACCCAAGAAGAGTGCGACACATTAAAGTTGACTTGTAAATAGTATTACGATGGCTCTCAGCAAACCCAATTCAAACAAAAAATGCAAAATGATGTCGCAGATAGCAAGCCCAGGCATAATTATTATCAATTTAATTTTGATTAGTAAAATATTACTTTAATTATTATTTAAGTAGCCAATTAATTATGTTAAATGAAAATAATGTTTCATAGTATTTAATTTGGTAGAAATGTTATTTAATGTAAATTTGTTGATTGTTGACTGAGTTTTTATTTTGATATCATTGTGTTGACCCGAATAATGAATATCCATATTGAAAATTAATGTTGTGTTCATTGTATCAGCTTGTTTTTAATCATTGATGACTAAGCGCTCACTAAAATAAAATTATAACTAATTTTCAACTATTAGTATTGAAGCAATGATTTTGACCAGCTAGATTGGTCATTTACATCTACATATGTGTGCTGGTTCAATTTGATATTTTTTTTTCTAAAAAGAATGAATATATACATCCTCATACATTCCCTTAATTAAGCATAAATGCTTGTGCTATAGGTGAACGAAATCGGTCGGGGCAGGATTCGAACTCGCAACCACTATTACTAACCTAGTGCGCTGACCGCTCTGCCACCACCCATCTAAAGTTTAAGTTGAATTAAAATTTGAGTTGAATCCCGGTTCAACTCTTGATCCATATTTAGAAATAAGAAAATGAATCAAATTGGAGTTCAACCATAGTTCAATATTTGAACCACATTTATAAATAACATTAATAAAGTGGCATTCCATGATTGTAGATTTATTGTAAGCTGACCTATTTTTGTGTAATAGATTTTCCTCGGTGTTCTCACAGTAAGAAAAAATCCTTAATTAGGATTATGAAGGAAAACATCTTTTAAATTATATTGACAAGTATTTATTTAAATTTTTTATTGACAAACTTTTTTTAACATCTCAATAGAGTCGAAGTTGGGATATTGTAGAAGAACCAGGAACTCGACACACCTACAGGGCTTATGACCTGTCATCGGCTGGATTACGTGATCACTTTATGCACTTGCGCAACGTTCACCAATTATGCCTTCTTATTGAGTTCCCTTATCAATGTAATTTTTGAAAGTTCTATATATTTGAATAGTGTGTAACAATTCACCTGAAAATAAGGAACTATACTATTGCCATCTATGAAGTAACTAAAAAACCCTTTTTGTAACGCTATCTATAGAGAAATTAGTTTATTTGTAAACAATGAAAACAACAGTCCTCATAAATGAGATGACGGTGTCTCGCACAGATGTCACCCCTGAACTGCGCCAGAAATATTATTTAATTTTTGGCTTGTTTATCTACTAGTACCAATGTGTATGTAAATCGAATATTTTTTATAATTGAATTGAATGTTTTTTTTTGCATTGAATGCATTGAATTTTTTTTTAATTGCAAAATTGAGCAAACCACAAATAAAGATGAAAGCAAGTGTTCAAATCGGTTGCCACCAGATTTAATGAAAAATAAATTTAAAGTGTTAGCCACCAGATTTAAAGTGTGTTTCTATTCTGTTAAAATAAAAAAAAGGAGACCTTTAATTCGCCTTGTGAAGACCTTTTAATTTTTATTTTTTTTACAGATAATGGTCCAATTCTAACAAACATGACAGTACCAGGTCTAGGAATGGTGTCGGTGGAATATTGTAACAAACCTTCGGACTTTTGTTATGCCTTTTGGACTCAAGGCAAAGATGGAGTCATATCTGTTTTGGGACAAGGTAAAGTCTTGAGTCATTATTATTCATTATTATCAGACAGACAACCAAGCTGATATATCTGATGTTAACAGTGTATATTGCACCAAGCTCAACTGTTAGGATTAGCCATAGATTTTCATATAACATACTAGATGTCGCAGTTAGCAAATTTTGTATGAATCAAAGTGAGGATTTTTTCCGTGGGACTTTTGACAACAAGGTGGGCAGAAAACATAATTTTTTCATAATTTTCCTATAGAGAATAACGATTAATTTGTGAATTGTTTTCGGATTTATTTGTCGAAAAAAAAACACTTTGTTCATTGAGATTTAGAGAACAGTTATCTAGGAAGTGTTGAAATGTTTGGAAAACTGCAATATGTTGCCAACCAAGAAATCA
This sequence comes from Molanna angustata, assembly GCA_963576475.1. Classification (NCBI taxonomy): domain Eukaryota; kingdom Metazoa; phylum Arthropoda; class Insecta; order Trichoptera; family Molannidae; genus Molanna; species Molanna angustata. The sequence goes on along the minus strand of OY754965.1, from coordinate 48,634,114 downwards.
AACGCGCAATATACCTTGACTCACTCATTGAACGGAATACTCCATCTAGTATATTATATGGAAATCTTTGGGATTAACAACACCGCCAACAATTAGGTACATATTTCTGCCATCGAGAGAGTCATACAAGTTCTTAAAGAATACAAATTTGTAACCCAATTGATCATGAAATTATACATTAAAAAGATTTTGTTTATATGCGCTCTAATAAATAATTGTGGGAAATAATATAACAATGCACTATATGTATATGAAATAAGTTTCATTTACCAGGTATACATAATGTGCAGAAGACCATAGATAACATTATATTCAGTTTTTTTTACAGGTTGTGACTAGTAACATGTATTATTTACAAAATATCTTGCTCAAGTCTTGAATTTAAGATAGCATATAACGCTAAATCTAGTGACTGATAACATGATATATTACTACCACCTAATACACTATGAAGCTACGAGTTAGTAAGGGTAACTATTGCGTGTATTAAAAAGGGTTTATATGTGATTTAAATTATCGGAAACCCAAAACTTGTTGATTTTCTGTATTTAATGAAGTATAAACCTGACTTGAAATAAAAAAAAATTTTAAGGACATAAAAGATTTTCTCTATGACATGTAGTTATGGAATAGTTAAAAAAAAACAGTGTAAAAAGGATGTGTTAAATATTTTTTTAGGGGAATTTACACTGAATTTAAAAATTGTGTGACGAACATTCACTAGAGAAAAGTTGAAAATTCTTATGGTATTTTTTAGAAATATTCTTATGGTATTTTTTCTTATTCATAATAACTCATATAAGGTTTAAAACAATGTATAACAACTGTACTAAAAATCACTATTCATAATAACATATATAAGGCAATACTGCTATATAACGGCTACATTACGCCTTTAAAAGATAAACACTGTCCCAGGTTGTTTTAACAGCAATATAAGATAAGTATAGGGACCCAACATTTCCGATAATTCCCGAATGTTGCCGATGGTCGCATTACATGTCAATTATTTTTGACACTTGTGAAGCAACGTGAATATTTGTTTTCTATTTCAATTCACAAATTAACAAAACAACAGATAATTATAAATACGATCAAACGTATTGTTTCGCGTCTTAATATGACGTACTTAAACAAATTATGTACAAAAATATTTGTCATAACCACTGACAGATCATTTGAGAATGGCTACATTAATTTAAGGTAACCCACTGTTTCATTATTGCTACAGTTTTTCATATGAATATTTAAATAATGAGATTCACGAAATAAAACATGAAAATAAAGCCCAAACACTATAAGAAACTATTGTATTTTTTTTTCAAAACATGGACAAATTCAAATCACCAGAGAAACATGAATGAATTGCAACTTTGTCAGCTCAAACAGTAATATAGCAACGTTATTATTATATTGCTATATAAATGTTATTATAAATAGTCAAGAATATAAGTGCTTATACTGTGTTTTAGTTATATAATGTTTTTACCACAGTATAAGGAAATATTATGAATAAGACTGATACTGTTTAACATATTTGAGAAATTTGATTTCAAATTGGAGTGTTTAGGTTTATATGCCCTCTGTAGTTTTTTTTCTCTTTTAAATAGGGTGCTGGGAGACATCTGATGCCAAACAGTCATGTTCTCGTGGGGAGTGCAGCACTGAGCATCCTTCTTCCAAGGCCAGTCCGTCAACCAAGTTCTGTTGCTGCAGTGCACATCTCTGTAACGCTCGCCCACTCTCAACACCGCACTATCACGACGGTTTGTATTCAAATAACTATTATTAATTTATTGGGATTCCTAAATGGAAAGAATGTGTCTGCATTTATAACCAATTTAATTGAAAACGAGTGGGTTGTGGCCAACACTAAAATCCTCACTAACAAGTCATTCCATAAAGTATTCAAATTTTGTATGGAAAATATTCAGTATTTTCATGAAATTCTTTTTTTATTTAAATATTTATTATGAAAACTTGATAATTCATCAATGCCATTTTATGAAAGTGATGTGCCTTTTTACCAATTTGAAAATAAAACTTTCAAATTTGAAGTTTCCTGAGCTTGGGGTCACTTTGAAATATTTAATAGTTAAAAAAATAGAGAAGCACTATTCAGATATCCTTCAAAATCTAATGGGGTCTAAGTGAGTATCAGATATACAAATTTGCAAAATTTGTAAAGAATCGAATGAGTACTTTAGTCTATAATCGATAAAGTAAAATAAACACACCTTACATAGCACACACACACAGATACATTGTGATGAAACTTTCAGAATACAATCTCAGCATGATATTAGTTGATAATCTGCAATAAAAAAATAGCCTTAAAATTGCGTAATCATAACTCCCCACTATATCCCCTTGGGTTAGTGAGGAGTAAAAATAACCCCATGCCATGGCAATTTCTTCCAACCACCCAGATTACAAAGTAAGACATCAAAGTATTATACAACAGTAAAAAGATTGAAAATAAAATGTAAGTAATATAATCTATAAATTTTTTTAATGTTTGATATGAATTATAGGTGTGTTGTCAACGGAGGAAACTTCATCAGTTATGCCCACATTGGAGACATCATTCAGAGCCCTCAACTATGGTATGACTATGAGCGTTGGTGGGGCCTGCTTTGGTGGTTTGGTACTGGCCCTCCTGATAAGACTTCTGTGTCACTTTCACAAGAGGAACAACAAAAAGGACACACAAAGCACAAGTAAGACTGACTTCAAGGTGTTTAGGCTAAGTCAGTTCTTCAGAGTTCAGTTATTTGATATCTGAATCCTGAGGTTTGATTCCCGGTGGAGACACAGTAAAAATATCACTACAGTAAATTTTTGGTTGAAATAATCAATAAAATATCCTTAATTCATTCTAGGAATCAAACCTGGGAGGCAAATCTGGTCCAACCGGTGAAATCAAAACCCTCACAATTACCCATATCATATAATAAATAAATAATCAACACTTCCTTGCACTCTGCGCAAGTTGCGAGTTTATTGCCGTTTGGCAATTTCTTCCAACAAACCAGTGTTTCCAGCCCAGAGGAGCAATATTTGTGTGAAAAATGAATTCAAATAAATTTCTCCTCTGCTGGGAATTGAACCCAGGACGCCCGCATATAAACCAAACGGCTTACCAACTGTGCCACGGCGGTCGGCCTATAATATCTTTAGATATCAATTTTTGTTTCAGTCAGGGCTTATCAACTATTGAATTTTTACATCATTTTTGGGAGCCTCCAAGATATTGATAATTAAAACAATTATCTCTCATTAAATTTTTACATGCAAAAAAAAACAATAACTATTGTTTTGTTTATAATTTTTTGAACTTTTTTCGGAATTATATTTTTTTTTTGTGAAAATATTCCATTGTAATGGTGAACTTTTCATTATGTTGTCAGATCCGGAACTAGGAAACGTCCAAGAGACTGGAGGTCCAGGATTTTCGTGCAGTACAACATGCGTTGATAACTTGAAACTTCACGATAATATTGGTATAAACACTATTCATTTATTTAGAAAATTAAAATAACTCGGTATTTTATATTATTATTATTATTATTACTTTCGTACGCTCTGTGCAAGCGGAGAGTTTATTGTCAAATGGCAATTTCTTTCAACCAACCACTGTTTCCAGTCCTGCATGAGTATTAATTTTTTTTTTTATTATTGAAACCAAACAAAATATAACAATATAGTTACAAACAATAAAAATATTACAAAAAAGTACAATTTAAATAAGTTATATGAAACATTTTTTTTATAGGATTATTTGGTATATACCACCTCACTAGGCTGAGCCTGTACCGAGGTGGCAGATTTTTTTTTTTTTTGCGTTATATCTGACAGAAAAATATTAAACTTGTATTTAACTAAAACTTGTTATAAAATATACCTATTATAAAAATAAAATATAAACTATTGTAGCTTGATCATGTTTCCGCAGTATATAATGCCCTTGTTTCTAATCCATGTTTCTATTGTTTTCTTGTGTTTCAAATTATTCATCAACTGTATGTCCGTTATTTCACTTTTTATCTTATTAAAAATTTTTGGAGCTAAATAATAGTAATGTCTTTGTCCGAATGTCGTGTTTGTCTTTGGAGTCATGAGAAAATTCCTGCGTGTCGTCTCGTAATTGTGTTGCGGTGTAATGTGAATTGTTTTATCTTTATGAAAATGTATAGAAATAATTTTGATAGATAACTGTGGAATGTTGAAAACTGGAAAATCATTAAATAATTGAACTGTTGGATATGTAAATGGTTTTTTTATTATAACCTTAATTAAAGCTTTTTGTGCTTTAATAAGAGGATCCATATTAATTTTAGCAGCGCCACCCCAACCAATCATTCCGTGTGTTATAATCGATTGAGCTAACGCGTAATATATTGTTTTTAAGTCTTTTTTAGTCATTATGTTGCGAATGTTTTTAAAAATATAAATAAGCCTTCTTATTTTACCTGCAACTGTGTTTATTTGTTCTGTCCATCTTAAGTTGTGATCAATGTAGATACCCAAATATTTATACAATGGAGTCCTTGTCAGTGGTTTGCAAAAGCAACTTTGCTCGTGAGTACAGTCATGTATGATTGAATTATTGCCGTCTAGAATCTATACTGAATGTCATGTATTGCGTTTTGTCAATATTTAATGTAAGCAGGTTTGCATCTAGCCATTGTTTTATTTTATTAATACCGTCAGTAGCTGTCTTGTATACATTTGTCCGTGAGTCGGAAGTAAAAATAAGAACAGTGTCATCCGCGTAGCAAATAGATTTTCCCTGAAAATTCAGTTGGCATAAGGAATTAATATATAATAAAAATAAAACCGGACCCAAAGTACTTCCTTGAGGAACTCCATAAGAAATATTTCTATTGAAACTACTTTTTAGTAATTATTAATAATTGAATATAAATTTCCAGATATAAAATAAGAATTTAATCCAGTACGCCAAACATCTTACCTCTGATTAACAAATAATGTATTTTTATGTTCTAAAAATTTCCTTCAACCCCTACCCCATCTTTGTCTTGAACATAAATATGATTATAAATAATAAAAATATTTAAAATAGCTTTGTACTGCTAACTAAGAGTTTGTTATTGTATATATTTTTATTTATTTATAATTTGTAAAAATGTGCCACAAAATAAAATCGTATGAATATAAATATGATTGTTGAATAAAGTCTCATTCACTTTTCAATCTATGTTGATAAGTTTACTTTGAAAGTTTGAAGTCATTGGACTTGAACTATGATAAAAAATAATATGTATATATTATCAAATATCGTATTTTTAACTTTGTGGTACATTTTAACAAAAATTAACTAAATTTTTAACTTTGTTTACACCACGTGAGAATTGAATTAGCGACCGGTTTCGGAACTAACCGTTCCCTCCTCAGGCAGAATTTCAATTCTCACGTGGTGTAAACAAAGTTAAAAATTTAGTTAATTTTTAATATGTATATATTCATCGAGGGGTATAAAGTTTTCTCTTCACCGATTGCAAAGAATTTTTTAATATTAAATTTTTTTTTTTGAATATCTTTTTAAGCATTTTTTTCTTTAATTTAATGCATTTGAAAAATTTTGTAACACATGTTCTGTATAAATTTTATTTTTTTATTTTTTAAACATTAACTATGCCAAATATCACACTCCTTCAAATGCCAAATATTCACTCAGTTTGCTTAAAAAGGGGTCGAAGTTTTCGCTTCACATATTAATATATAGATTAATATATTTATTACTATCAGACTGGCAGCTAAGATGTTATGTCTGATGTTAAAATTGTATATTGCACCGAGTACCAACATCACCAACAACAGTCATTCATTCCTGCCATAGAGATATTCACACAATTATATGTTGACAATGTTACAGGTGAGGGCAGGCACGCCAAGGTGTGGCGGGGCTCCCTGGGCGGTACTCCTGTGGCAGTGAAGGCCCTGCCAGCCTGTCGCTCGGCAATGTGGGCGCGGGAGAGAGACCTCTACTGTCTGCCTCACATGAATCATCCCAACTTGCTCGCTTACTTTGGTAATTATTATACATTGTAATAAAACTTTTGATAGGACCCTTGTTGTTTTATGCCGGAGGCCGGCCCTCTATCCCTACAAACCCTTGGTTCCAGGGGGTGGATATATATTACATAAATAGGTGTAGTATTTTGCCTTGCAGATGTGAATATACTTTTGTGGAAAACAATGTATCAAATAAAATTCTTTTTATAATAAGATTTAGTTTAAATATCAATCAGTATAGCACGGTCTGGAAAATCGAGGTATTTTTATACTGTTTAAAATTTTGATACAATAAAAATACACTAATCAAAAATGTATTCAAGGATGTCGAAATTTAAAGAAAAAAAATCTATGGTCTGCCTTATCAATGTGAAATAAATTTCATATTTGAATGAAAAATTTATATAACAGAAGCAAAATAGCTTCTGTATGAGAAAATTGAGTGATCAACTTCATATTGATATTGTATGTGTCTCTATAGACAAGTGTATTTTTTACTCTCCACTTCTATCTTCCTCAAGAGGTCAGCAGTGAGATCCGAATACCGCATTCTTCTATCTTGATACATACATCGCCTCATCAACATTGATACACTATCTCATACATGGTCATCTTGCTTGTAATGCAATTTTACTTAAAATTTCTTAACAGGTATCATGTAGAAAATGCATACAATGATTTCCGTGACAATGTTTTTGTGTGTATGTGTATTGTGAAAACTTTTGTCCTTTGGGAATCTTATATTTGTTTAAGAATCTAATAGAAATGTACTTCATAAAAATGCATTTAATGTTTGTCAACCTTTCAAGAAAAAAAAATGAACAATTACTATGGTGTGGAGAGTTTAGTGTTGGCTACAACCCACTCGTTTCATTAAAGTCTACTGTAGTGAATATATTTTTGTATTTTCTAGGTTGTGATACTCGGCCTACTTTGGAAGGTTCCGGAGAGCACTTATTGGTCCTGCAGCTAGCCCCCTTGGGTTCCTTACGTCAGCATCTCATCTCGCACACCCTGGACTGGGACACATACACAAAGATGGCTCTCGGAGTGGCTGCTGCACTAGCTCACCTTCACACACACATTGATAAAGACGGTATGTCAAATACAATGATATGTCTAAATCACAGAGTAAAGAATATACAGAGCTGACATAAACAACAACTTTTAGGGGATTGGTACACAAAGAGAGATGAAACGGGGGTATTCCAAACACATCCAATGTTTAAATATAAATTGGATTTTAATGACACATATATATTGCTGTAAAAGTATTTTCTTTTCAAAATTTCAATCCCTTTGTTAACAATATGTATATTTTGATATTAGTGTTGAGTACTGTTTCAATTTTCATTCCGAACCATTCATAAAATATTCAAGTACGTTATATGTACTTGAATATTTTATGAATATAAGTGACTACCAAAAATTTTGGTTTTATTTTATTTTATATTACTTCTCGGGCAACTAACAGCTGTACTATGTCAAATAATAAATTAACACGTACCCAATAACAAGTTACCACATTCTGGAGACTTACAATGTTTATCGTCTCACAGATCCAGACTGAAAACACAGTTAAAAACTGTGTCTCCACTGGGAATTGAACCTGGGACCTTTGGATTTGTAGTCAGATACTTAATCAACTGAGCCACGAAGGTCGACAATGTCATGTTTATAGATTATTATTATTTGGTCTGTGGTCTAAATATTTCTAAAAGTTTACCCCAGAGAGGGTTTGAATTTCAGATAATTAATCATACCAGGGGTTTTATTCACCCATTCAAGGTTGATACTATTCACCGACTATTAAGTGTCTATGAAATGTCTAGGATCACTCGCAGAATATTGGATAGCTGTAAATCGTTATATAAAATAAAATAAATATAATTATTATTATTTATAGTCCCTCTGCTTTTGGGCGTCCACTCTGATCTGCTGAACGTACTTTACTATCTATTCCAATTCATAGTTCTGATCTATTTAGCTCGTCATAGTGCAATCAACAAGGCTATGAAATAGTCCAAATTTTGATATTGCATTGGCTCTCATTAAAGAAAAGAAATCTTCGAAAATGCAAAAATGAATTAAGAGCTTACATTTATTATGTTTAATATTTTGATTACAGACCAATACAAACCTTGCATTGTCCATCGCGACGTGAACTCATCAAATGTGCTAGTCAGAGCCGATCTGAGTTGCTGTCTGGCTGACTTGGGACTAGCCATGGCTCTGCCTGACTCTAGGAAGAAACCACAACACCATAAGATACAAGAGGTAAATTATTCGCAATGACTAGACTTATCCATTAATATCCAAATTAATAATGCCGTTAATGAAATAAAAAGAAAATCTTTGTTCTGTTGTTTTATCATATCATGGATATAATTATCTTATAGAGTTCTATAATATCTGGCGATCTCACTTCAACTGCAATTATTCTGCTTTAATGTGATTTCCGCCATGTTCAAATCTCACTTACGCATGCATCAAGATTGGCACTACAATTGCTTGTGAATGGCAACATTGGCTTCCATTGATATTTAAATTTCAAAAAGCAAGTACTTTTACTGCTACATAAATTAATATCCAATTTATATTTAAACATTGACCGTCTTACTTACTATTTTCAATAAAGGCCTGGCTCAGTCACAGGTCTCATAAATTCATACTAAGCGCAAACTATTGGTTTTCGTCAAATCGTACTTACTAAATTTGAAATGTGGCGGCTTAAGCGAGTCAACGAAATGCGTATTTTTCAAACGGCAACATCGCTTTTTACCAATATTATGTTGGTACCATCGTACAATGTCAAAGTACTTCGCGCGTTATTCCAAATTACGTTGTGTTTCGTTTACTTTGCGCTGTGTAAAATAATTATTAATTTTGTTTAAAATGATTACAAATAAGAAGAAACGTTCGGAAAATTGGGAGGAAGACGAAAAAGTAAGTTATATGCACTCATATAATTGGTGATTTATCATTTGACATATTTTTTTCTGTTTTCAAAAACTTTTAATTGCGTTGTTTCTAATTTAGGTACCTAGGTATTCAATATGTATTTTGTTAAAGTTCGGAAACTAACTTATACTGTGGCGTTATTATAAATAATTTATAATATACCTACAATACAAAATTAACTACTTTGTTTACGGATTTATGCCACTTCTGAGAGCAAACATCAACCCTTTGTGGGACACTTATTTCATTATAATCTCTAACATGTTCCAGAAAATCTGCCATCCTTGTAATATTAGTAATAACAACTACTAGTTGCGATGTTTCTATATAAGAATAGACTGTCATAATACGTTAAGCCGATGTAAAACAAGGGGTCTAGGTAGTTTAAAGTGACAGCTGAAATTGTGGTGGTTTAAAACACGCTTGATGCCAATTTACGGAAAGTAAGTACACTTTTTTGATAAATCATGCCGAAACATGGCTCAGCGTACCCTGATCGTAAAACCGAAAATAGTAAGTAAGACGGTGAATGTATTTGGGATACCCCCGTTCCACCTCACTTTATGCACCAATCCCTAAGCCTAAAGTCATAGCTTATATCAATGTGTATTTCCTTATTCTATGCGTGTTTTTTTTATTCTTTTACATATTTATATGTTACTTTTCATTGTGAAAATCTTGTTGTTTTATTTATTCCAGGCTGGTACCTTGCGTTATCTCTCTCCCGAAGCCCTCGAGGGAGCTTTGGATCTGCGTCGTTGTGATGCTGCCCTCCGTGCTGTGGACGTTTATGCTCTTGCTCTCGTACTGTGGGAGTTGCTATCACGTTGTGCTCCAGCTCATAGGGCACCTGGACCGCAGCCGTATGCTCCGCCTTACCACGCTGAAGTCGGTAAGTTTTCATATTAAATTATACTTATTGGAATAAAAATCCTCTTTTTATTACTCCGTAGTTCCAATGAAATCTTCGACAATAGGTAATTTTTTTTTTTTTTGCGGGTGGCAGTTCTTGAGGAGAACACACTTAGGCCAATTGGCCCTTTGTGATACCACATTGGGGCTGTCCTCCCACTCACTCATCCCCCTTGAACCAGCCTGAGCGGCAAATGAATGTCATAATGTCTGCAATGTCGGCCGACGCTATGTCAATTAAATCATCATAGAAGAAACTTCCCAAGGAGCTTCTCCTAATTCTAGAGAGAGCAGGACAGTGACAGAGGAAGTGGACCACCGTCTCCTCCTCCTCGTCTTGGCATGCTCTGCAGTAATCGTATGCCTCCAGCCCTAGCCTTCTGGCATGCTTTCCTATAACCCAGTGTCCCGTTAATACTGATATGACTCTGGCGAGTGAGTCTCTTCTGAACGAGAGTATTTCTCTGGTTCTTCTGAGATCATATTTTGGCCATGTTTGTCTGGCAATGGAGCATGTGCTCTCCTCAGACCACCTTTGGTCAGCACAAGCAATAATTTTCTCACTGACCCGGAGTTTACATGTTGCCATGGGGACTCCAGGTCTGTGTTTGATATTGTCTAGAGATAACAGGGTACCTGCTCTGGCAAGTTCGTCTGCCCTACAATTCCCCGCTATATTACTGTGACCCGGCACCCACATGATTTGTAGATTGAACCGCTCCGCTGCCCCATTTAAGATGTTGCGGCAGTTCAGGGCCACTCTGGAAGTAGTACTTACGCCTTTTAAGGCTTTAATAGCCGCTTGGCTGTCTGTGAGAATACGGACAATGCTGTTTGATACTGTATTGCCTTGTATCCATTCTACTGCTTCCTGGATTGCCAAGATCTCTGCTTGAAAAACACTACAGTGGTCCGGCAACCTGAAAGAAATATTAATATTTAATTGCTCCGAAAAGACTCCTCCGCCCACCTTACCTTCCAGTTTTGACCCATCAGTGAAAAACACCTGAGCTTCATCGTGACGGATCAGATTCTCCTTCCACATTTCCCGCGAGGGGATTTGGGTTGAGAGCCTGTTCTCGAAGAAAGGCTTGGGAATGACATAGTCGATACCTTCGGATGGCTTTTTGAACTCCTGAAGAACCATGGAGTGTCCAATGTGTGTCTCCCTCCAAGGGTTGACACAATTCATTCTTATGGCAGCTTTCGTTGCCATTTGTTTTCCTAGGAGGTCAAGCGGCATCAGATGCAGGATGGTGTCAAGGGCTTTTGATGGTGTAGTTCTCAGACAGCCAGTGGTTGTCACTTCTGCTAGTCTTTGAACTTTTGCCAGCTCTTTTAGGTGCACTCCTTTTTTCAAGCAGTGCCACCATACCACCACTCCGTACATCATGACTGGCCTTATGACCGCCTTGTACATCCAGTAGGTTATATTGGGGTGTAGTCCCCACCGTTTTCCCACGATCTTTCTGCAGGTGTACAGTGCATTTGTAGCTTTCCGTACTCTTTCCTGCGTGTTAGGCTTCCAGCTCAGTTTTCTATCCAGGATCAGACCTAGGTATTTAGCTTGAGCTGAGATCTCTAATGTCACCCCTTCTAGGGTTGGCAATGTAAATGCCGGGATTACCCGTTTATTTGTAAAGAGGATCAACTCTGTTTTCTTTGGGTTCACTCCCAACCCACTATTAATACACCACTGAGTTATCCTGTCTAGTGCCCTCTGTAAGAGAGATGAGAGTATGTTGAGGATCTTACCGGACACCGCTATGGCGAGATCATCTGCATAAGCGATTACTCCGACCCCGGTGTCGTCTAACTCCATCAACAGTTTATTTAGGGCTAGATTCCATAAAAGAGGTGATAGAACGCCTCCTTGGGGTGTTCCCTTCACCGGGTATCTTTTTATCTTTGAGCCCCCAAGTTCTGAGTTTATAACTCTATTTCTCAACATATTGTCGATAAATTCTATGAGCGAAGTCTCTATCCCCAATTTCCTCAGAGACTGAGTCATTGTTTCATATTTAATGTTATTAAAGGCTCCTTCTATGTCTAGGAAGGAGACCAGTGTGTACTCTTTATACTTCATCGATTTCTCGATTCTGTGTATCAGGGTGTGTAATGCTGTTTCTACAGATTTCCCTTTGCTGTACGCATGTTGAGACTCTGACCACTTTGAAGGTTCTATTTTACCCCTTATTCTGGTTTCTATGAGTCTTTCTAGCGTTTTAAGGACAAACGAGGATAGACTGATTGGTCTGAAATCCTTGGATGTATTATTAGATGTTCTTCCACCTTTGGGTATGAACACCACTTTTACTTCTCTCCATAATTTGGGGGTATAACAGAGTTCTATACATGCTTCGAAGATTGTCCCCAACCAGGGTATGACAGTCTCCGAGGCCGCTTGCAGTTCCGCTGGAATGATACCATCCGGACCTGGCGACTTGTATGGTTCAAACTCGTAAATTGCCCAAGCAATCATTTCTGTATTAAATCATTTCTGGGAGTTTTTCTGTTTCCTGGTTTGGTTTGTTGTCTCAGGCATGCCCTCTCTTTGCAGGTGGGTCTGCGCCCCCCCTATCGGGCGGACGGTTTTCCTAGGCATGTCGAGTTTACATCCAGGAAAGTGTGTTTCTGTTAATAGCTCTAATGTTTCAGAGCTGCTTGAGGTCCAGCTGCCATCGTTTTTCTTTATATATTCAGGCATCTCTGGATCCGTAGCTAGGATTTTGCGAATCCTGTTTCCCTCAGGGATTGTTTCAATTTTTGTGCAGAAATCTTCCCATGAGGTTCTTTTTGCCGTTTTTACTTTACTCTTAAAAACTCTTTTGCCGTTTTTACTTTACTATAAAAAAGACAATAGGTAATAGAATGTGCGCTAATTACAGAACCGAGAGTAAATTCCAAATTAAACGTAGATGTGTTGCTCGTACCGCGCATACAACTTCTATGAACATGTTTGCATCGCAAGTCAGCACAGGTTGCAGTTCTCTAAATGAGCCAAAAAATTATTATTTTTAAGTAGGTACATTAAGACCAAAGGCCTATACGTTAAAAAAAATATTTTGAAAATTAAGGGACACCGTGCACCCTGAGTGGAAAACTGAATTATGTGAAAATACTATAGTTGAAGATATGTGTGGTGAATTCACCTACATAGGTACCTACTTAGAAAGTACATCCGTCTACAAGAAGGGAGTATGGGGATGGTCTTTAAGTAAATTCAAATGAGTTTAGTTTTAGGAATATCTCAAATGATGGCGACGCGGAGAGCTTCGTTTTAACACATCTCAAATTTTTTTTAACAATTTTTATGAAAATTGAATTTAGTGACGACATTGCTTCATACAATTTGTATGGCAGTCGCCTACACACAATATCTAAGAAGACTTAATAGTTTGATACTAATCTCCAAACAAACATACATACCATCATGCTGTTTTCATATTCTGAGTAGGATCAAAGGACTGATCTCCATACTATCCTATCTTGACATACATACCCAGGTACATGTGTTGTATAGAAAACCAAATAACTTAAAATATTAAATAATTTGTATTTATGGGTTTATAGTTTGGTACTTATTCTTCAACTATACATACTATCGCTATCAACAGTTGGATCTCATGTGTTACATGCAACTATTAAGAAGTAAATGGCTTATGCCGTATATTTTGTAAATAAATAAATAATTCTCAATAAACCAATAAACCATTCAGATATCCCAGTAATCTATTTATTCACTGATTTTAAAGTCTTAAATGTCAGACAACTATATATTAGCAAAATAATTCTACATACTCATAAACATAGACAGGAATACCCAATTGCTAGACATCACTATTCCACCCGTAATTCTCTAAAGTCAACTATTATAAAAAACAAAACAAACACTACTTTCGCACAGCGTAATTTTAGATTTGTTGGCCCCAAAATGTTGGAAACAGTTGACAAGAAATGTGCTGAAAAAAACAATAATTGCTTGGCTTATATCCATAGGTATAGATGAATCAAAATAATAAATTGACTTCATTTCTAACTTAATTGGACCTGAAAATTTTTTAAATTTACCTTATTTTTAGAATCATTATTGTATGTGTGTGTTGAGTTGTGTTGATTATTTGATACTATAGTAACTATTCCTAACGGACGCCCTAAAACAGGTTCACCTAGTTGGGCGTCCAACGTGTCAATATTTATACAGCGTACAACTCGGACAAATTTACATGAAAAACTGCACCTACTTTGTTAATGTACTAATATATTTTGTTGTTATAATTCTTGTTATGTTACTTACTCTGTTTTATGTCTAATAAATACATACATACCATCACGGCATATCCCACAATGTGGGGTAACCAGCGAAAGGTGTGCGGGTGTGATTGCCTTATAAAAGGGAGCACAACACATCTGTGTATATCCACACACCAGTCTCGTCTCACCTAAAAGGCACTACATTCAGAATGGGTGGTGAACCTCATTGCTGAACTATGTGAGATGTTATTGTTGCCTGTTGTATTTTCGATTACCCGGCTCTTACGGGACACTCAAAAACAATAATAGAAAAGAGTGGAAGCACGCAAAAAAGCATGTCTAATAAAACTATGTAAAAAATAAATAAATAAAAAAAAAATTGTTTATGTTTAGGTGAGCACCCAACACTGGAGCAGATGCAGGTGGTGGTGGGTCGCAGAAAGGCACGTCCTCTATTCTCTCCGAGGCTGCTCAACACACGCGGGGCACGCCTAGCTAAAGACACATGCGAAGATTGCTGGGATCATGATGCCGAAGCCAGGTAATAAAATATATCTATACATGTTGTATACAAAAATATCTTTTACATCTAGATGGGTGGTGGCAGAGCAACAAGTGCGCTGGGTTAGTAATCCAGGGGTCTCGAGTTCGAATCCTGCCTCGACCTATTTCGTTCACCAAGCATTTATGTTTAGTTTAGAGAATGTATGAGGATTTACTTGTCTCAAGGACATATTCATTCTTTTTTTGAAAAAAGAAATGTTGCCGGTTCATAATTTCATTTAAACTTATATTTTCAAATAAAAGAATTTTTGCACTGGCAGTTTATTCTTTTAACTAATGTGGTTCATTATGATAGATACAAAAGAGAAAGGCAATTGTGGTTTCACTGTTTTCAAATATCAGACCAGATTACCAGCTAGAATAGGCGAGCCACATGGGCCTTCAACCATGTATGCGGGCTTAAGGGGCCCATTTATGACTCGAGTCATGCTCACCACTCACCGACCAACCTCCGACTAATACTTTACTCCCCTGTGCAACCAAATCCAATAGGACGCTGACAATGCTGCTTTTATCACCCTGTCCAGAAGTTTTTTATTTTACCCCTGGGGAGATCTAGGTCCTTAAAGTAGGAATATAAAGACTGCAGGTAGGCCTCTCGCCCACACCTCTACAGCATATATATTTGTGCTAAAGCCATTTTAAACTGTTTTATTTACCAGTTCCTTGTACTTGTTTAGCTTGTATTGGTGGTCTTTTGTAATATTTGTGTCCCATGGAACAGTCAGCACCACATAAATAACTCTTTTCAATGAAAGAGAGTATGAGAGAGAGAGTATCAAGTCAGGACTAAGAAATGAGATGCAGATCTTCTTTGCAAGGGTATATTTTTTGACTTCAAAGTTGAAAAAATCATGAAAAATATAGACCTGGCCATACAAATCTTGCGTGTCTTGGCTTGAATCTATGTCGATATGTTAAGAGAAATAAATTCTCTTGTAGTGGATCTTTATGTAATATTGAATTTCTAATTACAATAATTCAGTCGTAAAAGCATCCAGATCACCGGCAAGTGTGCTCTGAACAAATCCCCAAAGTTTTATCGCAATGGGATTAATGGTATAGGAGTGCATACATACATACATACATACATACATTTATACCAACATCCATTAAGATGGGTTGATTGGCCTCCAGATGTGCTGAACAAAAGGAGTGTCACCATGGACAATAGAAAATGATGACAGATCCTTTAAGCAGATGATGGTACTCATCGCAAGTTGATGATTGTTTTGTCGTTATTTTTTTGCAGATTGACAGCCGTGTGCGTTGTGGAGAGATTGAGTGAACTGCGCAATCTGAAGCCTGTTCCTTCACCGACTATCAACAGTAATGATCTCAGACCGCCCAATCCTAATCATGGTATGTTTCATATTTATTTTCTCCCTAAACAGTGTCTTTTGAGGTTTTTCTGACACATGTTTTACATATAAACATATTTATTTATTATATTTTTAGATGGCTTATGCAGTTCTCATAGCCCTAGTTCAACAGAAGACAAAAACTCTAACATTTTATCTTCTGCTGCTTCCAATCTGGCCAACGGTAACCCATCCACGGTGTTTGACTTCCACTCCTTTCACAACCAGCCCCTGCAGCCGCACCAAGGTAGGAACCCCTGCCTCGAGAGAAACCTCGCATCGGCCGGACCAGGAGACAGACTGATAGATAAATCTTTGAAAGATATGCCTTCCAATTCCACTTCCTCCTCGGTTAACGGATACGGGACCAACGACTTTATTAGAATGGAGCAATCCGTCTCGGGCAACAATCTCAGAAACCAGCCTCAGGATTTCTCCAGGATGGAGGAACAACCGGTCGCTGGATCCACTGTTGGCTTCAGAAACACAAACAGATTCGCCAATCAGAATTCCAACTTGATCAATTTGGATCCAAATCACGACGATGCAGTGCCCAGTGATTTCAGAATGTTGACCAGACCAATCACACCCATCGGATACGTTCAAAATGATGTCAGCAGCGACACTACATCGGGAACTTTGGCTAACGGTGACACCCATCATCCCATCAAACAGACCAACATCAAATTGGAAAACAGCAATAACAGATGGAGTTTAAGGAAACTATTCGACTCGAGGATGTTCAAGAGAAAAAGTATCAATAGTCGACCCTCTCCGTTAGAAACGGAAGTCAACTTAGTTTTGGCCAACGGCAAACCCATCAACTCTCAAAATATATCCAACGGTAAAATTAAAACATCGATTATAATAAACGATACCAAAGCTAAAAATAATCACAACAATGCAGACAGCCTCGCTGCAGACAGACCCTCCACTTTACCTGGACTGGATCCGGTGGCGGGTAACAGCGGACAAGACTACAGCGGAGCTGGAGTCAACCTTGACGCTTGGAGAAACCTTCCCAACTTTCACGACAATAACACCTGCACACTCTCACCTCCCAATCAGACAGTTTCCACAAACATGATGAGACAAAACAGGGATGATAATGTTGTCGTAGGATTCAAGGAACTACCCAGTTGTTCAGACAATCGTATTGGAGGAGGCAACCAAAATCAAGTGTTTGCCGTTATTGTCCCCAAAGCCAACTATAACCGTAATGATAATCAGTGCAACACAGATAGCTCAAATTGGAAGTCTACAAACGGAAAAGTTTTATTGAACCACTCCATGAACAAAGAATCTTCCAGAAAAGTTGAAAATAGACTAGTCAAATCTGATGAACCCCAGTCCAACGATTCTAACGGTTCAATATCTGAATCAAACAAGATCAAAGACAAATCAAAACTCACCATCAAAAGACACAGTTGCGATGAAAAGATGTTTGTATTAGATAATGGCAAATTAAACAAAATTGAAATAGACGGATGCAACGAAACCAATCGTCTAGTCATTCATCCTAAATCCTCCCAATATAGAAATTCGTATAGTGGCGAATTTGAAATTGGCAATTTTGGCGTGTGCATCAACGAAGACAGCGAAAATTGCGATCCGAACATGATTGATTATTCCAGTAACAGCGAAGACGAACACATGCTGTTGTTGGCAGAAAACGGCGGCTCTAAGATCACGATGAGACCTCGTTTCGACGCCAAACCCGACACCAAGAACAAGCGAAAGTCCAAACAGAACACGAACCTCAGCACTGAAGATCACAGCGGCAGCCTCACCAAGATGGCCGCCGGTAGTTTCACCAGCCTGTGCAACAAATACGGCCCCAAGAACAAGTACGAAAACTTTGAAAACGAAAGTAGCGAACACTTGTTGGACGTTGACGATTTCGGCGTCGAAAACAGCTTTCTAGCCAAGAAGATGGACAACTCCCCCATGAGTGTCAACAACTCCATCAGTTCTCTGCAAGATCTCAGACGAAAGAGCGCCATCATCGACAGGAACGACGTGTCTATAATCAATTTGGTTAGAAACGGTTCAGTTTTGTCGCTTTGTAAAAACGAAATTGACGACACTAGTTTTACTAATGCCGATCATTCTCGGGTCGAATGCAACAGTATTGACGAGCGCAACATCAAAGTCAGCAATGACGACGGTAGTTCTAGCGACGACACGACCCTCTGCGATGATGTCTTCCTGCAGGAGAAGAAATACCCGAGACCGTTGAGCATCAAACAGAATCTCTCGAGACAGCACTCCCTGGAGCTTGTCAGCGAGCTTTTTTCTTCAACAGGAGACATCTCCCGCTTGAAGGACCCCGCCAGCCGCATCAAGACCCCAGGGGACGTCCCCGCTTCGGTGAGGCGCATCAGAAGCCACAAACGGTCGCTGTCGATGAAGAGCAAAACTAAGAATGTGACTCAGAACAGACTGAGTCTCTATGATGATAGGATAATGTTCGGCAACAGCTTATAAAGTTAACTGGTTGATTTGTTTCTTATAGGAATATTGTAATTTATCGGAATGTTGATTTGTTATACATATATACAGTCAAACTTGATTATAGCGAACAATGTAGGACAGACATTTTTTTTTTATATTGTTGTTTTCGTTTTCAAAGCTAGGTTTATTGTATGTATGCATCATTTTCTTGCATATCAAATATAGGGGATTAGTAAAATTGAATTATATTATTATGAATAAGTACTTGTTTTGTTCTATTGTGCACCTCCACTTAGGGTTGTTATTTCAATTGCAGTTTGGTTTCTTTGGCATCAGTGTGTGGATTCCATTAAAGATGATCTGGGCACTCAAAAGATCACATGTAGGGTTGTTTCTTCCTCTTGTTGACACTTCGCCCCAGCGATCCCCATTATGTAATGGTATCTTTTCAGATGATTGTTCTGAATTGTTCTCTGATGAGATTTAGCAGCTTTCTTGTCCTTTTTTTGGAAGACCCTTCAATGTATTATTTTGCTTGTCGCTGTCCACAACTGGCCTTCCAGAATTCTCTTTGCTGAACATTATATAATCAAGCTTGACTGTATATCTTATATTTATTGTTATTGAATTATTCAGTCTTGGGATTCGGGGTGTTCATACTTATTGGGAAGAAATATTTACCCGAAATGCGTTGATTTAAATTATAGTTGAATGTTTCGAATCCCTCCGTCGGACCACTTATGAAATTCGATGGGAGTCATAAACGATGGTGAATTAAATCACAAGTCATTTTGTACGTATGTTGAATGTGCCATGTATTATTAAATGAGACTTGGAGTATAGCAAAATTTATATAAATGAAGATACACAATGAAGTGGTTTTTGTAAAGGCCCCCATTCACGATCGTGCCATCCTTCCAAATGGCTTGCCATCACTCCAAAATGCGCTTTCCATCACTCCAATAGTGCCGCGACAAATGGCGCGGCGTGTCCTGCCGGTACGGCATGCTCGTGAGTGTGAAAACCAGCGGTACATTGCGCTATCTCATTGCGCCGAGCTGTTTGACACTTTCGTGAATGCGAAAATACAACATTTTATCTTTAGTTTTTTTCTTTTTATACATAAACACTATAGCAGTTGTATAAAACTCATCATCAGAATTATAACTTATTTGTTCTTGAAAATTTCAAAAAAATAGAAATTATAATGCGAAAGCGCCGACCGCTTGTGTATACTAATTTTGATGGCTCGCCCGTGATTGATGAAAATTTTACAATGCTCCGATTGGAGCCGGTCCATATGGAGCGACGCCGAATGACACGATCGCGAATGGGCTGCTTAAAAGAATAATAATAGCTTGATCTTATTACTACCTCTTAGTTCATTTTAATACGTACACATTAAGAATACTCTTGTGAATTTGTATCTTTTAATTATTGAGATGCCCACGTTATATAAGTGCGTAATTTAGTCGTCGCATCTGTCAGTCGGTACACCAAAGATATAACCACAATTACAGGAAGATACTTGGCTTATATAGTTTTTTACTTACAAACAATAAAATGATTTATCTGTATATTAAATAGATGGATATTAAGGTCCAGACTAAGTTGGCCATATATAATGAAATTGTAGCACTGACTGATATATCTATGGACATGGCAGGAAATGCATGAAAATATAATGAATTTCACATATGTGCTATAATGTAAAACAACAATGTGTGACAGATTAAAGAACGAAGACAAGGGCTGAGTAAAACTTGAGAAGGATATTATTAACAGAAAGGAAGGACAGACGAGGACGTATGAAACGATATATTATGAAGTGGTGACAGTGTTGAGGCGATGAATGTATGCATAGACAGAAGTGTATAGTTCTCCATAACATGGACATGAAATGATGGTATGTATTTGAGTCAAATAGTATCAAATGCAGTACAGTTATTTCAACCATATTTTTCACTATCGATAATAAAACTGTTTTCAATTTCAAGTGTATAAAGTATTAAATAGTAAAAAATATAATATAAATGAAAATACTTTATTTCAAATTAATAGATGAAAATATCAATTTTGATATATAGGTAATTTGATTTTTTTCGAAATCGAACTGAGCTCTTTTTGATACTTAACTACTCACATATGTAAAGAAAATACTCTAGTACACTTGATACATAATACCCCCTATTCAGTAACTATTGTAACTAAAATAGGAACATTCTAAAATTGTAGATTTTAGATTTACGGTCTTATATCAACGTCATAAAATATCAACTTGGACTAAATGGAATAGGAACGTACCTATTTTGGCCGGAACTTTCCTAAAAAGTTACTGAATTAGACGTATTATGAAATTTTCATAATTATTCAAAATACGTCTAATTCAGGAATTTTTTAAGAACATTCCGGCCAATATAGGTATAACGCTGAAATAAGACCGTAAATCTAAAATCTATAATTTTAGAATGTTCCTATTTTAGTTACAATAGTTACTGAATAGGGGGTAATATTATGTCTTTGGTGTGAGACTGGACTGAAAATATTGTATCAAAAATAAAAAATGCTATAGGGTCCAGAATATTACTCATTTTCCGTTTGTTCTTGGAGGATCTCATACACACATATGATTTCTACAAAAGTTTATTTGTAAAATATGTTAAGTAATAAAATGGTTTTCTTTTCATTGTTAAACGTAAGTTTTGCATGTAAGAATATATCAATATAATGTGTATACAAAACATAGTGATGTTAAGATATTTTTATCGATATATTATATGAAAAAAAATAATACTATGAAAAATAAATATTGAAACAAACACCAAATATAAATATGTATTTAACCATTTTTAAACGATGGCTACTGCTACCGAAAGATAAAACTTTTTGGCTTGTTTATCACGTAACTATGTTTCTGTAAAAAAAAAAATAATATTTTTTTTTTATTTCAATGGCAACTCTAGAATATAAAAAAAGTATGTAAAAAAGTAACTTAATTTTCTAACTGATCTTATTTTTTATATCATTATGAGGGTTATTCCATAGACTTTCATACATATATATCTTAATACAAGAAGCAATAGATATTAAAAAAAACATTTAGTTGGAGTATAGTTATTGGAGTGGTGGACGGTTTACATCTACCAACCAAGCAAAAAATCTCAAAATTTTATTTTAGGCAGCCCATGTGATCTTTTAATACGTTTGTCAATAACTATAATTACATAATTAAAAAAAAAATACTTTGTCCCAAACAAGAATATATTTTTGCTTTGCTGGAAATCTAACTCGGTATGCCAGCACGAAAGTCAAATGACTTACCACTAAGTGGTGGGAGTCAGCACATTGATACTCGTCATTTAAGCTTGTTTTGTTTCGTATTTTACACTGCCTGTTCTCAAAATTTCTGTTAAAATTATCAAAAAAAGATGTGCGTGATTATGTATGATAGCTGAAGGTATATGTATAAAAGTTTATGGCTCATACTCATTGACATGTGCGTAGATTACGCACAGTGTATTTTTATCAATCTTGTTTGTTTGACATAATAATTATTATTATTACTTTAATAATAATGTGAATGTGAAAAATAGTCATTTTCGTTACTTTTAAATTTGTATGTACGTATTTGTTAAATTTTGGTGCATAGTATTTTTTAAAAATCGTTGAATGTTTTTAGTCAAAATTGTTTTTGTTTTGTGTAAAATAATAAAAATTGAACTATTTCAATAAATACAAGTCAATTTTTTAGTCTAAAATGTGAATCCTAACGAAGTGAAACCTTTTATTTTTATTTTCGTAGGTAATTGTTGTTATTTTGAAAATAAATTATTTATATTATTTGGTGATATTGAAGTTATTTGGCGTAATATGTTTTATTTTAGTCGCAAAAGTGATATGAAAATTCCAAATTTAAACTTAGTTTAAGACGTTTTAAAAATTTTATTTCAATTTTTTATAAGTGTATAATTTAATATTTAAAAAAATCGTTTTCTGGCATTGTTGTTAGCATTGTTTTTTACAATTCGTGCCTTGTAATAATTGTTTATTGATCTTAGATTGTTGTACTTTTAAATGTAATACATACTAATCTTATTTTGTTATTTATTGCATCAATGAAATTATCTTTCTTTATCTCAGATCTTCGTAAAAATACAGATTGATCATTTTTTTTATAACTTGTTAATTAATTTCGATAAAAAATTGTCAGGTGTTGTGTTACTAACTTGTCGTACTTCGTAACTATTTATAGTTAGTTTTAAGTATAATTTTATAATTTAATAATGATCAAAACGCTTCCTATCTTTAATTCTTTAAAAAGAAATTTTATTTTTACATTATTTTTGCAATTAAATTGTTTTATTATTGTGATTACTAAATCGAGGTTGAAAAGATGAAATGACTGGTGATATCTAGTGACCATTTTATAACATCTAGAGACCATTTCCTAACATCAAATATTCATTTTCTAATTCTCAACAACTATTTTTTAATCCTTAGTGACTATTTTCTAACCTCATTTCTAAACGAAAACGAGTGAAATAGATTCAAAATTACTGTTCAATTATTCAGAACAGTCCGTTTTAAATCAAACAAATACCATTTTTTTTTTTAATTATTCATTCTTTGGCACTATGAAGAAAAAGGCTGCACAGTCATTTTACATTTCCAGCTTTGATTATACTTTTTAAATCACTTATTTGAATTGCGCTTTTGATTGATTAAAATGATTTAAGCGTTGATTTACTTTGTACTATTGTGTTGCATTTTGATATTATTTCGTACTGCTTTGTACCAAAAATTTTACGTAGTCTTAAAGCGGCCATTTTTTCATATGATATGTATTTTTTAAAAATGTATTTACATATTTACTTAGTTTTATAAGTTTTTAGCTTGTAACAATTATTATTTTTACTGTTGTCGTCACTGAGTGATTTGTTTTAGCGATAAGGTGATGCTCTTTCACTCGGAGGAAATCTCAATCAAAATCATTTGGTCATACTTTTAGTATCTGAAGGAAGAGTTGGGCTAAATCGTTTGAATATATATTAATGTAATACGCATGCATTATTTTGAAATGATCCTGAGTCATTGAACATATTAATAGCTATTATTTACATTGATGTATATAATTAATATATACTGTGCCATCTATTGACAAAATGGCAAACTGACATGTTTAACCAAGACTCAAACCATAACCATAATAAAAGATGTTTTTGATTTTTGACCTTGATACAGAATGTTACCACCATTACATACAATTGCAATGTTTAGAAATTGATTTAAAATAGTGGCAGTTCAAATAAGCTATAACCAGTAAGGAGAAATAACTATCTATGTCATATATGTATTTTTATAATAATTATTATAAATTTTACTCATTAATCTGCTACGATAAACAAAATCTTATTCACGCTTCAAATGAATCGATTCAGTTTCATTTTCAAATGAATCTTCTATGATCGTAATGAGTCAAATTCTTATTGATTCAGATGTCGGTGTGAAAGAGCCGTTTGTAATGTACGATTTATTTGCGATGTCTTTTTTTTTTTTTGAAATCTCAGATGTAGTGAGTTTACGGCCGCAGATTTCTGCATTTATTAATAAACGAGCATTTAAATAGATTATTTTATGCTAGCATGAGTGGCACGGAATTCAGTTTATATATTTTTATAACAATCTGCAGTTGTATTGTATATTTTAAGCGAGAGTATAGACAAAGATAAAAAGAGCCATAGTCAAGCTTTACACTTTAAGGTTTCTGAGCTGGCGCGTGCTGAGTTCAATTCCGAGCAGGGGAGTAATTTATTTAAAATTAATTCTCATGTAATATTTGCTTCTTTGCTTTGCATATCTTTTTAAACAATTTCACATAATATACAATACGACTCCCAAGTTTGTAGATGTGTACTATTGTTTTAATTTTACATATTATTTAGAATTGATCTTACATTTTTTTCACCTATTAAAAAATTGTATTATCATGTTTAAATTGATGTAAATTGCTTATATAATTATATAAAAAATATGTTAATTCGTTTTACTATATGTGCCATCTGATTTTGATAAGTAAACCTTTATTTTAAACATAATTATATCTTAGGCAAATAATTTAATTAATAAAATTTGTTGTGTTAAAAATATACCATTATAAAAGTTGTAAAATAATTATTTAATAATAATTGATTATTTGTTGAAATTGACACAAATCGATTGTTGTAGCGTAAATTGATTCGGCTTCCATGCCACCATCCACTGTTTGATTTCGTAGCGAAGGATAAATAATTCATGTATTATTATTACTTTCTGAGATGGAAACTCTCGCCTCTCGCATTTCATATCCCCACGCGGTACTTGCACAAGGCACAAAAAGTATTGACTTTATTACTATTAATATTTTCAGAGTTATAATAATTTTATTTGTGAATTATTATGAACCTTTTTATAATCAACATTTTTCTATTTTACACAATATTCATTGTTTGTTTTTGTTTAAAATGAAATATTTGATTAGCTTGTTTCACTATTCCAACCCTAGTTAAATCAAAATTTTTTTTTTCCTTTATACAGATATATTCATGTATATACATATTAGAAATGTTATAAATAAAAATGTATAACCCCATGTGAATTTGACAATGTTATAGATAAATAATATTGTATCATCTTTTTGGCAGCAAATTATTTTAAATCATTTTAACCATGTTCAAAGGGGATCTTTTTACTATTTTTTTTAATGGCTACGTAAAGGACTACCGCTACTAGGATTTGGGTCCAATATAATCTTCCGAAGAAGCGCACTACGCAGCGTTGGGGAGGGTTTCCAATCTGCTCAAGAAAATATGGATTCGGATCTTAACAAGACCCAAGTTGTATGAAGGTGGAAACACAGAATTTCGAAGATCGTTCCATAGTCAGGCTGCTGTGTTAATAAAAGAGTTCAAGAAGCAAATGGTTCATGTATGTTAAAGGTTCTCTGTAGAAAGGTGTTGAGATTGAGTAAAATGAGTACTTAATTGTGAATGTGTGGCAGACAGATTATAGATGCAAGTTCTTCTGAGCATCTTCATTGGTAGTATCTATGGGATATACTTAGAATACCAACCTTGCTACTTCATGTACAATGTTGCAACTCATATTTACTCCTCCAAGGTTGCAACCAACCTAAGCAATGTGAGGCTATACATAATGAAATTGTAGGTAAATTAAATTTATATTCAAATAGAAAGACAAGCACATAACATTAAATGTAAATACACAGTAGGAGAGAGAGGATGCAGGAGGGGTGTCAGTTAAAAGTTATTAGAGGTATAACAGCTTTAGTCTTTTTTTAAAAGAGTTAAATTTATTGAGATGTCGTAATATCATCACTTCAGGTTGCCATAGTGAAACAAGTTAAACATTGTTACACAAATATGTATATACTTCTTTCTACATTCCCTGAATTAAGCATAAATGCTTGTGCTATAAGTGAACAAAATTGGTCGAGGCAGGATTCAAACTCGACAAGCCTCCAGGAGGTGATTCTATTCATGATGATATTCATATTTTTATTTATTTTTTATATTTATATTTCATATTAATATCATTTGTGTAAAGTGTATCAATTTAGAGGTAATTAGTTTTCCGTAGACATGTGTTCATTTCTTCTCTATGACTGTCAAAACTTCAAGGAGTTTGAGTTTAAATAAAATAAAATAAAATAAAAAGTACTCTTCATGATAATGTTATTACGACTGTCAGTCCGCAATTAATTTCTTCTAATATCATATTTAAAATTTAATAATAGGAAATTTTAAACGAGAACGATTTGGGTTCTTTTTCTTCTGGGTCACAATCCTAGGATTGGTCTACACCAAACACTTGATCTTTCCACTTATCTCTATCGTCCGCCAGTCTCTTCATCTCTTTGTAACTGCTTCAGCGCATGTCACCGATTATCTGGTCTATATAGTTGTTTCTGGGGCGGCCTCTACAGTTGCCCCATCAATCATTCCTTCGACGATGGTAAAAAGCAGGCCTGGGTGCCGGATGTTGTGACCTATAATTTGGGTTCAATATGATAGTAAAGCTGATTGGTGACCAATCAACAGTAGTTAGTAACCATACATACATACATACCATCACGCCATGTCCCTCACGGGGTAGGCAGAGAGAACCGAACGCCACATTTTCCTATCTTGACACACATTCATCGCCTCATCAACATTCATACATCGTCTTATACATGTTCGTCTGTTGTTCATGCTTCTTACAGTAACCATAGGGGTTAGTAACCATAGGGGTTACTAATAAATATATGTGGTAACCAGAGGTATTACCAGTAAAGAGAGTTTACTATATCCCAAGAGGATATGATTTGAAATAAGAACACAAGGACAGTGGTTGAGAGAGAAGAAGAAAGAATCGGTCCAAATTTACAATGAGTATATTGATCACAATTAACAATTAGTTTAAAGGGTAAATTTACAATTGATAAATTGACTTACAAAGAAACTTTCTCACGATGAATAGGTATAACGAGCGAGTGTGTCGAAGTGTCCGATTATTCATATGGTGAAGTACCATGGTGCTCGCGAGGTCGAGAGATGAAGTGTCAGCGAGACGGCGTGGTCGAGAGCGGCGGCGTGAAGTGACGAACAAAGTGACGGAAATGAAGTGACGAAGTAGACTCCCTTAAATAGTGCTGCGCTGGGGGTAGCAAGTTCAATGTCCTCGAACTTTCTAGATTAATTTCATTGTACTGTCATACCCAGTTGAAGAGTATTGTCACTTGTTTGACGTTGCGTGCGATGAACTCGGCCTAGCGACAAACAAATAAACTTGCCGTCGCTAGGCACTCGAAAGAAATTTCGAGATGTGGTCTGCCACAATAGAATGATGCATGTCTTTTATAATTATAAAAAATAATGATTTGTGCATTTATCAGAATAACTTGTACAAAAGGAGAAAAAAAATATCCCCAATTGTAGGGAAAACAATACCAAATGCAATCATACCAACTTAACCACAGAGCGCAATTAAAATAATACATTCAGGTCGTCTCTATAACATCATACCTTAAACACATTGTCCATTGATTTCACTTAAATATTTTTGCTGGCAAACTGATGGTACATTTTTGTTGTAAATCAATAAAAAAATAATGTTATTTATTTTACAAAGCTTTTGTGTTCATATATTACCGCCAACGTTAAATTGTTTATTATATTTGTTCTGATTTAATAAATAAAACATATTTTATATACATACAGTATGCAAAAGGATATTTTAAAGCGACTTAAAATTTTTAATGTGCAAATAATATTGCTTAGTTGGTTACACATTCGACTCCTGAGTTCCAAGTTTATTTCATATTTTTTTTTAGTTTATTATTGTTTATTTTCATTGCATAAGAACTACTTATCTATATTTGTAGACGTTGGGAATATATTCTTATTGTATGACAATTTTTTTTTTTTACCCTGGAGGGAGTGACACTAGAGATCTCAGCCCAAGCTAAATATCTGGGACTAATTCTGGATAGGAAGCTGAACTGGAAGCCCAATATGCAGGAGAGAGTACGGAAAGCTACAAATGCGCTGTACACCTGCAAAAAGATCGTGGGAAAAAGCTGGGGAGTGCACCCGAAGATAACCCACTGGATGTACAAGGCGGTCATAAGGCCAATCATGATGTATGGGGTGGTGGTATGGTGGCATTCCTTGAAAAAAGGGGCACACCTTAAGGAGCTGGCAAAAGTTCAAAGACTAGCTGAAGTGACAATCACTGGCTGTCTAAGAACTACACCAACTAAAGCTCTTGACACCATCCTGCACCTGATTCCGCTTGACCTCCTTGGGAAACAAATGGCGGCAAACGCTGCCCTAAGAATGAATAATGTTAACCCTTGGAAGGGGACTCATATTGGGCACTCCATGATTCTTCAGGAGTACAAACAACCATCCGAAGGTATTGACCACACCATTCCCAAACCCTTCTTCGAGAATGGGTTCTCCACCCAAATCCCCTCGAGGGAGATGTGGAAGGAGAACGCAATTCACCATGGTGAGGCCCAGATGGTGATATACACAGATGGGTCGAAACTGGACGGAAGGGTGGGCGGAGGGGTATTTTCGGAGCAACCAAATATCAATATCTCATTCAGGTTGCCAGACCACTGCAGTGTTTTTCAGGCAGAGATCCTGGCGATTCAAGAAGCAATAGGATGGATACAAAGGGCCGCAATGCAAGGCAGCGAAGTCCGTATCCTCACAGACAGCCAAGCAGCGATCAAGGCTCTGCGAGGCGCATTAACGACCTCTAAAGTTGCCCTGAACTGCCGCATGGCATTGAACAAAGCAGCCGAGCGGTTTAACATACTTGTTATGTGGGTACCAGGTCACAATGATATAAAAGGTAACTGTAAGGCAGATGAACTGGCCAGGGCAGGTACCCTGTTACCTTTAGAAACAATAAATCATCGACCCGGGGTTCCCATGGCAACATGTAAACTCCGGGTCGATGAGAAAACGATAACTCGTGCCAATCAAAGATGGTCTGAAGAAAGCACGTGTGCCATTGCCAAACAAACATGGCCAAAATATGATCTCAAAAGAACAAGGGAGATGCTCTCGTTCAGAAGGGACTCACTAGCCAGAGTCACATCGGTATTAACAGGGCACTGGCTCATAGGAAAACATGCCAGAAGGCTTGGTTTAGAGGCATTTGATTATTGCAGAGCATGCCAAGACGAAGAGGAAGAAGAGACGGTAGTCCACTTCCTCTGTCAATGCCCTGCTCTCTCCAGAAATAGGAGGAAATTCTTGGGAAGTTTCTTCTACGATGACCTGATGGACATAGCGTATGCTGACATTAGCGACGTTCTGACATTTATTAACCACTCAGGCTGGTTCAATGTGGTTTAGTGAAGGGGAAGGACAACCCCACTGTGGTATCACAAAGGGCCAACCGGCCTAAGTGTGTTCTCCTTGGAGAGCTGCCACTCAAAAAAAAAAAAAAAAATGACAATTTTTTATAACATCTCAATAGAGACGAATTTGGAATAACATAGACGAACCAGAAACTCAAGACACCTACACCTGTCATTGGCTGGTTTATGTGATCACTTGATGCGTACAAGTTACAAGATTTCCTTGTTAAGAAGTCGCTTTATAATATCCTTTCTTTTAAAATAAAAAAAAAATGTAATTTTTAAAATTAAATATCATTATAACTACTTTAAATAAATTATATTGTACTGAATGTAGATAGTAAAAAAGTCACTTTATTATAAGCTTTTCAAAAATGTTAGGATGGCTTTCAAAATGGAACGAAATTTGTTTGTAGATTTTCATACTGTACGACAATTTATCATACTTTGCAAAATTTTTAAATCTTTGATATCGTTGTTATTTTATTTTTGTTAAACTCCACGTTAGATACTATAATTTGGTTGATCGGTGATTTACCTTGACATTTTATGAAACAGTGTGTTGATTTAAACGATTTTCTAGATTTTTGTAATGTCATATCGATACTAAATGTTTGATTCGACTGATTAATTAGCTGGATATTTTAAGTTCAGACACATGACAATGTAAATTAATTTCATTCAGATGTGTCGCTGTTTCATATTGTGCCTAGACACTGATACGAAGAGTTATACAAGCTAATCGTGGCACATTATATATATGTAACATATAATAAAATGCTTAAGTTTCTCATTTATATATTAAAGGCACTACCAATGTAAACAATAAATTATATATACTCTGTTCTATTTCATTTTATTATTCTCTGATGATGGTCATCGGTTGACCGATATCGGCCAGTGCAACTAAAACAAGTGTATTTATTTTATGTCGATCTCATCATTTTGATCTTTATCAAGAACTGTCCATAGACAAACCAAATAGATTATGTATTTTTTTTTGTGCTGACAACATTTATTGTATCTTTAGATACCGATTTAAAACTGACAGCTGTCACATCAGGTTAATTCATAATATCTAAAGGGACAGATTGTGCCAGTGCAATAAAAATAATTAATCAGTTTTGAAACCGGTAGATAATGTCCTGTAAATGAGGTTTAAACTAAGTTATGTTTATTTTATTATATTGTTTAGTTATTGCCGAATATCTTGAAAAAGCATATGGGTGGGCAGGAGACAAATTTAAGTATTTTGATCGGTCGGTTTTAACAAGTTTTAACAAGTTTTAACCACCCCCCCCCCACCTGTTTGAAAATTTCAAGATGTTTGTTGATAACTATACATTTCACATTTCTACTCAACATCTGATAAATTTGTATATGAGAATGAAAGTCTACAATAAAATGATATATGATGTAAATAAGATAAATGGTACAACAATTAAAACACGTATTTGAGATTTTTGTAATATTAAGTTGCTATTTTTTCTCTAAATTTGTACAATAATGTTACGTTTTCTAATGATAATTTAAGAGCATTACACGCAATAAGTTTATAGTCATTTTTATACAATAATAATAGTAATTATTATATTTTACATACCTACATAATTATTGAGGTGATTTGTACACATCACGAGACAAGACTCATTGCAAAGTATAACACAGACTTTAGTTTAAGGATGTTAGACAAATCCGTGATTATTTTTTAATAATAATAATGACATAATAAATTGTATGAAGTAATATGTTGAAGGATAATAAAATTATTAGAAATATATTTATTTTAATTTTTCCATACTGGTTATTTCCATTATTTATATAAGAAGATGAATTCAAAATTGTAACAAGAGGGCTATATATTTTGCATATTATATAAACAAATGTACTGAACCTATACTAGCGGGCTTTTTGCCATTAGACACTTACTTACAACCGTCCATTTTAATGCTTAACACTGCATAGGCACAGAATTTTTAGCGAGTTGTACCCCACTTCTCGTACTGAAGCAGAAGGATAAAAAATCTAGACACAAATTTAAAGCAGTCAAAGTGTTAACATTGTCGGCCTTCGTGGCTCAGTTGGTTGGGTATCTGACTGCTGATCCAAGGGTCCTGGGTTCGATTCCCAGTGGAGACACAGTTTTTAATTGTGTTTTCAGTCTGGATCTGTGAGACGATTAATATGGTAAGTCTCCAGAATGTGGCAACTTGTTATTGGGTGCGTGTTAAATAATTATTTAACATAGTACCTGTTAGTTGCCCGAGAAGCTACATAAAATAAAATAAATAAATAAAATCATATTTAACAATATTTTTGGTAAATTATAGTTTTACACTTGGAGGATGGTCAATACCGTATTTGTTTCCACAATTTATTATACAGCAATTTCGACCCATTTTGTAAGATAAGAACAGATAAGTAAGTATTTCGAAAAATAATGGCAGCTTGTAAGCGATATAGCAATAAGCAGTACAGTTTACAAACTGATCAAATTTCAAGTGTCAACCATAGAAAAATGACAACTGTTGCCAACTTAAAAATAACAATATTTTATCTTCATGTTTTTACAAATGGTTTTGGTACAACAATTAAGTTCGTGCAGGTTTCAGAAGTACATACAGATTTTGTATGAAGATTTTGTTCAAGGCAGGCCCTTGGTTTTACATCTAACAAATTAAACGACCGAGGGAATCCCGCAAATTTCAGTGGTACTTTTATAATTATTTTTTATCGATAGAATAATCAAATAATATGATTCTGTAACTGTCAAGCTGTAGACAATACTATGATTTATCCCTGTCTTTAGTTTCAAGATGATGTTAGTATTGGGTGGGTAAATGAGGAAACGCCAATGCAACTAATCATATTTGTGTGTCTGTGCGGCCTTAATCAATCATTTATATAATTTACAAGTAGCCATTGGATTTTAATCTTGGTAAGGGATTTATCATAAAGAGAGTCCTGATATTATGTCGGCTTTCTCATTTAATATATTCAAAAAAAGGCTAAAGCAAAAATATCTATCTGATAATATCTGATTTTTTCTTCCTCTCCTTATCGTTTTGTTTTTTACTCCTCACTAACCCAAAGGGATATAGTGGGAAGTTATGATTTCGCAATTTTTAAGGCTATTTTTTTTATTGCAGATTATCAAATAGTATCATGCTGAGATTGTTTTTTGAAAGTTTCATCACAATGTTTTTGTGTGTGTGTGCTATGTACGGCGGGTTCATTTTACTTTATCAATTATAGACTAAAGTACTCATTCGATTCTTTTCAAATTTTGCAAATATATATGTCTAATACTCGCTTAGACCCCATTAGATTTTAAAGGATATCTGAATAGTGCTTCTCAATTTTTTTAGCTATCAAATATTTCAAAGTGACCCCAAGCTCAGGAAACTTAATATTTGTAATTTTTATTTTCAAATTGGTAAAAAGGCACATCACATTCATAAAATGGCATTGAAGTATTATCAAGTTTTCATAATAAAATATTTACATAAAAAAAATAATTGAAAAAACTCATTCTTTTGTATGGAAAATAACACCATGAAAATGCTGTAATTTTCCATACAAAATTTGAATACTTTATGGAGTGACTTGTTAGTGAGGAGTTTAGCGTTGGCCATAATCCACTTGTCTATCGTTGTTATCATATTATATTCAATTTTTTTTTTATTTTTCTTTTGTTATCTTTATTTTTTTTTGTCATGTTATAACCTTATTACCATAATACACGTTGTATTTGTATATTAACATTAACTCTAGTTTTGGAAGAAATTGCCATTTGAAAATAAACCCGCCAGTGTTAAGTTATATATACAAGAAGTTACAAATAAATAAAACAAGTCTCCAAAATATGGAAACTTGAAGCAGGAGATATTGTCTTTGGATTTAGGGGTATTAAAAAGTTTAGATTATTTCTCATCTTTTATATTTTTTTTTTGTAAATTAAATATTACAATATCATACAATTCCTTATAAACTAGCATCACTAAATAAAATAGTCACCTAGGTTTGTATGCCTATACGTGACATGACTGTGTCTCAAACCTGAGTTGGTTTCGTCTGCCGAGTATGACGACGAAAACCTCGGATGTTGTATGTAAAAGCTTTGAGGAGTTCTGACACTCACTTCTCTTACGACAGGCTCCGAAGCAGCTATCGAGCTGTCGGAATTTTGAAAGTTTTTAATGTAGCCTCCGCTTACCCTCTGGGGCGATGGATATTTCAAGTTATTGGACGGTTGATTTCTGTATTGGTAGTTATTGAACTGCGGCGAGGGACTATCTTGAGGGGCATTTCTGAATCTCGTGAATGAGTAGTCTCTGTCTGTCGGCATTATGAACGGACTGGGAAAGTTCCTGATGGGTGTTAGATTCGGCAATGTCGGATTTAACGCTTCGTTGATGGTTACATCATAGTCGCTTTCTATCGGATCAGCTAGATTTTGTTTGATGGAAATGTTCTCTGGAATCCTTTGTGAGTACGGTTTATTTGTGGGTTTATAAGGATCCGAAATCTGTGGGGACGGTATAAATATGGATTCTTTTTCCTTTATTTTCTCTGGTGCAACTTTGTTGTTGTACGCTGTTGGGTTTTTGTATTCCTGCTGTTTCTGAGGGGTTTCGTACTGAGGTTTTCTGTTGAAATTTTCAACAGAACTAGAATCATAGTTTTCTGTGCTGGAATAATTCTCTTTACTTTTATTTTCCTCAGATTGATTTTGCGTTTTACTATTTGTTTTATCTGAATTTTTGTTGTCATTTGTCTGTGGTTTATTTTGTCGAGTGTTGATTGGTTCATCATAATACTTGTCTTCGTTTGAATATTCTGATTCTTTTGTGTTGCTGTTTAGTGAATATTTTTCTTCACTTTGAATTACTTCATCGGAATAATTTTCTACTGTGTCTTTTTGTTGCGATGAAGCTTTTTCATCTTTTATTTCATAATCGGCTTCGTAACTGTAATCAGATGATACTGGATTTTGAGTAGTTTTTGTTGTCGTCAGAGCTCTGGTTGTGGTTGCTTGTGTAGTTGTAGTAGTTGTTGAACTATTTTTAACTAGATTCTTTCCTCCGAGTGGCTGAAGTCCTCTGGGAAGGTATGGACTACCACCTCTGGATGGTAAAAACGGTCTCTTCACTACTCTCACGAATCCTTGATTCCGTCCCTTTTCTGTTACACTTGGTTCAGTAGTCGTTGTGTCCTTATTTTTAGATATTGGTTTTTGTTTTGGCAATTCTTGACTATCTTCATTGTTTCTATTATACTTTTCTTGATTTCTACTCCTTAATTCTTGACTATCTTCATTGTTTCTATTATACTTTTCTTGATTTCTACTCCTTATTTGTTTATCCTTATTGAGTTTCGGCCTTGTATCTTCTTCATCGTAGTAGTATTCATCATCATACTTTGGTGGCACTTTTCTAGACGAATGTCTAGTTTCACCTCTTCCATTATTTATAATCGGCCTTTTTGGTCTAGGCTCTTCAATATCTTCGTAAATTTCTTCTGTTTTATCATTTTGTCTTTTATTTTCTTGAACCTCCTGCTTTCGTTTATTTCCTGACGCACCAAATAGAGGTCGCTTTGGTGCGTCTTGATCAAAATTTGACCTTGTTCTGTCTGAGTTTGCCTTAAATCGGTCTCTTTCTGGTTCTTGTCTATTTCTAGGCGAGTAGGATGAGGCTTTAGGTGGAGATACAGGTTTTGTATCTTCAATTTCATAGTCATCGTAGTATTCTTCTTCTATAGGTGCGGGGGCTTGAGTCGTTTGAGTTGGCACATATTTAAATTTATCTTTTTCACTAACAGGTACGGGTCTTGCAATTTTCGGCGGTATTCTGGGTTTACTGAATAAGGAACCGCCACTTGGTTTTACCAATCCACTAACAACTGTTGGTTCTACATTATCATCTGATTTTTTCTCTCCATATGCTCTACTTTCTTCAATAGTTTCACCATCATCTCTGTGGTTTCTATCTTCATTCCTATTCCTGTCATTTCTATAAGGTTTCTCGTCTCTGTATGGTCTTTCGTCTCTGAAAGGTCTATCTCTCAGAGGTCTTTCATCTCTGTAAGGTCTATTATCTCTTAAATTCTTGTCATCTATTCCCGTATCTTCTCGTTCACTATTTTCTTTCAACGGCCTCTCATCTCTTAAATCATCGTCGTCTCTCAATGGCCTGCGTGGCCTATCGAAATTTTTTCTATCATTTTCTGCTGGCCTATCATCTGGTCTAGATGGTTTTCTAGGTCTCTCAAACGATCTTGAATCTTCATCGTCGTATGGTTTTCTGTTTTCATTTCTATCTCTGGTATCTGATGGCCGCTTACCATTCTTTCTTGGCCTGTCATAGCTTCTTCTGTCTTCATAGTCATCATCTTCTCCTCTGCTTCTTTCTGGCGGTCTCCTGTCAAATCTGTAATAACAAAGACAGCCATAGATATATTTTTGGGATTATTTTACATTTTAAGTGAAACAAATTAATGACACATATTCAATAGATTGTGGTAGGCTATTTAAAATATAGTTTGAGGAAAAATTCTTCTATACTTTAATACTTTTGTATTGATTACATGAAATATGTTATGTTATTTGTTCATTTGGAAAGAAAAACAAGGGGGGTTTTCTATTTTATTAAACAAAATATTTTTTTGTTTTGACTTGTACACACACACAGGATAGTATAATAATAAGAGATATAAAGGTGGAGCTCAGAAAACCAGGTCCGAACCATAGACCACTTGGATATTCATAATAAATAGAGACAGAAGGACTTGGAGAATGAGGTCTATGAGAGCCGACTCCTTGTAAATGGGACAACGGCTAGGACAAAGAAGTTTTGACTACACATTTTTTGAAGGCTTAAAGAAACTAATATTAGTGAGAACCTTTCATCATCATCATATTCATCGTAGGCTGGTCTCCTTGCTGCTGGCCTTGGTCTCTTTCTTCTTCTCGATCCACCATTGTATGGTCTCCTGAAAATAGAAATAAGTTAAGTAGGTACCAATCTTAATGGATAGTGACAATAAATTGCTATCAAATAAGTTGGAATCTGGTAAATATGGATTTACAGAAATACAATTAATTAGAAATGATGTATTGACATAAAAATTCAAAAAGATTTAAATAATCTTACTAGATCTGATTTACATAATCTCACATTACCTCACTAGAATAGATTAACATAATCTCACTAGATAAGATTTACATAATCTCACTACAATAGATTTATTTAATCTCACTAGAATAGATTTACACAATCTGACTAGAATCTATTTACATACTCTAGAATATATTTAAACAATTTCGCCAAAATAGATTTACGTTATCTAACTAGAATAGATTTATATAATCTCACTAGAATAGATTTACATAATCTCACTAGAATAGATTATAACAGTTGCACCATAAAATAGAAATAAGTTTAGGTGCAGATGCTATTGCAGAAAAAAAATTTCGCCTTAATCCAGAACAGGATTCTCTGTTATGTGATCTTCGCTTGTGGGCGTCTCTATCCTGTTCATTCATTGAAGGTCTAGTATCTCTTTCTCCTGACATATTATCGGACTATCGATTTTATAAATTTATTTTCAACAGATAGGGACAGTTGAGTTCTAAAACTATTTTGAGTTCGCATTTGAAAGGTATTTGAGTTTTTGAGCTTGTATTTACTTTGTTTCACATGTCACGAAAATGAAATATTTCGAATTGACTTAGAAAGTATTTATATTCATTATTTTTTATATCGAAAAAGAAATTTGGTCAATTATAACAAGCCCACTAGTGTGCAATAGGTACATATATTTGTTTATGCAGGTTCGTGACCATCACAAACATAATAATAACGTCATTATTTGTTTTTCTATGGTTATTGATTCTCTTTCGATTCAATTATTACGTAAGTATTTGGGAAATGGCTAAAGGTCGTAGCGTTTTTGCATTTCTTTGAAACGATCTTTTTTTTGGAGCAAGGCTTTAATTCTTTCTTACACACATGTATGTATATATTTTGGAGCAAGGCTTTAATGCTTTCTTACACACATGTATATATTTTGGAGCAAGGCTTTAATTCTTTCTTACACACATGTATATATTTTAGCAAAAAAAGTTAAATGAGCCTATGATTATAATTTCGACATTCATGTCAATCTATTATTTATTTATTTTAAACATTTTGTGCACAATGGAGGGCTTATTGCCATATAATATGGCAATATCTTCCAACCAACCATATTCATTTGGTGAGGTGAGGTTGGTGAGGTAATTGTGTTTATGACACGTACCTACCTACCAATTTATGCGAATAAAATACATTATATTGAAACATATATAGCAAAAACAATAAAAAAAAAACAGAGGAGACAAGAGAGGGCGGGACAAGGATAGGATTAGGAGACAAATTTAAGTGTTATGTGTTAGGAAATGATTCTTAAGATTTGGGAAGTGTTGATGAAACTCAAAGTTACGATGGAATGTGATTCCAAAGTCGTTGTGAAAATGTAGTGTTACCTGTCTTCTTCGTAGTAATCCTCTTCCCTTGCACTGGGATATGTCTCATCCTCCTCATAGTAGTCGTAGTGTGGACGTCGTCTCCTGGAGGGGCGGCGTCTCGCTGGACCTCTTTGTCTGGGCGGTGGTAGAGTTGTGGTGGTGGTGGTGGTAGTTGTGGGTGGGGGAGCCGCCGTGCTGGTTGTGGTGGCCTGGTACAGAGCGTCGTTCCTGAAATTATAAAGTTAAATACATTGTCATTGAAATATCATAACACGAACCAACACAGCACTGTGAAATATGTATCACAAAATAGATCGACAAAATCACTATGAAATAGCAATAGATCTATGAAAATTGAAAATATCGCAAAATGTTTTCTAAAGGCTAAAAGAAAAAATATTTAAGTGAATAATTTTATACTTGCAAATAACGCAAACATTGTGGGCCTTACTATTTAAAATACGAGTTTAATCCGATGTTAAGTCAGTTTCGGCCATACAAAAAACTGGGTAAGTATCAGCTTAAACACAAATTGCAAATAGTAAGTAATAGTAAGAATATAAATAAATAAATAAATAAATAAGGCCCTGTATGTTTTTCCCTGTCGGGATTTTATGATATTTTTTATGAGAAATGCAAATAAATAAATCATTTCAGGTAGGTAATAAAGGAAAAATATATAGACATTAGTATATTTTTTTGATCGAAAGTTCTTGATGGAATTCCACTAAAATTTCAAAATTTTTAATAAACATTTAAAATAAAAAACGTTTATAACTTAATTCCACTGTTTATTTAGACTACAACCTACAACCGGTTTCGTGCTAAGCACTTTTTCAAGTAGTCAACTTACAACAAAATATAGACATTAGTAAAAAAAAATATATAAAGAAATTACCATACTTTTAACAACAACTATTTTTGCACTTAATTTTTGAAAATAAATAAATGAAACAAAACAAAATATTCAACTTATTATCTTAAGATATCATAGAACTCCATAAGATAATTATATCCATGATATGAGTAAACATGGATGGTTTTGATCCCGCCTGTTGACCAGACTCGCCCCCCAGATCTTTGTTGCACTATGAAATATGAGGTTTGAGGTGTTTTAAACAAACGTTAACTAAAAAATCTAAAAATGGTGAGTTGGGCTTTTGTTGCGCTAAACAGCTCATTTGTACAAGCTGAAAATCGTGGATTCCCTCCTCTTTGATAGGGGAGGGAAGAAAGGATCTGAACCATGCCCTTTACAATGGTTCAAAATATAAAACAAATGGTCTTAATTTTTTAATGATCCCATACAGTCTCCTTCCGGTTAACGCAATCATGAACCCCATCACAATGAATTTTTTCTCACATTTCCTGAAGGTTTGATTTGAAGATTAATTTTGAACTTATGGAACACTGAAAGTCACCCACCGCTTACCCGGGTATCTCAGGCGCGTTAGCACCTCTTTACCCGCACTTACTTGCAAATCTTTTTACGCAGGCGGGCTCGGAGTTTGCCGGATGGGCTCCCCCCAACAAACCCCGCCTGCTAAATTATAGACTCTCAGTGCCCTCATTCAAGGATGAAGCCTACCTAATGCACCTTACTAATTAAAACTAATCTTAATTTCTAGGTACTTATAACTACTTATAACTAGCATCATACTATAACTATACATCTTACAAGCTAATTGTCTTAAAACTACTGTCTTATTCTTAAGCCTTAGATTAATAGGTGAGGGGGCCAGGACAGAGGCGTCCCGACATTCCAAAAGAGCCATCGCACCCGCATCACCAGGTGCGATAGCTAACCTCGACGCGAGGAAGGAGGACCCACCCAGATGGGGGCACTTGATAAGACACCTCCACGAAGGGAGAAGGGACGGCACGAAACGTCAACGAGTCATCGACCACTCCGCCACAGCATCAATCCAGGCCAGATTAGGCCCACCGCTGTACGAGACCTTCGACCGGGGGTAAACCCGGTCTCCGGAGCTCATCCCAGCGTGAAACCCACACATCAACAAACTCTTCGAAACGAGCAACATTGTGATGGTTCGCCAGCACTTCACCAAACCAGACTGGCCGGGCGGTGCCAGCACACATACCTCCTATCATATTCTCCCTGGCATCCATCAACAAAGGGCACTCCCAAAGGATATGCTCTGCATTCTGAGCACCGGTACCACAAGCACACCACGGATCCACCGCTAGGCCTAACTCAAATAGTCGGCCTTTAAGCTCCCCGTGTCCTGACACGAGCTGCACCGCATGGTGGCTCAGTGCCAGCGATCTCATGCTCATCCTTTTCTTAGGTCAGGGAAGAACTTATAGGTAACCCTAGCAGTTCCTCCTCTATCTCAGCGCTCCTGCCAAACTTCCATCGTCCTTTCTCTGACTCTATTGATGGCCCCACTCAGACCACCAAGTCCAGGTGCAACACAAACAATCACTCCTAAATGTTCAGCCCGTCTGTTGAGCTTGATACTTCTACGTGCGACAAAGTCCCGCACCTCAAGATCAGCAGGCAGGACACCAGCGATGACCGGAAGACCATCGCTGGCCGCCGTGCGGTACGCACCTGTAACAGCAAGCAAGGGAAGACGCTGACCCCTCAGGATCGCAAGAGCAACCGAGCCAACACTCAGCCGATGGGACCACACTTCAGATGCGTATGTAACCTGGGCCACATAGGTAGCTATGTATATAGCCTTCACCGTACCCGAACGGAGGCCCCAGCTACTCCTGCTGATCCTGCGCAGTGCCATAAACAAGGCAGCTGCTTTTTTAGCCGAGGACTTGACATGCGGTAGAAAGGTGAAGCCACTGTCCAGGACGACACCCAGGTAGCGAACTTCATCGACAACCCTAATGGAATGTCCGTCCATCCGCAACACCGGGCGCCTCGCCCGGCTAGGTGCCCCCTGGTGCGAGAAGACCAACCTGTTCACCCTACCCCAGTTTAGTATTTCGTTGATCGCGTCTCTAAATTTACACTCGATTTCAGACCTGGATTTTCCTCCAATGAGGAGCAGGGCATCATCGGCGTACGCAATGATTTTAGTCGTAAGCGGAAGCAGCAACCTCAACAGGTCGTCGAAGAGGACGTTCCACAGGAACGGTCCTAGGACCGAGCCCTGTGGGCATCCCATATCGACTATTCTTTCAACAATGCGTCCGGCATGCGTGACTACTACCTTCCGGTCGCTAAAGTAGCTGCTCACTATAGCGAACAGCCAACGAGGACAACCCCGTAGCTTCAGTTTGGCCAGAATAAGCGGCCATCACGCATTGTCGAACGCCCCTGCTATATCTAGGAAGACTCCCAGAACATACTTATCTTCACACGCATTCTTCCAGCGGATGCACTCCGCAATCGCATCTTCAGTTGAACGCCCATGGCTGAATCCAAACTGCCCCGGATCCCCAGGCGTCAAGGCCTCGCCAAGCCTATCCCTCACCAAGATCTCAAGGATCTTGCCAAAGGAAGGCAGCAGCGTAATCGGCCTGTACGCCTTGAGGTCCGACAGCGGCTTATCATTGCCCTTGGGAATTATCCTGAGCAAGCCCTTTTTCCAAACCTTGGGAAAAATCCCCTCTTTCAAACATCCATTCATCAGCTTAATCATTTCCGCCGAACAGAATTTCCAAACATTCTTATTATTCAAACTTATGGAACAATAATATTTCAACTTGTCATCTGCCAAAAACCATTAGA
The DNA here is from genome assembly GCA_963576475.1 of Molanna angustata. Taxonomy (NCBI): domain Eukaryota; kingdom Metazoa; phylum Arthropoda; class Insecta; order Trichoptera; family Molannidae; genus Molanna; species Molanna angustata. Next base: position 48,592,433 of record OY754965.1, on the reverse strand, counting down.
TAAGTCAGTGAATGATAAAAAATAGATCGGAAGCAGGAAGAAGACAGCAGGCGAAACATTATGTAAATATATTTAAAAGGTGGTTGATTGGTTTACCTGTGAAAGTATTTATGCGAGTTGATGCAGTCCACCTCGGAGACAAAATGACATATGAAGGTCTTCTGATCAAATGCTGTGTAGTTGGCGCACAGGAAGTCGTACCTGGTTCCGTATAGACATTGATGGTAAACCTGCGATTGAGACACACATTATTTAAGTATATACAGTAATTATTAATTTTTATTGATGCCAGTATTCGGTTAATACAATCGAATTTTTAAATTGATTGGTTCAAAAATTTCAATAAATTTGGCTTTGAGAGAATCGTATTTCAAATTCGAAATTGCGAATTTCGAATATAGTTGGAAGAAATTGACATTTCGAATCAAAGTCGCCACTTGCACTTCACTATAATTTATTATTGGATGGTTTTGTTTTTTCAATTTCTGAGGGTTTTTATTTTCATAAATTTTTCAATAGGAATCGTATTGTATGATGCATATTATGCGTTTCGTTATATATTTGTGTGGATGGCGTATTGTATGAATGTTTGTTGTTTCTAGGTTCTTGTAATAAAATAATTATATATCTAAATTACAGTCAAAAAGTAGAATTTTGCCCAATTTACAGTTGCGATCAAGTTACATAGGATTATATAGGGTAGGTCAAAATACAATAAGAAAGCAAACGAAAAATTGTAAATTTGTACTTTATCCCGTATATTTATCAAAAATGGCCAAATTTCAACTACATGCACATTGATCTAATTCAGAAGTTGCCAACCATTTTTTGTTTTCGAAAAGAAAAATACCCCATTTTCGAAAAGGTTTTCACACGCACTGGGTTGTATAACATTAAAATGGGCAAAAACAAAAATTGCCGCGCAGTGAGAAAAAAATTAAGGTGTTTTGCTTTTGTATCAACTTAACAAAACCAAAATTTCCGCGCAACGGTAAAATTTCAGCCTAGTAATGTTGGTATTCTGTAAATGAAGACGAGAATTACATTTCATCACGTCGATAGAAATATTAGTGATCTTATCAAATTACCAATAATAAACACTTCCTTGCACCCTGCGCAAGTGGCGAGTTTATTGCCGTATGGCAATTTCTTCCAATTAACCAGTATTAGCGTGAGAAATGAATTTAAATAAATTACTCCTCTGCTGGGGATCGAACCCAGGACGCCCACACAGAAACCAAACGGTTTACCAACTGTGCCACGGCGGTCGGCAATAGAATATTCTAGTTATAGAACTGATTTTAGAAAATATTCATACCTGGCACTTTTGTGCTACTGCTGCATAGAAACCGTCGTGCAGACCGTCACATTTGAAGGTCATCTCTTCCGGCGGAGGCACTGTGGCAAAGAAGGGATATGAGGAGAGGTTGTAGCCATTCAGTTCCCTCGGCAGGTTGGGATCGTGGATGTAGTCTATTTGGGGTATTCCAGTGTAGTTGGAGGGCGGAGAAGTTGGTGCTGCTTCTGGATCTGCATTCTGAAAAAAAAATGAACAATTATTCTCGGAGGTGATAATATAAAGGCGAGTTTTAATATTCTAATGTGTTAATCGTTGAAAGCGTCTCGCCTCACAGATCCAGACTGAAAGCACAATTGAAAATTGTGTCGCCACCAGGAATGGAACTCGCACCCCTGACTCAAGAGTCATATATTATCTAACCAACTGAGCCACGAAGGCAGACAAAATGTAAATAACAATTAAGTTGTAAAATTTGTTATCAATTTGGTGAACCGTGGTTGAAACTACTTATTGCAATTTGGTAAGTCATTGTTGAAATTACCTGTAACAATTTGTTGTTCCGTGTTTGAAACTACCTATAACAATTTGGTGATCCATGGTTAAGACTACCTATGACAATTTGGTGATCCGTGGTTGAGACTACCTATGACAATTTGGTGATCCGTGGTTGAGACTACCTATAACAATTTTCAACTATGTACATATTTGTTGATGAACATTATATTGTGAAAATGTTTAACTAACAACAAGTCACTTTCATGTTTAAAAAAAAGAAATGACTGTCAATTAATCAAAAGGAAGAATTTATCTCATGGCACATTGAAAATGTAGTAAAGCTTTAATTGTTTACTTTCTTATATCGTGGCTACGTTTGGTTTCACTATCATTGAAGCGTGAACATCAGTTGTGGTGGTATTTAAATATTATGTAAATGTTATATATAAGTATATTTGTATATAAGTGTATGCACTATAGATATATAAGTTGAGAAATGAGGTTTATGTCTTATATTCTATGGCAACACAATCAATATTATCGAAAGCATAGATCAAGGGGCCGCTCTTATAATGCGCTCACTATAATAATTCCTTTCGTATTTTTGTGTTGGTATGATTTTTTAGTGTTGTCATATGTAAGAAAGTATACTTTGCCAAATGTGACAACATACATATAACGCCAAGTTAGATAAATTAATTCTGAATCATTCGTCACAAAGTAAGAATAATAAAAGTTGTTTTTTGACATACCTACACCCAAAAACAGTAAAATGTGCTTTTAATTTATTTATAAAAGTAAAGTCTCTAAATTTACAGCGTGGCGAAATATTTAAATGTTAGCAACCCCGTAGAACTAAATTCGCCAGATTTTCAGCTACAAGTATACCAACAAAAAAACAATAAAGGAGTTCTTATAGTGAACGCATTATAAATTGAAACATCAAAATGTAGGTAAGTGTTGGTTTACTATGTGAAATATAAAAAAAATGTCCCGAAATATTTTGGTCACATAGCGAGAAAATATACATGTGTTGAATCACCTGCATTTTAAAATTATAAACAAGTGTTGAATCATTTGTATTTTAAAATGATAAACAAGATAGTATTGAATCACCTGCATTTTAAAATGATAAACAGGTGTTGAATCACTTGCATTTTAAAACATGACGGTGTTGAATAACCCGTATTTTAAAAAGATAAACACGATATTGTTGAATAACCTGCATGTGTTGAATCACCTGAATTTTAAAATGATAAACAAGACAGAGTTGAATAACCTGCATATTTTGAAAATGATAAACAAGTGTTGAATCACCTGCATTTTAAAATGATAAACAAGACGGTGTTGAATCACCTGCATTTTAAAATGATAAACAAGTGTTGAATCATCTGCATTTTAAAATGATAAACAAGTGTTGAATCACCTACATTTTAAAATGACAAACAAGTGTTAAATTACCTGCATTTTAAAATCTAATAACTTTTAGTGGTGCTTTTATAGTGTCATTACTGAAACTTAGTGGCTAACTTCCTCTGGATACCAAAATTTCCAAGCACCTCGTTAGTAAGACACCTCGTTTAGATGGGTCAATGGCAGAGCGGTTAGCGCGCTGGGCTAGTAATCCAGTGGTCGCGAGTTCGAATCCTGCCTTGACCGATTTCATTCACCTATAGCACAAGCGTTAATGCTTAATTTAGGGAATGTAGGTATATGTATATGTACTTGTTTAACAAGGACATATTCAATTTAAAAAAATCGCATCTTCATTATATTAATTTCTCCAAGGTTTGGATGAATACATTACGATTTGGAATAGTGCATACGTATTCTATTTTTATTGTTATCAGGTCTCGTAAAGGTAATCGAAAATACAACAGGCAAAATAACTATGGTCGACCTTGGTAGCATCGGTTCAATATCTGAATTCTGGGTGAAAAGTCCCGGGTTCAATTTCCGGTGGAGTCACAGTTTTGATTGTGTTTTTAGAATGTAGATATTGATATCATGAGTTTCCGGAATGAGGCAACTTGATGCTATCATACCATTATGGCATATAATGCTTTGTGGGATAATGCCATAACGGTATGATAGCATAAACGGTTTAAAACTCGGAACATACCTCATCAACTTCTTGTGGATCTGGAATGTTTGTAGTTGTGGTGGTTGATGTTGTAGTTGTCCTGAAGAGAGATGTGGCCTTCAAGCCCGTGGCCTGGGGCAGCGCCAGACAGGACAGGAATAGCAGCCCTGCAACATTGTACACAAATCAAGAACGTTATTTGGGGTGGCTGGTTGAAAATAAGGAGAGCTACAGACACAATAAGAGAGCTACAAACACAATAAGGAGAGCTACAAACACAATAAGGAGAGCTACAAACACAATAAGGTGAGCTGCAAAGCAAATTCAAGAGCAAGACTTTTTTTATTTTTTATTTATTTTGTAAGATAAACATGGTTAAGTACAAATATTACAATTATTAGTTTTTTTCAAATAAGTACCTACTGCCCCAATAAAGTTTTTTTTTGCATTTTATGTCAATTCACCCTATTTAGTGTGCTATATGACTTGAATTAAAATATAAATGAAAAATAAGGTAAGGAGTAGTTTTAGGAGAATATAAATAAGTTCAAAATTGATATACAGTTGAATATTGTGTGTTTTAAAAAAAATTAAAAAGAAGACATATTTTTTTAATTATTAAGGCTGGGTTGTTTCAACAAAAGTATCAGTAATAGTATAGTTAAAATACTTTGATTTCATTAAATTGTTCAAAATTGTGCCGTTTGACAGTATTAGATTTCAATGAAACAACCAAAATATTGCACAATTTTATGAAATCAAAGTACTTTAACTATACTATTACTTTAATCTTTGTTCCAGAAACACAACCTTAGAGATAACAGGTGGGAAATATTAATTGAAGATGTATGAACAGTGTTGATTAAGGACTGAATAAAAACTTGTGTACTTATGGGATAGGAGTAAGCTAGGTACATAGATTTTACATATTTATAGTCACATACACATATTATACGTTTATCCATGGGAATTATCTAATATATAGTTAATTAAATTTAACTTACAGCTAACACAGATATTCAAAGTTCTTTTTGATTATTAGAGATATTAATTAAAATTTATCTGAAAAAAAAAATGTAATTGTTATTTTGAAAATTTTTGATGTTTTTTTTAATAATTTCAGGTAGTTTATCTTTACTTATTTTGAAATTATTATGTCGCATTGACATTATATATACATAAATTAATGAAACTCTTATCATAATATCTCTTTCACACACACATACACATTGTTATTCAATTTTATCCGAGCACCCACACTGAATCACACTTTTTTTATTGTTTTGTTATGATACAAGTTTTGATATTTGCGTATATTACGTAAGAGATACATGATATATTTGTATTTCTGTTGTTGTTTTTCAATAATAAATATATGCATGTACTGCGAACAATCATTTTTATCAATAAACTAGTCGTATGTAACACAACATGTCTGTGTGTGTCCCCTCCTTTATAATTTTGATACACAGTACCTATAATATTGAAATTTTGTACCAGTCATTTTTTTTCACAACACAACATGTCAGGGTGTGTGTTTGTGTGCCACCCTTTACAACTTTTGATCCGCTTGATGCACAGAGCATATTACAAAGGTATAATTTTCTTTCCAGTCATTTTGTTTCATCAGGGTTATCGATATTTTAATTTGATATTTCCACATATCTAAGGCAATTTACACGGAATTTTTTTATAAACATAATCGAATATAATATCTCTAACTATTTTTTATGAAAAAATTCCACGATTTCTCAAACTTTTTTTTATTAAGAAAATGATCTTTTTACGACAAATTTGTGTGTAACTGTCTATATTTCCATTTTTTAAATAACGGAAAACGCCGAAACACCCCATCTAAAGGGGGGGGGGGGACGACTGCTGCCAACGTACATATTTTTCAATTCGATATACCATCATTATTTCTTAACAAATCGTTTTGAAAAAAATAATTTAGATAATTGGGGTATTAATAAATAAAAATAGATCTTTACTTTTTGATAAAGTTCTGTATAAATTCTTGTAGAAAAATAATGGCATACCCCGACTTTCAACGTTTATCTTATATTTTTAATAAGACACAAATATCTAGAAAAATAAGATGTGACGTTGCATCAATGCTTCAGGTTTAGTAAATAAACCTAAAAACATTTATTTTCCATTCAGGGCCATTGTGAAATAAAAGTTTTTTTGGTTTATTAACTTAACCTGATGCATTAATGCAACGTTACATCGTATTTTTCCAGATATTTTGATTTTCTTTAATTTATAAAAAATATAATACTCTTTACATTATATTTTTTTAGAAATTTAAAATCGGGGTATGCTTATTATTTTCCTACAAGAATATATACAGAACATAATTAAAAAGTTAAGGTACATATATTTTCTTTATTAATATCCAAACTAACTAGGTTATTATTTTTCAAAATGATTCGTCTTGTAGTAATGATACAAATTCAAAAAAATAGGTACGTTGGCAGCACTCACCCTCTTAATTTAATTTTCTTTAAAAAAATGTAAGTACGCTATGTCGGTACATACCATAAAGCTATTTACATATTCGGAGTAACGTAAATAAATTAAGTCGTTTTTATAAAATCCAAACAACGTCTGTTTCGACTTACGTCCTATAATTCCCGAAAAAAATATGCGACGTTAATCGAGAGTTTACTGTATAAAAGGCATTGCGCCTTACAAGGATGTCTGCATAATATAGTACATATTATTATTATAAGTACGTTCGCATTAAATAAAACTAGGAATATTATCAATTCTTATTGATATATATATTATCTACATTGAATAAAATCAAGGTTGAACGTCTCTTTAAAATAAAACTTACATTATACTGTTTGCATATTTTTGCATGCAGAATGCAACTATAACCAGGCTTTACTACCTTAATATACTTATTTTAAGTTATTTAATTCGACCAATGATATCTGTTGATTGGGTACTTTGGAATTTCACAAATATTAATGTAACTATTTGGCATCTTCTTCCTTGAGCCATCTCTTCATTTATGGATGTAGGTCTCTTCTAAGTACCTCCATTTGTCTTTTTCTTGAGCCGGCATATTCCTCTTTTCATAACCCAAGGTCTCCATTTAAGAATTCTGGGTGCCCATTTGTCAATTCATCCCTGTCTGGCAACATGACCCGCCCATTGTCATTTATGTTTTGCAACTCGATCCATGATTGACAACTTTTTCTGGCGTCTGATTTCCTCTATTCTTATTCTGTCTTACTTACTTCTGACTTACGCCTAGCATTTGCCTTTCCAAATATCTTTGAGTGCATTTTAGCTTATGATAGTTTCCAGACCATACTGTAAGCACAGGCAGGATACAAACGTACAAACATTTTTCTTTAGACATATGAAAATATTTTGTTATTCCTTAGTCCAATCCTTCTAGGTATTTCTGCTGTCTGGTAATCCTATCCTTATTTTATCTTATACATATTTTTTCTTATGGAATTTGGTATATAGGGTAATAAATAAATGGGTTTGAATTAACATTAATATTGTAAGAAAATGTTTTCATTGATAATGAAAATGTATAACTAGTTGCATGTAACACATGAGATCCAACTGTCGATAGCGATAGTATGTATAGTTGAAGAATATGTACCAAACTATAAACCCATAGATACAAATTATTGAATATTTTCAGATATTTTGTTTTCTATACAACATATGTAGGTATGTATGTCAAGATAGGATAGTATGGAGGAAGATCCTTTTTTCCTACCCAGAATATGAAAATAGCATGATGGTATGTATGTTTGTTTGGAGATGAAGTATCAAACTATTAAGTCTTCTTACATATTGTGTATAGGCGACTGCCATACAAAATGTATGAAGCGATGTCGTCACTAAATTCAATTTTTAAAAAAATTGTTAAAAAAAATTGAGATCTTCTACTACAATGTTAATATTTTTTATAGAAAATTAAATTATCTAGTTGGGGTGTTTCGACTTTTTTCGATAATTGTAAAAGTTTTGGAAATATAGGCAGTTAAACTCATAAATTTATCATAAAAAAAATATTTTTCTTAATAAAAAATGTTTGAGAAACCCTGGAATTTTTTTGAAAAAACTAATTTGAGATTTTGTATTTGTGTATGGTTGTACCAATTTTCAGCGTTCTAGCGTTTATGGTTTCTGAGATATATGGAAAAATAAAATAAAAATTCAAAAGTTGATAACCCCTGACTGAAACAAAAATTTAAAATTCCGAGTATAAAAGTTTTGTAGGCCTGTAACTGTTTATATATTCTGAAATTTTAGGCTCTGTAAATTGAGCGGATCAAAAGTTATAAGGGGGGGGGGGGACACACAGACACACACACACACAGACACACGAAATGTTCTACTCCGAATTCTGAGTAAATCCGTGTATGGAACATATATGCTGCGAAGCCTCTAAGTTGGTGTTTTTTGACTTCAAAGTTGGAAAAGCCGTGAAAAAAGTAGACCTCTCCATACAATTCTCGCGTATTCTGGCTTGATACGTCGATATGTTAAGAGAACAAAGTTCTCCTGAACAAATCGACAGTTGGAATATATTTAGCCAGTATCCATCAGGAATAGTGACGTCATCATGATGTCATCATTCGTTATTTTCTATGGTTTTTGTTTCGTCCCCACGTAATTATGACGTATTTGGAACTTGACTAGAAATCGTAGAAGCGTTTTTGCGGGATTATGGATGCAAGGATTGGATTGTTTATATCACATATATTTGTTATAATCGTATATTGTTTTCAGTAATAAAAAAATGTAATACTAGCCTTTTGTGAAATGTTTTTTTTAAATAAATAAAATATGGTGTCTGTTGATAGTCAACTTACCCACAGCCAAATGATCTCTTAACCATCGATCTTTTGCTCTTTTCATTGTTCCCTGGTACAAATCTGAAAATAAATAAAAAAAATATATTAGATTTTGTATGTACCAACTAATATCTGAACAAATAATAAGTATACAATTTCGCTATTGCCACCACCACCACCCGTTCTGCACTGAAAACAGCCCTTTCACGGAACGCTAAGTGTGCGGCAAGAAAAAAAAATGCATAGCACGAAAAGTAGCTCATGGAGCCCTCTAGATTGGCAATATCGGCACCATAGTGCAAAAAGAAACAAAACCGAGGAATGGATTATTCACATTCATGGACTGTCCTTGACTTCAGATCTTTTTAAATGAAAAGCATTAGAGGTGTGACCAAGATCTCTGTAAAAAATGAACTTAATGGGAATCTACCAGTGGCAATTGTAAGGCACCATAACTATGATAGAACTTCTTAAAAGATTCAAAATTGTTCTTCGAGATCACAAATCCTTGACAAGTACACGATGTCTTATGAAAGACTGTCACATCATAATTTTGACCATAGTACTGTAGTGTTATTAGGTCCAATTTTTGAACGATGTGTTGTGGCCAACACTAAACTCTCCGTTGCATATGTATAGTAGTAAGTGTACACTAATTTTTTTCTTCATAATTTAGCAATCATTGAATGAATTTTTAGTTGTCTATGGAAAACTATTCAGTTGTTAGTAAAGAAATTCATACAAATTATATCAATATGAAATCGATCGAACTTATACGTCAAACGCCGTGGCACGTTTGGCTTCTGCGGGCATCCTGGGTTCGATCCCCAGCAGAGGAGTAATTTGTTTAAATTTATTCCATACGCAAATATTGCTTCTCTGGGCTGGAAACACTGGTTAGTTGGAAGAAATTGCCATATGGAAATAAATTCGCCACTTGTCTTGGATGCAAGGAAGTGTTAATTATTAATAATATTATAGTTTGGGTTATAAATAATTTCAAAACTTTATAAGATATACACATAAAACGTTATGTTATGCATTATCTACATGATGTCGATAAATTGATGTTAAAATAGACTTAAATTTGTTTAATAAATACTCTACACCATGACAGTAATATTATGTGATAGTTGTTTTCTCATAATTAGCTCCCTATGGTACTTTAAGTGCAGTGTCTGCCAGGTTTTACAGTACTCCGAACTCTAAAAACTTCTTATGTTCTTTCAGAGTTTTACAAGGGGCCATTATTAGTCACCAAAAGCAGAACGGATGGTAGTGGAGGAGAAAGAGGAAAAGTAAGACATAAATATATAAAAAATGCAAAAAAGGTACTTTTTGTAAAAAGGTACAGTTTAGTGCAAAAGTAATAGACCCTAATGTAAATTTTATAATTAATTAAAAAAAGAATAAAATGTGTTTTTGTTTAAAATAATTGTAGAACACAAGTTTTAAAAAACTTTCGTCTAAAAATCTTTTTAAAAACAAATATTCTGTTCTTTTAAAAATTTCTCATTGTGGTGTTATAAAAATAGGTACCTATGAAATAAGAGGAACTTAATTTTTTTTCTCTCCACTACCAACTATGGAATAGTGGAGAGTCATGATTTCACAATTTTTAAGCATATTTTTTTTACATCAATTTCTCAACGGGTATCATGTAGAGAGTGTATACTTTGAGTTTCATCGTGATGTTTTTGTGTGTATGCCGTATTCCGTATGACGTATGCCGTACACAAATTTGAAAATTTGTGTCCTCTGTACAGCCCAAACCAAAAGACTGATGAACTTCATATTGATACCATATGTGTGAAGTACATAAACTTAGAGCTGATTAGTTTTCCATAGACAACGGTTAATTATTTCTCTATGATTTCATCTGTTAAAACTTTAAAAATGCTCTCACGACCTGGAAATTTGAGATATTTTCATTTTGTTTGAATTATTTATGCAAAAAAAAAGAATTTTCACAAAACTGCATTCAGAGTTTGCCAACCTTAAAAGAAAAATATAATATCCTTTCAATAATTATGTTTCTATTAATCGATATTTTGTATGAAAAATATATAGGAGAATTTTTTGTTTGGCTTGAGATATTTTAATTTTTTTAAATACTTTATACAATATAAGCAATCTTCACATAACTGTATTTAGAGTGTGCCAACCTTAAAAGAAAAAAATAATATCTTTTGAATAATTGAAGGGGTCAAGCGAACAACGTTGCAACCGACAAAATGTAAAAATTGAGAAAACTTAATTTTTGTTTTTAAAAATGTTTATTTATATCAAAAGTCATTAATCAAGTGGCATTACTTATTTAATATCAATAATCTTTAAAAAAACTGCATTCGAAGTTGGTCAATGTTAAAAGAAAAACATACAACCGTTTGAAAAACATGTTCATAATAATAGATAATTGTATGAAAAATATATATATATATATATAACAAGAGAATTTTTTTATGTTTAGCAATGTTTAGTTATTTGATTTCATATTGATATTAGAGTGAAGCAGAGAAGCTTCATTGTGTAGTGGAGAGTTTAGCGTTGGCCACAACCCACTCGTTTTTTTATTTCTTTAACACACAATTTTATACAACACAACTTGAAATATTACAATGAAATTTATTATCTCACTAGATGAAAGCTTGTTTTGAGGTTATATAATAATTATGCAATCATTTTTGCAACAGAATTTTTTTAATAGATTTCAAGTGCTTAGGTGTAAGTGTATTTGTGAGGGTGTTTACGTACGTGTAACTGCCCGTTCCCACTTTTCGTGTGTCGGGTACGATAAAAAGTCGTGTGATCTAGTGGCAATACATTTTAAATGGAGCTGTTCACACTTACACGTGTGTAACAAGTGTGAAAAGCTCCATTTAAAATGTATTACCACTAGATCACACGACATTTTATCGTGCCCGACACATGACAACTGGGAATGGGCAGTAAGATGGCGATGTGGGGGAAAAAGTTATGCAGGGCGTAAGAAAAGAAAGATTATTCTCTAGTAAGACAATATGGCAACATTATCCAATTCATATGAATGACTTGACAGTCGTACCAACATTGTCATAAAGTGCATTTAAAGTGTATAATACATCGTGCAAAATAAGTAGTTTATGCTCTCTATATCTATGGCCAAATTAATCGAATTTTTTAGAAATTGTCAATGATTAATTTCTGGTCTGAGATCTCTAATTTCTTCATCTCTGTCATAATCAATCAGCATTGATCATAGACGAAAAAAAAACCGTTTATAATTTTGACATACGAATTTTATAAGTTTGAAAAATGATCCATGGACCGGCGTGACCTTTGAAGAGTTCTGATAAAAATCAGATCAGATTCGAGCTGAACCAATTTGCCGGTAGGCCAAGACCAAGTTACAACGATCCCGGCAAATTGACTTTCTCTGAGATAGTCTAAGGAGATGCCAACAGGGCGGGCTGACGAGGCTGGAGATTAAAGCAGCTGCCAGTGATGTTAACTTTAAAGGGGGCCAAAAATATAGAAAAAACACATTACACATACATCAACAACATATTATTTCAAACACGCGTATCATTGGCGGTTCATTGCCCTCTCGAGAGTGACTGGGTTTGACAGAAAATCTAGTACCATCCAAGTTTATATTGACATATGTTTTATACACACGAGTGCTTGCACTCGGGTAAAGGGATATAATATGTTTTTTCTTACTGTGCATCTTTTTTATATAGTTTGATTGTTTTATATTTTGTATATATGTATTGTGAATTTAATAAAAATAAATAAGTAAAAATTTAAATTATGATGAAAGAATATAATCCAACTGTCGATTCGTTCATGAGAATTCAATTCTCTGAATGAATCGACATTATTAAGCCAAGATGCGTGTACGAAGGAACATTTTGTATGGTGTAGTGGACTTTTTGCAAGCTAATAACACCAACTAGAGGCCTCGCAGCATATATGTTCCCGTACATGGATTTACTCAGAATTCGGAGTAGAACATTTTATGTGAGTTTTTTTTGTGTGTGTGTGTGTGTGTGTGTCTGTGTGTGTGTGTCTGTGTGTGTGTGTCTGTGTGTGTGTGTGTGTCTGTGTGTGTGTGTGTGTGTCTGTGTGTGTGTGTGTCTGTGTGTGTGTGGTGTGTGTGTGTGTGTGTGGTGTGTGTGTGTGTGTGTGTGGTGTGTGTGTGTGTGTGTGTGTGTGTGTGTGTGTGTGTGTGTCTGTGTGTGTGTGTGTCTGTGTGTCTGTGGGTGTGTGTGTGTGTGGTGTGTGTGTGTGTGTGGGTGTGTGTCTGTGTGTCTGTGTGTGTGTGTGTGGGTGTGTGTGTGTGTGGTGTGTGTGTGTGTGTGGGTGTGTGTGTGTGTGTCCCACTTATAACTATTATATATATTATAACTATTGATCCGCTGAATTTACAGAGCCCAAATTTTCAGAATATATAAAAAGTTATAGGCATACAAAACTTTTATACTCAGAATTGTGAATATTTGTTTCAGTCAGGGGTTATCAACTTTTGAAATTTTGGTTTATTTTTCCACATATCTCAGAAACCATAAAAGCTAGAACGCTGAAAATTAGTATAAACATAGACAAATACAAAATCTCAAATGGGTTTTTTTTAAATTTCAAGGTTTCTCAAACATTTTTTATTAAGAAAAATATTTTTTTTTTGATAAATTTATGAGTTTAACTGCCTATATTTCCAAATGTTTTATAAATATCTAAAAAAGCCGAAACACCCCAACTAGATTATTTCATTGTCTATAAAAATATTAATATTGTAGAAGTACATCTCAATTTTTTTTTAACAATTTTTATAAAAATTGAATTTAATGACGATATCGCTTCATACAATTTGTATGGCAGTCACCTATACATTATATCTAAGAAGACTTATTAATTTGATACTAATCTCCAAACATACATACATACCATCATGCTGTTTCGATATTCTGGGTAGGATCAAAGGACTGACTTCCATACTATCCTATCTTAACATATATACCTAGGTACATGTGTTGTATAGAAAATCAAATATCTTAAAATATTAAATAATTTGGATTTATGGGTTTATAGTTTGGTACTTATTCTTACTATCCCTATCGACAGTTGGATCTCATGTGGTACATGCAACTAGTTATAGTTTTTCGTTCTATTTTGCAAACGTGACTTTTGTTTACCGTTATCGCTCTATGCCGAGCATTGTCAGAATGGTGATACATAATATATGTATATATGTAGATTCAAAACGAGAATAAAAAATAATAGAGAAGTGAGAGGTAATACCAGGAAAAAATTGAAAACCCAAAAGATATTAGTTTAAAATCCTATAATTCCAAAAAAACAGCAATATTTATAGTAAATCATCTATGATTGGCCGTCATTAAAGTTTAAGTAGGTACTACTTATGTAATTACTTATGTAAGAGTAATATTTTTTACAAGATTCTTTCATTGAAGTTTGGTTACACTCTTGGTCTTGCAGAAAAGACTTTCATTGTTATAAAATAATACACAGACCGCCGTGGCATAGTGGCAGGTCGTTTGATTTCTGTGCCAGCGTTCAATTCCCAGCAGAGGAGAGATTTATTTTATTTTATTTTCATTAGGAAAACATACAGCAGTAAACATAAAATCACACTATAAGAACACTTAATTAATATAAATACTAGAGTTTCCACTTTCCACAAGCAATTACTTATATAAAGCAAAAAGAACAGACCGGTACATAGGTACCTACTTATTAAAAAAGAAAACAATATTATATCACATACAAAAAAAAAACCTATTTGGCTATATAAAGTGGGAATAGGAAATAGCGAGAGGGAGAGGGAGAGGACGGACAGGGAGAGCAAATCTCATATAACTACATATATATTTGAATTCATTCCTCACAAAAATTTTACTATTCTGGACTGGAAACACTCGGAATAAATTGTTATTTGGCTTGCCACTTGCATAGGAAGAAAGAAAGTGTTCATAAATTCGTAAATAGAAAAATATTAAAAATACGCTTTGCCTTAACCCAGTCCTGAGTAAAAACCACTCGATAGGGGGTATTCAAACTTAAACTGTTACTTGTTATTTAGTATATTGGAGAGTCATGCATTTACAATAACATATTTGAACCACATTTTTAACGTCATATTCTCTACGGCTATCATATGAAGAGAAAAGTTTGTATTGTATTATACTTACTATTTAAAATACGAGTTAAATCTGATGTTGTCAGTTTCGGCCATACAAAAAACTGGATAAGTATCGGCTTAAACACAAATTGTAAATAGTAAGTAATCTGTATAGGAACTCTACAAAGCGCAAATACGTCCAATTATTGAATATGGCAGTCACCTCTGGAGTGGCGCCCCCCAATACCTACTGAATACCCTCGACGCTGTCCAAAGGCGTGCTATACGTCTGATTGATGATCCATCACTGACTGATGGATTGCAATCACTAGAACACAGACGCAGAGTCGGTATTTTAAGTTTATTCTATAGATACTACCACGGGAATTGCTCAGAAGAACTTGCATCTTTGGTCCCTCCTCCACCCACTCGCAACAGAGTCACTCGCTTCACTCAATCGCAGCACCCATTCACAGTGGACCTTCAACATATACGAACAAGTCGCTTCTCGAACTCCTTTATTAATACAGCAGCCCGACTGTGGAACGATCTTCCGAATTCTATGTTTCCACCTTCGTACAACCCGGGTCTTTTTAAAATCCGAATTAATAAACTAGATTGCAAACCCCTCCCAACGCTACGTAGTGCGCTTCTTCGGAAGAGTAAAATGGACCCAAATCCTAATAGCTGGCGTCCCCTACGTAGACATGTTAAAAAAAAGGCCCTAGGGCCTTACTTACTATTTAAGATACGAGTTTAAACCAGTTTTGTCAAAAGTCAGTTTTGGCTATACAAAAAACTGGGTATCAGCTTAAACACAAATTGCAAATAGTACCTAAGTAAGATCATATTTGTTTGAAAATCGAATATTTAAAAGCTACATAAACGCTAACATAGAATTTTTCCCTACCGGGAGACAATAATATTTATGGCAATTTTTTGTAACTTGTCAATAGAGACGAAGTTGGAATATTATAAAAGAACCACGAAATGGTTTACAAAAAACAACGTTTCAATAGATGGCGTTACAAAAAGGTTTCTGTGTTATTTCATAGATGGTGATAGTAAAAATGTGTTATTTCCATACGAATTGTATCCCATTATTAAAATATATAGAATTTTCAAAAATTGCATTAATAAGGGAACTCAACAAGAAGGAATAATTGGTGAACGTTGCGCAAGCGCATACAGTTGTAAACCAGTCGGTGACAGTTCGAAAGCCCTGTAGGTGACTTAGTGTTATAATTATATTATACCTACGTTATATATTTTTATATAAATTATAAAAAAGAAGAAATGAAAAAATAAGTTAATTAAATTAAGTAGCTCTAACGATTTTGTAAACACCAATGTGCTTATTCATGTTGCCACTGACGATCGATCAGAGGCGGAATTTCCCTATTTCTCACTCCTAACCTACCTAATACTATATACCTAACCTAACAACAACACTATATACCTAACCTAACAACAACATTATATACCTAACCTAACAACAACACTATATACCTAACCTAACAACAACACTATATACCTAACCTAACAACAACATTATATACCTAACCTAACAACAACACTATATACCTAACCTAACAACAACACTATATACCTAACCTAACAATAACACTATATTCCTAACCTAACAACAACACTATATACCTAACCTAACAACAACACTATATACCTAACCTAACAACAACACTATATACCAAATTAACAACAACACTATATACCTAACCTAACAACAACACTATATACCTAACCTAACAACAACACTATATACCTAACCTAACAACAACACTATATACCTAACCTAACAACAACACTATATACCTAACCTAACAACAACACTATATTCCTAACCTAACAAAAACACTATATACCTAACCTAACAACAACACTATATACCTAACCTAACAACAACACTATATAACTAACCTAACAACAACACTATATACCTAACCTAACAACAACACTATATACCTAACCTAACAACAACACTATATACCTAACCTAACAACAACACTATATACCTAACCTAACAACAACACTATATTCCTAACCTAACAACAACACTATATACCTAACCTAACAACAACACTATATACCTAACCTAACAACAACACTATATACCTAACCTAACAACAACACTATATTCCTAACCTAACAACAACACTATATACCTAACCTAACAACAACACTATATACCTAACCTAACAACAACACTATATACCTAACCTAACAACAACACTATATTCCTAACCTAACAACAACACTATATACCTAACCTAACAACAACACTATATACCTAACCTAACAACAACACTATATACCTAACCTAACAACAACACTATATACCTAACCTAACAACAACATTATATACCTAACCTAACAACAACACTATATACCTAACCTAACAACAACACTATATACCTAACCTAACAACAACACTATATACCTAACCTAACAACAACACTATATACCTAACCTAACAACAACACTATATTCCTAACCTAACAACAACACTATATACCTAACCTAACAACAACACTATATTCCTAACCTAACAACAACACTATATACCTAACCAAACAACAACACTATATACATAACCTAACAACAACACTATATACCTAACCTAACAACAACACTATATACCTAACCTAACAACAACACTATATACCTAACCTAACAACAACACTATATTCCTAACCTAACAACAACACTATATACCTAACCTAACAAAAACACTATATACCTAACCTAACAACAACACTATATACCTAACCTAACAAAAACACTATATACCTAACCTAACAACAACACTATATACCTAACCTAACAACAACACTATATAACTAACCTAACAACAACACTATATACCTAACCTAACAACAACACTATATACCTAACCTAACAACAACACTATATACCTAACCTAACAACAACACTATATACCTAACCTAACAACAACACTATATTCCTAACCTAACAACAACACTATATACCTAACCTAACAACAACACTATATTCCTAACCTAACAACAACACTATATACCTAACCAAACAACAACACTATATACATAACCTAACAACAACACTATATACCTAACCTAACAACAACACTATATACCTAACCTAACAACAACACTATATACCTAACCTAACAACAACACTATATTCCTAACCTAACAACAACACTATATACCTAACCTAACAAAAACACTATATTCCTAACCTAACAACAACACTATATACCTAACCTAACAACAACACTATATTCCTAATCTAACAACAACACTATATACCTAACCAAACAACAACACTATATACCTAACCTAACAACAACACTATATACCTAACCTAACAGCAACACTATATACCTAACCTAACAACAACACTATATACCTAACCTAACAACAACACTATATTCCTAACCTAACAACAACACTATATACCTAACCTAAAAACAACACTATATACCTAACCTAACAACAACACTATATTCCTAACCTAACAACAACACTATATACCTAACCTAACAACAACACTATAGGTATACCTAACCTAACAACAACACTATATTCCTAACCTAACAACAACACTATATACCTTACCTAACAACAACACTATATACCTAACCTAACAACAACACTATATACCTAACCTAACAACAACACTATATACCTAACCTAACAACAACACTATATACCTAACCTAACAACAACACTATATACCTAACCTAACAACAACACTATATTCCTAACCTAACAACAACACTATATACCTAACCAAACAACAACACTATATTCCTAACCTAACAAAAACACTATATACCTAACCTAACAACAACACTATATACCTAACCTAACAACAACACTATATACCTAACCTAACAATAACACTATATACCTAACCTAACAACAACACTATATACCTAACCTAACATCAACACCATATACCTAACCTAACAACAACATTATATACCTAACAACAACACTATATACCTAACCTAACAACAACACTATATACCTAACCAGTTATATTAATCGCTACTGAGCTTTTAACGGCAAATTAATAAATGGCATTTAATTTTTATTTACAGAAAAATGAAACATGTTTAAAAATAATCAGCGGTGTATTTTTTTATGTCAATGTGCAAATAGCATTTTCGTGAAATTGAAAAAGTTTGAATGTCAAATAATTGTAATTTGCAGAATGAAGGAGAGTCACTTCACTAGTCACGACTTAATTATATCAAAATGTCAGATGGGGAAAAAAATGGCGAAGCTGTATGCTTAAAATAATATTATAATGTGCAGTGTTTAAATTATAAATTTATATTGATTTATTTCTAAATGTACAAAATTATAATGCAATTCACCTATGACGCCATCTTGCTGTTGATTCGAATTAGCAAAAAGTGACATTTAAAAAACATTTTTTCTATGCAAATTATTAATAAAAAATATGTGATGTATTTTTCTATGTAATTATTATTTGGTGTGTCCTTGAGATCTAGGTGCTCACAAAATGGCGTCCTATATAGTCGTAGCTTTCATATTATGACATGTTAACCTGATTTTGTCTCCATCTCGACTAGATACTAATTAATAGTAGAGAGTTGCGATTGTGCAATTATGAAGTTAATTTTTAAATAAACTTTTCATCGGGTATTATGTAGATAGTGTAGGTAATGTATTGATGATTTTGTGTGCATGATGCATGAATTTTTACATATTATGAAATTTCGTCTCCTCTACAGTCCAAACTATAATTTTATTTTATATTACTTTTCGGGTAACTGACAGGTAGGTAATACTTATGTCAAATATTAATTTAAAACGCACCCAATAACAAGTTGTCACATTATGGAGACTTACGATATTAATCGTCTCACAGATCCAAACCGAAAAGATAATTAAAAACTGTCTCCACCGGAAATCGAACCCGGGTCCTTTGGATCAGATACTGTCAGATACCGAACTAACTGAGCCACGAAGGTCGACTTAATTACTGTATTACTTAATTAGATATTTATATGAAGGTCGATTTTAATCGATTTAAAATTAATAATACCTATCATATTCGTAGTGTTTTATAAAATACAATTACTTATATATAATTAAACGGATACAGACAGCTGATATTTTCATATAAGATATGTAAAAATATAAGTGCTCTCACGTTCCGGAAAAATTAAACTTATGCAGTGGAAATGGACACTATACATTTAGGAATTGTCAATATTCAAAATAAAATATTTGTATTGATAAAATTTATGAAATTATACGATCAATATGTTTTAATAAATGTCTGCAGAAAAAAGATTACCCGGCCAATTAGGATAAGCGCCATTTTGAAAAGATTTTTCGCGAAGGATTCCGTGTGCGAGTGTAGGTAGGTGTTGTCACACGAAAGTGTATTATCCGGTTATTTCAATTATGTAAAATAATCAATGGTTAAAAAAGAACATTATTCAAATTGTTGGTAGCCATAATTATGATGAATAATGTTTAATAAGCAAATTACGTTGTAAACGAAAAATAATTACGTGCCATGTATTTGTTGTTTTAGAATATTAAATTAAAACGAGTGTTGCACAATAATTGTTTAAAAAAACATAACATGTGATACGGTATATTAAAATGTTGTAAGAGACTGTCTGGTAGGAATATAAAACCATCTATCTACCTTATTTGAATGTTCTCGAAGTTCATTAACGTTATAACTTCCATCAATACATATAAATTAGTTTCATGATACGTGTGTTTGTACGTGAAATTTTGTTTTGCAGTAGAAAACAAACCTTTTTAAAACGTGTTTATTTTTATAATTTTTGCAAGTGTCGATTTGTTCAAAAGAATTGATTTCTCTCAATAAATTGACAGTATTGACCTCAGTCCCGTGTGAAATAATTGTATGGAGTAGTTGCACGATTTTCCCAAATATTAAGTCAAAAATATCAACTTGCCTTCGCAGCAAATAATATTTCAGTTAATTTTATTTATTTCTTCTCCAAAACAAAGAGTAGATAAAAAATTCAAAATAATTGTAGGTAATATAAGAAGGTACATAGTAATATTGATATATAAAAGGTAAATTTAAGTTATTTCATTTCTAATAAATAATATTAAATGAATTATAATTTAATTATTGTTTCTCAAATAAACTATATTCAACATTGTCCCAACGAATTATTAGTCATCTAGTTGGTTCATTAAATTAAAATTAAGTAACAATTTTCAATTGTAATGAGATAAAGTTCTGTTTTGGCATGTGAATTTTGCCCTAAACCACTATATTTTGAGTCACTATGCGACATGTTTCGGCAGTGCTGTCCTGCCATCGACCGGCTAGTTGAGACTGAGTGTTGATGTTTAGTTTTTGGATGTGCATAGTGACTCAAAATATAGTGGTTTAGGGCAAAATTCACATGCCAAAACGGTTAATATGAACAACCACAAAATATCCGCCGAGTATTTAAACTATAGATAAAGTTCTTTTTACTCAATCAATCAACCGAATTTTCCCTGACATAAAAGTGTGCGTGTTTCACTCAGACATGCCTTCCAGACGACCCTCGGACGCTGGATCCCGGACGGACAGATCCAGCCCTACCCCACCTCTTGTTTTGTTCCTGTCAATTTTGTACATTTTCTTCGTCAGGCGTTCTTCCCCCATCAAGTGGCCAAAACAATTTAAAGTAAAGACTAAAAATTTTGAAAACATTCATAACATAATTGAATATTTATTAGATTCTGAGGAACGGGCGCGTTTGTCTAGTGTAGAAATATTATTGTCAAAATGAGATATATGTGGATCACGACCGAATCATGAATGTCGTGCATAAAAATGAACTTAAAAAGAAAGTCATTTTGTCTGTGACATTACATTTCGGCACAGCCTTCCTGTATATATTGTATTATGCACCTACCTATTTATATTGGTTGGCAAATATACAATTATACATAATAATAATATATAAACACTTACATATATAGCATACTAAACTTCATAACGCAATTCTTCGTGACTGCTTTCGCTCAGACAAGAATTTAAACATATATAACATGTAGGTTCATATGTATATAATATAATAAATGTCATTTGAAAAATTATTTCTATATATGAAAACAATGCATCTGCTTGTATTCTACAAAACATGTTTGGATGTTTATTTATTTATTCAATAAGAAATGCTCCAGTTACATATTTGTATACATTTAAACGAAGACCAATTTTAACCTACTAAACGACATAGTCATGACTCCTAAGACAAACACGACCTTCGGAAAAAGACATTACTACTATTTACCTCCAATTTTTTTACTCTCCACACTATGGAATAGGGGAGAGTCATGATTTCGCAAAATTTAAGCGTATTTTTTTTACATCAATTTCTCAATGGGTATCATGTAGAGAATGCACACTATGAGTTTCGTCGTGATGTGTTTGTGTGTATGGCGTATACGCTGTACGCCGTACGCCGTAGCATTTATCTTTTTTGTGTCCTCTCTACAGCCCAAACTATAAGTCTGATCGACTTCATATTAACATCATATGTGTAAAGTGCAAAGACCTAGAGCTGATTAGTTTTCCATAGACAACTTTTGATTTCTTCTCTATGAATTCATCATTTACGTTGTTTTTTTTTGTGTCCTCTCTGCAGCCCAAACTATTAGTCCGATTGACTTCATATTGATATCACATGTGTTAAGTCCATAAACTAAGAGCTGATTAGTTTTCCATAGACAACGGTTCATTTTTTCCCAATGTTTCTTTATGATTTCATCTATTAAAACTGAAAAAATGCTCTCACGACCTGGAAATTAGAGATATTTTAATTTGGTTTCAACTATTTATACAACACCAAGAATCTTCATAAAATTGTATTCAAAGTTGGTCAATGTTAAAAGAAAAATATTCAACGGTTTCAAAAATTATATTTTATTTAATGGATATTTGTATGAAACTTATATGTAACAAGAGAATTTTTTTATATTTGGCAATGTTCAGTTCATTGATTTCATATTGATATAAGAATATTAATAGCTTGAACTTAGAACTGATTAGCTTTTCATAGATATCATAAAATTTCTTCATATGATATCACATGTCAACATTGTCAAAATGCTCTAACGCTCTTTGAAACAAAATTTATCTGCTTTTTTTAAAATATTTCATACAACATAAGCAGTCTTCACTATACTGCATTAATAGTTTGTCTATCTTAACATAAAAATATACATACTATCGGAAGAAAATTTATATTCCTGATAGTAACATTTAGTATGAATAAAAATGTAATTAGATAAATTTCTATGTATGGAAAAGTTCAGTAATTTGATTTCATGTTATAATGTAAAGAGCTTGAACATAGAACTGATTAGCTTTCCATAAATAACAAAAAAATTCTTCATATAATATCACGTGTCAAAATTTTGAAAATGCTCTCGCGTTCTTTAAAACAAAATTTATCTGCTTTTTTTAAAATATTTCATACAACATAAGCATTCTTCACTATACTGCATTAATAGTTTGTTTATCTTAACATAAAAATATACTATCAGAAGAAAATTTATATTCCTGATAGTAACATTTAGTATGAATAAAAATGTAATTAGATAAATTTCTATGTATGGAAAAGTTCAGTAATTTGATTTCATGTTATAATGTAAAGAGCTTGAACATAGAATTGATTAGCTTTCCATAAATAACAAAAAAAATCTTCATATGATATCACCTGTCAAAATTTGGAAAATGCTCTCGCGTTCTTTAGAACAAAATTTATCTGCTTTTTTTAAAATATTTCATACAACATAAGCATTCTTCCCTATACTGCATTAATAGTTTGTCTATCTTAACATAAAAATATACTATCGGAAGAAAATTTATATTCCTGATAGTAACATTTATTATGAATAAAAATGTAATTAGATAAATTTCTATGTATGGAAACGTTCAGTAATTTGATTTCATGTTATAATGTAAAGAGCTTGAACATAGAACTGATTAGCTTTCCATAAATAACAAAAAAAATCTTCATATGATATCACGTGTCAAAATTTTGAAAATGCTCTAACGTCCTTTAAAACAAAATTTATCTGCTTTTATTAAAATATTTCATACAACATTAGAATTCTTCACCATACTGCATTAATAGTTTGTCTATCTTAACATGAAAATATACTATCGTTAGAAAATTTATATTCCTGGTAGTAAAATTTAGAATGAATAAAATATTTCATTGTCAATATTTGTGGTGTGGAGAGTTTAGTGTTGGCCACAACCCACTCGTTTTTGTTAAAGCACAGCAAACAATTGAGGCGGAGTTGTGTTTTACAATTTAAACCAAATATCCACTGTTGGAAAGAAAAACAAAAATAGAATTCCATGAGATAAAATAATTAGTTTAATTAAAGTATTAATACTATAAAAAACATACATACATACCATCACGCCATGTCCCTTACGGGGTAAGCAGAGAGAACCGTGCGCCATACTTCTCAATTTTTGCACACATTTCTAGCTTCCTTTACATCCATGCATCGACTCATACTCGTCGATTTTTCAAACTTCTTATGTTTCCTTCTTTCAAAATATCATTCACACGGTCATCCCGGGAAGGGATGGCACGACCATGAATTTCAATTTGCATTTTTTTTTTATTTTTCTCATTTTTTTAACGAAAAATGAAATAACTTAAATTTATGCAAAAAAAATAATATCTATAAATAAGTATATTATATATGAATTCGCCCATTTTTGTAGCACCCATAATTGTTAATTGCTTGTGATTTGAAATCATCCAATTCTTGGAAAGTTTATTATGAGAAATTTGAAAATATGTGTTTATATATTGTGAGTAAAATTAAAACGAATCTATGACAGTTATCTTCGACGTATAATCTGTTTCCCGCCCAAACATTAACCATAGAGTACATAGATAAGACTATAGCATCGAATAAGCAATACAATAGTTTTCTTTTCACGATGCGCTATAACGAGATCTTGTTAATACGAATAATAGAAAAATCATATTTGCTTTTCAATCTTGCAGTTTCTAAGTAAAATTTAATTTCGAAATAATAGAGCGTGCCATTAATGAATGAATGAAAATCGTTTTTTTATTTCAATTTATGAAGTGGGCGTGTTCCAGCATAACACTAACATTACCATAGATTAAGTAAGATTGGTATCATGGATATATAATTGTTTGGAAATTATTCAGCGTTTGAATATCGTATTTAGAATGACGCAGTATTATTCAAAACAGAACCTTTTCAATTTGAATAATCTTAAGGCGGAAAAAGTCGAAATTTCGTATATTTTTATATGGCAACATTAATCAATGTCAATTTCGTAAATAAGCGGGAAAATTTTGACGGATGGATTTTTCTGACAGCAACCCAACCGGTCAAACATCAGTGGCGGATATTTTGAGCGCGTTTAAGGTTTCCGAATCTCGGGGTACCTACTCATAATTAACTTGTAGGTTTTAATTTGATTCAAGGGTGCAATTTCAGCCAAACGGTGAAATCAAAACCCTTTTGATTACCCACATCATGGATATAATTATCATATGAAGTTCAATAATATCAATATATTATAGAACTCCATATTTTATTTTTATTTTATTTTATTTTAAAAAGGATAGCACACAGTACATGCATACAATTATTAAAAGGAAATAAGCAAAAATATAAATTAGACATGTACCTCTTACGTACAATACCTAATATCAAAAGAAGAAAATAAAAAAGTGTGAATTGGTGTGGGTGCGCGCATGAGAGAAGAGTGTGAAAGATATATCTAGAGATATGTACCTATGTGTGTGTGAAAGAGATATCTAGAAAGAGTGTGAGTGTGTATGCGTGTGCGTACATGATAGAGGAACATTATATAGACAAATTCATAAGTTGAGAAGAAAAAGAAGATATATTGTTGAGGGTTGTTGGGAAAAATAAAATTTATCAGTAGGTACCTACCCAGTTGTTGATTGCTAATATAATGTCACAATTATTAGATATAAGTTTGTTTTTGATTGCCATAATCATATGATAATTCTATCCATGATATGGGTAAACATGAGGGTTTTGATTCCATTGCTTGAACCGACTTGCCCCCCAGAATTGTTTTTTTTTGTTATATAAATATTAAATTATATTAAAGTACAATTTTTGAATGATTTGGAATCACACTTTCATTAAAACGTTTTCTGTATAAATTAATAATGCGATGTATAATATAATCATAAGAAATAACGTTTTTTTATTCGTTCAATATGTAATACTCTATTAATATTTTTTTGGCGCTTTAATGGTTATATATTTTTTTGTATCAAAAACTATGGTAGCCTTCCCAAGTGCTCGTGCGCCCGAGACCTGCTCGGTTTTTAATCCATCACTTTTCACCAGATTGACAATTTTCTAATACATATTGGGAAATATTGTAATTTGAAACTGTTATTATGGGAAGCATGTTTCAACGGAATAAACGGCCTGATAAGGATATTGCAGGAAGCAGAATCAATGGAGCACTTGGGCTAGTTACGGATGATCGCAACATATAATCAAAGTATGCCAAAGTTGTCATTCATAGCGTAATCGTAATGCCAACCTTGACGTATGCAAGTGAAACCTGGACATGACAGAAGACGCACGAACGCACGAGTCAATACAGTTGAAATGAGATTGCTAAGAAGAATTATAGTATTAGAACGATGTATGACAGGGTACGAAATGAAGACACAAGGAAAAATATGTAGGTAAGTAATAGAATGAATGTTGACACAATGAGATAATTAGGTCACATGGGGACAGGAACGGAATAAAAGGTCAGGGGCGTCCATGAAAAGGATGGCACGACCATATGAACGATATTCTGAAAAATGGAAATGTAAAAACCGTGAACAATATACCTATGAATGTGTGTCAAGATATAAAAATATGGCGTTTGGTTCTTGAGGGACATGGCGTGATGATGTGTATGTATGTACATATGTAGGTATGTATTCTGGAATAATCTATTGCGCAGTTCTTGTCTCTTGTCTATTACAATCTTCAAACTCATTTCTCTATATTCTGTCGTATTAAACTGACAGGTATTAGTTTTCTGTAATAATTATTTAAGCTATATAAGTTGTCTTCGTATTTCCAGGTTATAATGACTTTCCGGATTCCGTATTAATTCTCGTCCGCTATCTATTGCATCTGATTGATTGATTGGATTAGTGTTGCCACTATATTTAAACATGTACAAAATTGCATTTATCTAGAGTCGATATAATTTTATAGAAATACGTTAAATACCTTACTTATTTATTATTAGAAATAATAAATCAACGATATAATGATCGAAGATAGAACTGTACCTAGACCATTTATATTTAAATCACTTTCCTTCAAACTGCAATGCTTGGTCTATAAGTCTATACGATTGTATCACACGGATTCATTATATACGCATTTCAGTCAAAGAGCTAGTTATTTTGATGGCAAATGCATGGCCAGTCAAGAATAATTCTAGGAAAAAAATTCTGTTATGTTTTCTGTAATACATCAGTTATTAAAAACGAATCATCTATGTAAGTTCACAATTTTATGTGCTAGTATAAGAACACATTATAATTTTAATAATTAATTAAAAAATAACAACAGATTTCATTAAAAAAAATCAATTTATTATAAAAGTTCCACGATTGTTGATCTTGTATCAATCGCTATTTATATTACAATAATTCATTCTTTGCTTAAATATTGATTTTAAGAGTCAGTGCCTTAAACAGGAAGATAAGCTTTAAGCTTTATAAGTTTAATCAAACAGATTAATGGAAAAAATGATTAATTAGTCGTAGTGCAACTTTCGGTAAGGTTAGGTTAGAGTTTTTGCAAGTTTCACTTTATCAATTTTTCAAAGATCTAACGCAAATTATATTTTTTCGCCGAATAAAAGATTTCTGTAGGTATTTAAACTTTGCAATATACACTTGCCATCTGTTGGTAGTTGCGCAAATCACTGACAGGAAGATATCCAAATAAAATATTGACTGTCAAATCGAACGCTTTCTGTTTCCGGTTGCCATATTTTAAAACGGTAAAATTTAACCTTTTAGTTAATGTATGGAGACAAATGCAAATTAATTAATGCATAGATTACGTATATCTATGGAGTCAGATAATAATCATATATAAAGTGTTGCTGTTTTACCTTCCTGATACGTCAGCGGAAATTAAGGAGAAAAGGCGCGGTTGTTGTCTATGCAACTTTTATCTCCCTTTAAATGATTTCTGTCTCCTATCCCCCCCCCCTCTTAGATAGTCTTGTGCGCATTACATTATCTGGATCACCTTCAATCGACTTACATAAATATTTAATTCTAGATTTACCATAAACGACATGGGCGGTGGAATGTTGGAACATGTCAATTAGTGACGAGAAAATGCAAGACCAGGGTAGTTGCGGTCTTGTATTTGGTCTTGAAATAAGGAAAATTCCAACACAAAATAGTACAAAAACTAATAATTATGAAAATACCATAATATATTGACGAATGCTGGAATATGCCGTATTCAAAAAACAAGAAGTTATACGATACTCGATACAGGCTAAGCCTAGTGAGGTGGATATATATAATATGTAAAAAAATGATTTTGTAAATTATAATAAATAAATAAATAAATATTTCTCTAGGATTTAATATACTATTTAAAAACATGTAGGTACATAAAGAATTATAAACATTTAAAAATTAATAACCCCAATATCTTTTACAAAATGTAGATGTTATAAATAAACCAATTTTTGAAAGAATAGGACACATTTACTTAAGTAGGTATGTATTTGATAATACGTCAATCAATCTGAATCGCGATCATTGATTTTTGATAATGGATCGTGATCCAGATAGACTGAGTACTGCCTACGCGTAGAATTACATATTAGTCGAAAGCTATAGATCAGATTTTAAAATAGAACGAAATTAAAAACGAATTAATGACACCAATCCATTGGAAAACGCGCTACAAATGAGTAATTTTAAATGCAAACGATTCAGTTATTTGAAAATGAATCGAATTAGGAATCAATTAGTATTAAATACGCCTTAAGTGGAACATAATTATTGGAAACCAATAGCAGATATTGCAGTTTTACGTAGTTATAGGTGATCTTAGTTGATTACATTTAACAAATTTATAAAAATACAAGTAAGGAAGTAGACAGAAAACGCCCAGTGTAGTATTGACAGCGTTGATAATCAATTATAGTGTTGCAAGTGAAAAAAATATTTTCGTAATAATTGTCAATATTGAGAATGCATAGAAAAAAGGCACGCGAGGTACCTACCTCTTAAATGTTAGGTTTTATGTATTTGCAACACTCAAGGTGACCCAGATTTTTTAAAACCATAATAAGTATGATATCTCTTACTCGTAAAATTCTTTTACCGGAACATTTTTTATAAAATTTATCAATATGTCGTAAAGAAAATGACTTTATTATTTCATGTATTTTATGAATGAGCATTTATGCTAAGACACCTACATATTCAAGGTAAATAAGAAGATTCTACTATGTGGTCTTAGCGAAAACGTTTGGTCTTCATTTGTGATTTTATCACGAATTTTTCATTTTCTACATTAAAACACAAAAGTTATGTCTATAGATCCTAAAATATGTATATTGAAAATGTTTTTTTTTTGCCAAACGCAACAACTTTAGTACGAAGTATGTATAGTTTTAAGCTCTTCATTACAAATACAATTAGACTATGAATAACCTAAAGAATGATGATTCGTTGTCTTATTTAAGAAAAAAAGTTATTTTATTTATTAAATAATTATTGAAATATTAAATGCCGATTGCTACATATGGCCTAGAAACAGTAGCTAACTTTTCCTTAACTAATTGTCGAAAAACTGAGTCTCTCAAAGAGCTATGGCGGGACACGTAGCCAGAAGCTCGGACGATAAGTGGATAAAGAATGTGGTGACTTAGAGACGAGGGGTGTGGGACGACTGCAGCTGAGATGGAGGGATGACAAACAACGATATGCTGGCACTTAATCTAAAAGATATTTAAAGTCTGAATATAATCTAAGCCTTGCCGTCTTATATATACAAAAAATAAATACAAACAGTCCAATATGATTACTCAATATGTCCACAACTGATCTTTTATATAATTACATATATAAAAGATCAGTTGTGGACATATTAACATTCATTTTTTATTGGATGGTAGAGAGTTATACAGTCTACACAATTTATGACATTTATTAGTGGACCAGAGAAAAATCCATGAGTTACTCAATAGGATAATTAATATTAATTATAAAAAATTACAAATAACACATAATTAATTTACTAGTACTTAAAAAAAAATAAAATAAGGCAGTCATAAGAAAGATAGGAGAAGACAGCTGCCCTAAACCCACTGAGAGAGCTCGCAGAGATGTTGAGTGTAAAAAAATTTCAACAAGTCTGGGGAATCCACAAAATTATTTACCAACTTAAACGAATATATAATATCAATTAGGGTTCTGCGGTTCATCAGAGTAACCAAATTATGGTAATCGATTGATTCAGTATAATTACTAAAGTTGAGACCAAGGAGAAAATTAAGATGTGAAGCAAACTTTCGCTGGATTCTTTCGATTCTGTCGGATACACGTTGTATAGCGAGGATTTCAAACAGCATATACAAACTCCAAATGACCACTAACAACTGATCTAAATGGTTTAGAAACTCTTAAAACAAACTCAAGCATTTCATGTTTATTTACACGAGATTTGAACAAGAGCTTGTTATCCAGAATAACTCCAAGGTCCCTGACCTTAGTTCATCAACACATTACCGAAAAGTGCGCAGTACGCAGTGGCGGCTCTTCCTAAAGTGCTCTCGGGCTCAGCCCTCCCAAACACTTTGTTCAAAAAATTCCAAAAAATGTAAGTAATTAAATCTTGAGAATACATTATTTTTCTAACTAATATTTGCCGTCTTACGCCTGTAGTATATTTAGCGAAAGTATTTAAACCTACCTGCATTGTAAATAAAGCAAGATTCTATGAAATATTTCATTCCTCGGGCACAGTCGACTTGTGCCCGGAGAACCCATACAATTCACGCGACCGCCCGCTGCCACCGCAACTCGCCGTACACGCAAAATGTATGCCAATTTCGAGCAAAACGGGGCAGTGCCCGCGTAGGATTATAGTGTATTTTCATTCTTTCAAATTTTGTTGTGCATTGCGATGGTCGAACTTTAGGTAAGCAGTTGCAATTCCTTGAGGCTAACATTAATTGATATCGTTATATTACATAGTTTAAACTATAAATCATCCGATGTATATTAGTATTATTATTTAATTAATTGATATCTACCATTATATTGCAAAACATGTGTAAAATCAGGAAGCAGTCTTGCGCCTGTTGCCAGAAGTTTTTTTTTCAATTTTGTATGATCAAAACTTATTAGCTGTCACAAATTATCTTATAATTTATCGATGCATTTTATTATAAACGTTATTAAAAACCCAATCAAATACAGCATGAATGATTAGGTTCGCCTTTTAATTTCCAATATGCAAAAGAATTATGGAAAACACTGATAATTTTAATATACGAAAATAATATTGTTTCACATAAATATCTGCTTTCTGATTTATGTTATAAGTTAATATCTATTTTAGGTATAATACTAATTTTGAGCACTTCTAATATTTAAGGTCACCAGCCGCCACTGGCAGTACGCATGCGTAGACTGCGCCATAGACAATTTGAGTTATAATTATTATCTACGGTGCACTAAGTTTTAGGAATATTTTCAGTTACAGAATACAGTATTTAGTTCAAATGATCTTCATTCTAAAATTTTAGAATGTACCTATTTTAGTAAAAAATTACTGAATTGGACGAAATATAGTAATAATATTTCATCATAGATCTTGAGCACGGGGCACATGCCCTAAAAACCGACCCTTCTGCGGGCTCTGTCTATGATATATTATGATATAACATAATAATGAGTATCTACATATTTACCTAATATATCAGGTTCATTACACAATCTTCATTATATACTCATATCGATTTACAGAACTATATCACACAAATGTTACAGCAACACAATTCGTGTTATTAAATACGCCAACGGTATATCACATAGAAACAGGTGGAATGTGTCCAACTCTAAACTCTCCCTTTCTACAATATTTTTTCATACTTAGGTATAAAAATTTGTAAATACATAACGCCATGTCCTCAATGACGTTAATAGGTATCCGAATGACTTTTTTTTCTATGGACAGGCATCTATCGCATCATCTATATTCATGCATCGTCTCATACGTTTCCATCTATTTTTATTATTTTTAATGTCTCCTTTCAGGATATTGTTTTCATAAAAATTATTTTTATTTATCTTAATATTTATATAATTATTTTCAAAGATTTCGCGAATGAATACGATTAGTTTTTTTTTCTTTCATAACATCGCGGCATAGGCCGCAATGTGGGGTAACCAGCGACAGGTGAGTGGGTGTGGATGTACGATACGTGCGTGTATTCCATACACCGGTCTCGTCTCACCTAATGAGGCATTAAATTCAGAATGGGCAATGAACCTCATTGCTGAACTCTGTGAGATATTATAATGCTTCATAATCAACGTGTTAAAAGAGCAATTTTTAACACTTTGAAGGCTATTTTTCTCCGAAAGCTACCACTACTCAGGGTTCATGCAATCCAATCGGAATTACCTGCTGTGGTATCATTTTACAGAAAAAAAATCATGTATACTATGTATACTATGTCATGTATACCTACTATGTAATATGTAATGACGTAAATTAATTAACATAGTTTCATAGTATTAGATCCTAATGATGTACCGACATCAATACTTAGTATTGACTAAGTGACAGACGCCTGTCATTGGAGCATTGGAGATATTATTTCAATTTGATAGGGAAAAACCAGCAGCTTCTATATATGATAAAAATTAGTTATACATTTTATGCTGTAATATAAAGTTTCCTTCCAAAGATAGTTTGTTTAAGAGTACAGAAATGATAAATTTTGGAAACGAATTGGAAATATTATGTCAGTTGTATGTTCTGCTACACCGGCTGTTTGTTTGTGCCTAAATATTGGATGTCCAATATTTATGTGGACATAGATACAATATTTTAGCTTCAAACATGTGACATACAATATTTATGCATTACAAAACATAATGTTTGGGACATGCAATGTTTGGTTTTTATTGAATAACTTTAAATGAATATCTCCTCCATACTTCATTATTTGATAGATGATAGAGGGCGCGGCGATCTACGTAACCATATTAATAACTCAATTTTGCCCAAATTTGGATATGCAATGTTTTTGAATTAACCCATCGATATAAAGAGTCGATTTCTTTGAGCAGTCGCCCAACCACTTGTTACGGTCGGCGAGCAGTCGGTGCAAGACGAATGCTTCAAACTGCCAGCGTTCATTCAGTCGCAGTATGGAGTTGTAGCGGCAGTTTGAAGAAGTCGTGTTGCAGATGAACCGACTGCTCTAAGTAACTATAACACGACTGATTCAAGCAGTCCACTGCTGGGACAGCTTGAAGCAGTTGATCCCGACCGCTACAAGCAGTTTGTGTATCTAGTGTCTAAGACCCGAATGCACAGTCCTAGGTAACTAAATACTAAATCATAACCTTACTGGAGAATTCAGTATTCTTAAGTTAGTAATTGCGTTGCAGAGACATCACTAACTAAATCCTAGGCCAAACTTAAGTTTGATTACGTGGCATTTCTCATTATTGTATATGAAGAAAAGAGAAAAATCGATTTCTATGGATTAACTTATGGATTATTACGTTTAAAATGTTTTTGTCATAAGAATATAAACGCACTTAACCAAGGTAACACTGACAGCTCTATGTTAAGATTCTTGTGAAATCCCAGCGAATTTTCAGCATCTCGTATAGATTGCTGAATATTCTCGAGAGGGATATTTTTGAAAAAATATGCAGTATATCAATAACATGTAACAAACATAAAAATGTACAATTATCAGACATTATACACAAATGAAAGAAAATAAAGTAGTGGGTATAAAGGCATCAGCATCAAGGATGTGGAAATGGTTAAAGAGCAAACTGGAAAGGAAACTCATGTCGCCAAAATGACTTACATTAACTGTACTATGCATTGCGGAGGAAAAAAATAGCCAATATTTGAAAGGAAAATCTTGAGAAAGATTTTTGGTCCAGTTAATGATAAGGACTTTGGATTATACGTTCTAATCACTAACTACATGCATTATATGATGAACCCAAAATTGTACAAGTCATAATAGTACATAGACTGCAGTGGTTGGGACATGTCAGCCGGATGAATGATGATCGTATCCCCAAAATAGTTCTTAATACCAATCGAGAGGCCAGAAGAAGTAGAGGAAGGCCCAAGTTAAGATGGGCGGATGACACAGAAGACGACATAAGGGAGATCGGAATAACAAACTGGAGGAGAGCGGCGAAGGACAGGGACGGTTGGAGAAATATTCTGGATGAGGCAAGGGCCCACACAGGGCTGTAGCGCCAATGATGTTGTAAATTGCCGAGGATAATATTGATACTCCTGATAATATTGATTGCTGTAAGTTAAAATTAGACCAATTAAAAATATTCCACTGATTAATCTAGAAACTATTGACAATTACAACATGTACTTTGGTGATGGGTGGTGAGAAGGGAATACTGGAAGGAAATGGGGAGGAAGAATAAGGTGAAAACGATAAGGAGTTGAAAGGAGATTAAGTTATCTGTCGAGTGTGCGAGATGATATTCAATACTTGTTAATCGTTTGTACAGATGAGTTAAAAATATCAATCTGATTAAAGTTTGAGTGGAAGGAGTTTGTTGATCTGTAAATGAAAGAGTTATATAGATTGATTATGTGTTTGTATCATGTTTTGTCTTGTGTATGTACCTACATATATGCCAGTCTTGGTGATTTCAATAAATTAATGAATAAATATTTAATCCAATTTTATGATGATAATGTCGGAGTACCTGTAGTAGGTACTCAGACATGGGACAGAATCGACAAGAACTAGCTGTCCACCTTGAGATTGAAAGGAAAAGTTAAAGACTCAGTCGATGTCGTGTACTCTATTTATAAAACGATTATTTTATATAAAGACACACTATGTACGTTCTTAAACGCCAAGGTCATTGTAAGTTGGTACTTCTCCATAGCTTTCAGCATGAAATGCGCAATAGTTTGAAATAATCTGGGTATAGAATCGTTCTACTCTGTTCGCCGTTAATATGGAACAGGGCCGGATAAATCATAGAACAAGAAGTCAGGGCGGTTGTCTTAAAAGGGTGCTTAAAATTCTAAAATGTCAATCATATATATCAAAAATACGCAGATATGGCGCTCGGTTCTCTTACGTACCCGGATAGAGGCTCAGCATGATGGTGTGTATGTAAAAAATCCCTCTTAGTCAATTTAGACCCGATGTGATTTTACATAATTTAAATTATATATTTGAATCCGCCCCCCCCCCCCCAATTTTTTTTGGAATTTTAAATGTAGAACAATTATTGTTCTAAATTTAAAATTCCAAAAAAAAATTGGGGGGGGAGCGGATTCAAATATATTGCTACGGGCGCAAAAGCACGTTTATCCGGCCCTGATATGGAATATATAGTAGAAAGTTATGATTTAAAGGAACTTTTTTTTATACACTTTTATATAACTTCCCGACCAGTTAGAGATCTGAAACATTCAGAATTTATGTATTCCCGATTTTAAAATCAGATTGATTCATTAGATATTTTTAATAAAATTGAACAATTTTGTATTTCATACAAACTTAATGTATTGTTTGGTACCATTAATATCGTTTTACAACAAGGGGGCAAGTTTGGTCGAAAGGTGGAATGAAAACCCTCATGATAACCCATATCATGGATATAATTATCTTATGGAGTTCTATAATATATAGATATTACAGAACTCCATACGATAATTATATCTACGATATAGGTAATCATGAGGGTTTTGATTCCACCGTTTGACCAGACTTGCCCCCTGATTGTTCTGTAATTGAATTTGTTATTTTAGTGTTAAAATATCACTAAACCGAGGAAAAAATTATATTGATTAAAAAAAAAAACGTTTATAAAAAATTTATAAAAAAATGGGAATTTTTTAAAATTTCTTTCCAACAGTCAAAACGAAGTGTTTAAGAACTTATAATCTATGAAATTATTATGAAAAAGAAACTATAAATTTACTGTCAATTTTGACGGTTTTTATTGTATACAATTCCGTTACATTAGTTTTATTTAAAATCAAACAAAAATGATTAACGCTACCTACACATACATATATTTTTACCTTTAACCAGTACGACCGTTTCGGTTGATTAGGCCCTTATCAACTAGTGGCCCTTAATACCAGTTGATAAAGGCCTAGTCAGCCGAAACGGTCGTGCTGAAAAATTAACCAATATATGTGGAATAATAATCTTATTTGTTTGAATTAAAAAACCTAGTACCTATGAACTTTAAATTATTAATCGATTAATATAACCAATAATAATAATAATAATAATAAATATGTATCGAAAAAAAAACTAATCAATATACATATCTGCACGACATATGATATAGAGAAAATACTAAATGTTATATGCAAATTGATTCGGCGTTGGTCTTCGTGAACTTGAACTCAGTTTTGCATACAGATGACTCCACGCCCATGCCTCACAGCCATACAAAACAAATCAGCGATAAAAATAATTACGGATTATAATGGCGACATGATCTTGACATTCATTGTTTGGTATTGTTTTAAAAATAACCTCTCGAGTCTCGAACAAAAGACAGACGATGATTAGGAACCTGTGAAAAATTGTAACTGATTTTGACAACAATGAGAATTATTATTGCCGAAGATCGTTTTCGTTACGAAAATGCGACGACTATGAAATATATATTTTTTTCTTTTTTTAAAACAATGAATATGTTTTTTATTTATTTATTTTATGTCCTTGTAACAAGTACATATGCATCCTCATACATTCCCTAAACTAATAGGAATGAATGCTTGTACCTATCCTATAAAGGAAAAAAAAAACTATAAAAATAGGTGCATTATGTAATTCAATATGTGTAATTAATTTTGTTTATCAAAGTAATTCTTGATCAAGTTCATGACAGGTAAATACTTCGTCTCAATAGAGACGAAGTTGGAGTATTATAGAAGAATCGGTAAAGCAGGGCACCTATAAGGCTGCTGTAGGTACCTTGATTTACCGGTTCTCCGATAATATTCCAACTTCGTCTCTATTGAGATATTAAATATTTGTCATAAAAATATCATTGACTACCGACAGGAAAAAATTCAATGTTTGCGTATATACAACTACCGCCGAACGCCGTGGCACAGTTGGTAAGCCGTTTGGTTTCTGTCCGAGCGTGTCGTCCTGGGTTTGATTCCTAGCAGAGGAGAAATTTATTTAAATTATTTTTCTCAGGCTAATATTGCTTCTCTGGGCTGGAAACACTGATTAGTTGGAAGAAATTGCCATACGGAATTCGAGTTTTTTACTCGCCACTTGCGCAGGGTGCGAGGAAGTGTTTATTATATTTTTTATTAAATAAAAAAAAATCGATAAATAAAATGAAAGTTCACACATTGAGATAGTTTGGTCATATTAATAATTCATTTATTTAACACTTTTTTCTGTTTTATAAGAAATTTACAAGGAATATTATATCTACTAGAGCCTGACGAAGAGCCTATAAATCAGGCAGAAATGGATAAACAGGACGGGATGTTTAAGAAAAGGATGTCAAAACCATGAAAGAGAAAAAAGTAAGAAGCACAGATAATAGACGTTCATAAGACGATGCATGAATGTAGATAAGGGGATGGTTAGAAAATATGGTGTAAATATCTTTATCTACCCCACGAGAGACATGCCGTGATGTTTGTATAAAATATTATTTTTTTACGGAAATTCAGTTGTGACAAAATTTGTCATAACCGTGGCGTCCTTTTTTCAAATAGTTACATAATATTATTTCGACGAGTAGGTACAAGGCGAATTCGAAGTTCGCTGCTATAACAGAATTACCCATCACAATACTTCAACGCGCGACGAAAACAACATTCTTCGTTTCGTTATTCACAAAATCGTTTGCCTTAACCATAGACAAGTAGATGGTGTTTCAGTATTGTTGCAATTAAAAAATCTTCTTTTCTTTGATGAGAATTGATATAATGGCAACAATTTGCAAATAATATCGTATCCATTCGATCTATGTGCGACGGGAAGCTGTGTCTAAAATAAATTGTTACTAAATCGTATATACTCTATGGCAGCGGTTCCTTACCCTACATTATCTCGACAGTAAAAAAAATAAATTAAAAAATTAAAATAACATTATAATATTAAAGTCCCATGACACAACTTTGGTTAAAATTTTGTTATGTTCGTCATGATGTACTTTTAATTCAAATACTAGGTTTTTAGTATTTTGAACACCAAAAATTCATTCAAGTAGAAGAATTGTATTTTTTTTTTCAAAGTTCAACTTATAATTCACTCAAATGGACAATAATATATATCTACAACAACAATGTAAAATACAACAGGCTAAATAACAACCTATTGCACAGTTCAGCAATGAGATTCACCCCCAATTTTAAATGTAGTGCCTTTTTAGGTGAGACAAGACTGGCGTGTGGCTATACACGCATGTGTCGTGCACATCCGAACGCCTGTCGCTGGTCACCTGAGATTTCGGGATATACCGTGATGGTATCAATTAATGAATGAATGTATAGGTATCTCTAACAACGTGTCCCAGAACTAGTAATTTCTTGAGGGGCGTTTTTGGCGTTTTTGGCGTTTTTTTTTTTATATATACTTATATGCGATGTAGCTGCACCTTGTCAGCTGCAATATGTATAGCCTCATAATACTACCGACGATTAACGAAGATCAACGAATCACACCCCACCGCTGCATGTTGATACGAGTCAATGTACCTACATATATTTATTCATGCGTTGATCGTTCAATAGAGTAGAGTCGCGTTTAATATTAATCTATTAGTTCCGACCCACGATATCACAAATGAATTAATTTATTATTTATATTGTAATTTAATTTATTTCGAATAAACCAGTGTTGATCATGTAATTAGTTCTTTGATTGAAAACCTTCATCACTAGAAATTATGTATTATCAATTATTTCATGAACAGACATAAGCAATATCATATTTGGAGGTATATGTTTTAAATAAAATAGAATCCTTTTGAACACGCACATATGCAAAATAATCCTTTTGATATAAATAAATAAACATTATACCCCCAAAGTTTTATTTTCAACTAGCGGACCCGACAGACGTTGTCCTGCACGAACGTTGACTTGTCTGTTATTAGCTGGTTTAACAAACAAAAATGGATGTGCATTTTCTGGATTAAAAGGAAGTAAGACACATTGCATTGAGATGACTTTGATATACCTATCGTCATAATACCATTTAAAACAGAATATACTTGTAAAAAAACTAAATAGCTTTATACAATAATAATAAAAAATATACAAATAACTTAATATATAATATTAAAAATATGAAAACAAATACCGCAGACAACGTTGAGAAAAACATCAAATTTTAATGTCATAATCAACATTGCATAATATTATGACATATCGGAAAGCAATGTTGCCACTATTCAAAATGCAAAGTCCGAAAATATTTATAACGATTGATATTCATTAATGTATAAAATTCCTTTTTGTGAATCTAATCCATTCTGGGACTCATATCAACACACACAAAAAGTTTCATCAAAATCGGTTCAGCCGTTTAGGAGGAGTTCAGTGACATACACACGTACAGAAGAATTATATATATATAAAGAAGATAAATATAAATTGACAATGTTGGACCCCAGTGCTCCGCAGAACACCTTTTAGGAACCGCTGCTGCTCCATGGCATTTTCATATTTTTATTTGTGAGAAACCTTCACGTAGGTACCATCCTAATATTTTAACGACAGTTCACCGACATGTTGCTTTGTTTCAACATTCGGCAGCCATCTTGTCTAACAGACAACAAAGGAACATTTAATTTGAAAATTATTTGATACAAGTAGAAAGTTATTTTTCGCAGCCATTATCAATTTATTGCGTATATGTGCAAATTATTATTTCTGTAAAAGAAATAACTTTGAAAACGAGTGGGTTGCGGCCAAGTATTAAGTATTGAAATTTTCAGCCTTATCATCTAATGAGTTTATTAAATTATATTTGATTGAAATATTTTATAATGAAATTTTGAAAATTCTTCAATGCCATTTCATGAAAGTGATGTGCTTTTTTAGCAATTTGAAAATAAAAATATGAAATTTTAAGTTTTCTGAGCTTGGGGTCTCTTTAAAATATTTGATAGTCAGTAAAATTGAGAAGCACTGATCAGATATCCTTAAAAATTTGATGGGACCTAAGCCAGTAATAGTTATATAAATTTGCAAAATTTGAATTGAATTGGGTATTTAATTAAGACCGAAATCAAATTTCGGCTCTTTTAGTGTAAATGTATTATTATAATTTTATTATTTATTTCTTAAGGTTACATACAGTTTTTTTATATAAACATATATTTCTAAAATGAATTAATTTATACAAAAACCAAGATTGTAACGCCAATTACTATGTTACGGTCATACAATAAAAATATATAACTATATATAATATACAATAATATATAACTTTATATAATTATATACCCATAGAAAAAATATATTTGTATAAAAAAAGGAAAATTTCCGTGGGTATATACATACAAAATGACAAAATATAAAGACCTTACAAGGATAAGAAACAAAAAAAAAACCAAACAAATCAATATTAAGTAAACATAAAATAGATGCATACAAGCTAGGAGGTTTGGGACAGGACAATGGATAGGAATAGAAGGGGAAAATTAGGAATATAAAATCAATCACTGAGAAAGCCTCAACATACTCTTAAATACGCTCGGTGTGCCAAACATGTCAAGACCCTCGAACTTTGCATCAAACTGTTTACATGCTCTATGTACAAAAGCATTTCCGGCATAATTAGTTCTAAGAACAGGCACATTGAATAAGTCGTGACTCCTTGTTAAACGCGCAGGGACTCGAAGGTTAATTTTCCCTAATAAATAAGGAGTATCAACCCGATTATTCAATATGTTATAAAGAAACATGTAAATGTAATTAAATATTATTATATCTGAGGTGTTTTATGTGAACTATGATGACACAAAAATGTTGTTATAAAGGAAATATTATATATGTTATGTTAGAAAAAAAAATCATAAATTGTATTAAGAAATAAAATTTTGTAACTTAATACATAAATTGTATTAAGTTACAAAATTTGTTATTTTTTTCTTATATTTGTTTTTTTTTACTTATGTTTTATTAATTTTTATGAACTTTACTTTGTATATATTATTTTCTTGTTATTTGTTGTGTATTTTTTATTAAATAATTTTAAGGCCGGAATTATTTAGGAATACTATAAGCGACCCGTCTCAGTACAGGTTTTCCTAGTGAGACAGGGAACGAAAAATGTATTATAATATGTTTGTTTGTATAATAAACATCAGGTTGCCGACACTGAATTGAATGAGTACTTTAGACTATAATCGATAAAGTAGAATAAACACGCAGTACATAGCACACAGCACACAGCACATAGTACTCAGAACACACACAGACACATTGTGATGAATCTTTCAGAATACAATCTCTGATAAAAAATAACCTTAACAATTGCGAATTCAAAACTCCCCACTGTATCCCCTTGGGTAAATGAGGAGTAGCAGTGAATAAGTTCATTGAATTATTGCTTTGAGCTGGAAACATTAGTAATTTGTAAGAAAGTTACATTAAACTGGAAACTCACTAAGGGATATAATCTAAAATACAGAAAAATAGAAAACATCGTCATATGGGGTAGATAAAGATAACGATACTGGAATATACAAGTAAAGATAATGCGAGATAATAGACTTCTATGTAGGTATATCTCGCTGTTCAGGAAAACCCATACGGGGAAAACCACCGGGAAGAGTTTTGAAACGGTTGCGTGACGTTTGGAATTCCACATCACATTAGATTTCCAAATCAACGTCATATAAACAGAGTCTCGAGATCTACACAAATGAAAAAAAGATAAAAGAGTTTCTACACATGAAACCAAATGCTAAAAAATACAATTAATTGTTGCTAATTCGGTTGAAAGTAAAATCGCACCATTTTCACGGTTATTGGTTTTGAAAATGGGTTCAGAATCCCATTTTCTTGTTTCATCTCACATCACACTAAAATACGCAATCGGACCGTATCAAAATAATTGCTTTCTTAATTCTTCAATTGAATACATTATGTAGAAATCTTATACTATAACAATAGCAATAATCGTTCTTATTGACATCTATTTAATTAGTACTAAGAAAATCTAAGCCCTGAAATTAAGGCAAGACTGGCCGCCAGCAATAGGTGCTATTATGGTCTAATAAAGCACATAAGGTCCAAAATGCTAACAAGGAAAACAAATATCCTGATATATAATACTCTTCTCAGACCTGTCGTAGTGTATGAAGCTGAATGCTGGGTTTTAACAAATAGAAACGAAATCTTCTTCTCTGTTTTCAATCCTGGGATTGGTTTGCAGCAATTTCTTCAATTCTATTCTTCCCTGTCTTGTGTGGTTCTTTTTGAATGTAATTGTTTTGGGATTTCTGACATTTTGGGATTTTAAAAACGTTTCTCATTTGGACGAAGCAGAAATATATTTTTTATTTAAAACAACAAATCATAGCCCTGAAGACAATTCGACGAGCATGTTATTTGTTGTTTTTACTCTTCACTACCCCAAAGAGAGTGAGCAGTAATGAATTTACAATTTTTAAAGTTATTTTTTTTATTGCAGATTATTTGCTAGTATAATTTTCGTCTAACATCTTTAACCCGGCTTTTTTGCTTCGTCGGTATACGTGCAAATCGGCTTCCTTCTCGGCTAAACGGCTAAAGATGTTTGGCGACAACTACATACAGTGGCGGGTGGTGGCCTTAAATCTTAGAAGGGCTCAAAATTATAATTATACCTAGATGAGAAATTAACTTACTACAGGAATCGGAAAGCAGATATGTGACACAATATTATTTTCGTATATAAAAATTATCAGTGTTTTCCGTAGTTCTTTTGTTTATCGGTAATTAAAACATGAACCTGATCATTTATGCTGTATTTGGTTAGGTTTTAAATAACGGTTGTAATAAAATGCATCCATAAATTATAAAATAATAAGTGACAACTAATAAATTTTGATCATACAAAATTAAAAAAAAAACTTCTGGCAACGGCCGCAAGACTGTTTCCTGATTTTACGCATTTTATATCATTTTTGTTTGCATTGTTATGGTATCAATTAATTAAATAATAATACTTATATATTTCGGATGATTTATAGTTTAAACTATGTAATATAAAATAATGATAGCCTCAAGGAATTGCAACTGCTTACCTAACGTTCGACCATCGCAATGTACAACCAAATATGAATGAATGAAAATGTACTATAACTCTTCGCGGGCACTGCCCCGTTTTGTTCTAAGTCGGCATACATTCAGCGCGTACGGCGAGCTTCGGCGGCAGCGGACGGTCGCGCGAATTGTATGGGCTCTCCGGGCACAAGTCGACTGTGCCCGAGGAATGAAATATTTCATAGAATCTTGCTTGCTTTACAAAGCAGGTAGGTTTAAATACTTTCGCTAAATATACTACAGGCGTAAGACGGCAAATATCAATTAGAAAAATAATGTATTCTCAAGGTTTAATTACATACATATTTTGGATTTTTTTGTTTGGGAGGGCTGAGCCCGAGAGCCCTTTAGGAAGAGCCGCCACTGACTACATATATCATTCTGAAAGTTGCATTTGTGTGTGCGCTGTGTACTATGTGTTACGCGCTATGTACAATATACGGCGTGTTTATTCTACAATTCTACATAATCGACTGTAGTACTTATTCGATTCTTTTCAAATTTTACAAATTTATGTATCT
The DNA here is from genome assembly GCA_963576475.1 of Molanna angustata. Taxonomy (NCBI): domain Eukaryota; kingdom Metazoa; phylum Arthropoda; class Insecta; order Trichoptera; family Molannidae; genus Molanna; species Molanna angustata. The sequence continues at coordinate 48,548,447 of OY754965.1, read as the reverse complement.
AATACTCGCTCAGACCTCATTTTGAAGGATATCTGATCAGTACTCATCAATCTTTTTAACTGTCAGATATTTCAAAGTGACCCCAAGCTCGGGAAACTTAAAATGAGATTTGAGATTTATATTCAAATTGCTAAAATGGCATTGAGATTCAAGTAAAAATTTTAAACACAATGAATTGTAAGTAACATTTTTTTAATCACTATCGTAAAAGTATAGCTGAGGAGATATTTGTATATAAAATGTTCCTCTGTGATAGAGATAGGTATACTAATAAGTGAATTAAACTAGGGGTCAAATAGTAACCCTGAATTTTCGTCATCAATTTTCATAAAACACAAATCCAACTAGATATATTTTCATATTTAATTTATAATTATTTTAGAAGCGAATTCGCGAGTTTTTTTTTTGTGTGTATGTGGTGATCTAGAATCGTCGATCGGCGGTATGTAGATACATTATTATTTTAGCACACGACTATTGTAAAAATTGAAACAATCGTATACCCTGTGTACGTCAGTTGCGTGTAATAATGACTACAAATGTATGCGTCAATCGCACTATATACCTACATTAATCCCGGTTGGTCTACTTCTCCATGACTATATCCCAACTCTTTTATTAGAGTAGGTATTTTATGTCCATTTAAAAAAAAATCAATTGATATTTCGATTGATTTTTACTCCTCACTAACCCAGGGGGATAAAGTGGGGAGTTATGTTTTTGCAATTTTTAAGGCTATTTTTAGTATCATGCTGAGATTGTATTCTGAAGGTTACATCACAATGTATTTGTGTGTGTGCTATGTGCTGTGTGCTATGTACAGCGTGTTTATTTTACTTTATCGATGATAAAACTTAACTACTCATTCGATTCTTTTAAAATTTAGCAAATATGTATATCTACATAATACTTACTCGCTTAGACCCCATTAGATTTCGAAGGATATCTGAATAGTGCTTCTCAATTTTTTTAACATAAAATATTTTATAAATATTCCAAACTCAGGAAACTTAAAATTTGATATTTTTGTTTCAATTTGGTAAAAAGACACATAAGTTTCATAAAATGGCATTGAAGAATTAACAAGTTTTCATAATAAAATATTTAAATTATAAAATAATTAAACAAACTCATTTCATGAAAATGCTGAAAATTTTCCATACAAAATTTAAATACTTTATGGAGTGATTTGTTAGTGAGAAGTTAGGCGTTGGCCACAACCCACTCGTTTTATAATATTTCTATACAAAATCCAATACTTGAAGTTCGAAATATGATTCCTCTCATATCAATGTCAATGGGATGAAATATTTTTTTTATTGAATTTTCATTCTCATTTTTCTCAGTTTCATACTTTACGAACGATTACTCTAATACTCAGAAAGTGAATTGTCTGGTATACTTTTCGTTTCAACTTTGCTGGTATTTTTGGTCGCATAGGACTCAAAATGGATATCAAAATAAATTTATATTTATATGTAAAGTTATAGAATGGAATAGTGAATGGTTTAGCTGAAATCGTGATGCACCCAATTCTCAAAGAAGTTGAAGGTGAGATATTTGATGAGAGACAATACGAAGATGTTTCATAATATTGCATCATTAGCAACAGAGCAGGAGTGAATGTTTTTCAGCTAATGCCATAATATATGTCAAATGCAACTTCGTGAATCTAATGTTAATCCAAAAGTAATGCAGTAATAATGATTAAATTGGTTATTTGTGAGAGAAATCAACGGACGAAATAAAACTTCAAGGTTCATTAAATCAACTATCAACTAAGTACCCATTCGAAGATATAGGTCCGAATGCAGAGTCCTACCTAAATACTAAATTCTAAATACTAACCATGTTTTCATTGCACAGTAGCTCACTTAAGTTAGGAGATCACGTGGCTTCCTAACTAGAGGATGCTGCGAAGTTTTTGTATGAGAATTGCATTGCAGAGACATAATATATAAATACTTAGCGCATGCGTCGACGTAAACTAACATTTGCAAACTGTCAAAAAGTAAGGTTGATCGCGAGGAACCTTACGAGCGGTTTAATACTAAAATACGATATGTTTTCGATGGACGATGATTTCAGCGACTTCGTCAAATATGTATTTGGTAATATTGTCAAATCAAATACCAAACAGTGTATTCAGCGATCTATACGAGATGCCGAAAATTCGCTGGAATTTCAGAAAAATCGTGACATCGAGCTGTCATAAAAAGCTATCTATCTCTTTTCATCGTACACAATAATGTGAAATTCTACGCCATTGACATTAAGTTCGGCGTAGTATTTAGTATTTAGTTAGTGATGTCTTTGCAACGCAATTGCTAACTTAAGAATACTAAATACTTAGTAAGGTTAGGAGTTACTATTTAGTTACCTAGGACTGTGCATTCGAGTCTTAATCCTTGAGTGGAGTATTTACTGCATTGCACTTCATGCGCTGGCGCAATGTTCACCAATGCCTTCTTATTGACTTCTCTTACCAATGCAATTTTGAAAGTTCTATATATTTTAATAATGAGAAACTGATCGTTTTATTATATCCATAAATTCTGGCAGTGTGTTCAATATAATGAAGGATGCTCTGTAAACAAACTGTCAATTCTTCTTCTTCTTCCTTCAGCTTCTCTCCACTGCTGGATTAAGGCCTCTTCTAAATACTTCCATTCGTCTATTTTTTGGCTTTTGGATCCATCATCGGCCCACCTTTTCTGAGGTCGGCCCATTCCCCTTTTCATAACGTATGATCTCTATTATAGGATTCTGGATGCCCATCTGACCATTCCCTGTCTGGCAACATGACCCGACCATTGCCATTTATGTTTGCAACATGATTCATGATATCGGCAACTTTTTTCTGGCGTCTGATTTCCTCATTTTTTTATTGTGTCTCTTAGACTTGCGCTTAGCATTTGCCTTATCTTGGATCTTTGAGTGCATTTTAGCTTTTGTATGATCCGCACATTTAGCATGATAGGTTCCAGACCATACGTAAACACAGGCAGGATACATGTTTCAAACATTTTTCTCTCTTGACTTATGGGAATATATTTACTTTTTAAGACATCTGTAAGTTTCCCAAAGGCTGCCCAACCTGTCTATTCTTTCTTATCGGTTTCAATCCTGGGATTGGTTTGCAACAGCTATGGCTGCCTCTCTTCTTCTCCACTCCGCCCTGTCCTCTGTCATCCTCTTCATCTCCACGTAGCTACTACAGAACATGTCGTCGATCACCTGGTCCATGTAGCTCTTTCTTGGTCGGCCTCTATAGTTGCTGCGTTGCCTGTCTATTAGAGATCGTTTATCTGCGGTTCGTTAGTAATGATCCTATTGAATGATTGGTTTTCTCTCAGTCCACAGTATTCGTAATAAAATTCTCTTCCAACACTACATAAATGCACCTTCATACTGCACCTGTATCAATCAATACTTTTTTTTAAATGAAGAAGAATTTTTAGATTACATAATTATTATGTTGTGTGGGTTACTCGGTCAACGCAAAATTAACATAATCAGAAATACCTACCTCCATATTGATATTGATGACAGTATGTATTATATATTACAATGTAGGTATGGGAGCGGTCGGCAAGGACATAGAAAGTTAATGCTATAATATTACTTCATAACTGTTGTGTTTTAACTTGTTTTTGCATCAACCACTTCTGACATCATGTTAAAGGGCAGAGGCCAATCGCTTAATGCCGAAGATCCGAAATAAATGCACAAATGTAATGTGTACATAGTTATAATTACATAATTAAGCGTGTCATCGATAATTACATAATTAAGCGTGTGTTGTTGAAGTATCTATGAGGTATAAGCAAATACTTAGATATGACTCATGCTATTATTTTATATGCTAAATTTTCTTCTGTTCTAGCCCTCGTCCCTCCTCTGTGGTATGTAGGGCTCTTCCATACACTTCCACTCGTCTCTGTTCTGTCCTCTCCGCATCCAAGTTTTACCGGCCACTTTAAGGGTGTCTTCCAACACTCCTATTATTTGTCCAAGGTCTTCCAGCAACACGATCCATTATATCGATCAACATAGTAATGCACTTAATCTCTTCGTTTCGTATTTTACACGGAGACTCATGGCAAGCATCTGCCTTTCCGTGGATCGCTGCGCGACTTTCAACTTTGTTAAATTTTAAGAGCTACGAAATATGTCTGGCGTCATTGAATGCGCTGACCATGTAATACTTAAAATCAATACTTATATTTAGCACAATTAACTGGGTATACAATCCTAAACACCCCAATTTAAAATCCAATTTCTCAAATATGTTAAACAGTGAGTTTTTAAAGAAAATACCATAAGTATTTTCAAAATTTCTCTAGTGAATGTTGGTCACACAATTTTAAAATTCAGCATAAATTCTCCTAAAATAATTATTCATAATATCCTTTTTTACATATATTTTTTTAATTATTCCATAACTACGTGTCGTAGAGAAATAAATCTTTTATATGCTTAAAGAGTGCATAAAATTGAAGTGAATGACAGATACATTTTTTTTTCAATTCAAGTCAGGTTTGTTCTTAAAATGCAAAAAAATCAATTTGGGGTTTCCGATATTTTGAGTCACATATAAACCATTTTTAACGCACGCGACAGTTACCCTTACTAACGCGTAACTTTATAATGCATTAGGCGGTTTTAATATATCTATCATGTTTTCAGTCACTAGGTTTAGCGTTATATGTCCTCTTAAAAAGATTTAGATTAAAGACTCCGTAAATCATATTTAAAACTCTATCAGTAACTAAACATTAATTTTAAATAAAAATAAGAAGAGGTTTATAAAGAGTTTTAATATATAGGCTCTCTTTAACGTCACATAATAAGATTTATGAAAACATTGATGTTTGAAAATATTGATGAAACAGATTGATGTTTGTTCCCAAGATTGGTTCGTGAATTGATGACAACGTACATAATATATAATATCTAGTCTAGAAAGTTCGTGTTCCAAGATTGGCTCGTAAATTGACAAATTTACATACATCAAATTTGTTCCACACAAGCGGTTTTCCAAAGATTGATTCGTGAATTGACAATGTAAATAATGTATGTCTAGTCTTGACAGGAAGTGTTCCAAAAACATGCTTGGTCTAGACAGGACGTATTCCAAGTATTGACTCGTGAATTGACAAATTTACATACATCAAATTTGTTCCACACAAGCGGTTTTCCAAAGATTGATTCGTGAATTGACAATGTAAATAATGTATGTCTAGTCTTGACAGGACGTGTTCCAAAAACATGCTTGGTCTAGACAGGACGTATTCCAAGTATTGGCTCGTAAATTGACAAATTTACATACATCAAATTTGTTCCACACAAGCGGTTTTCCAAAGATTGATTCGTGAATTGACAATGTAAATAATGTATGTCTAGTCTTGACAGGACGTGTTCCAAAAACATGCTTGGTCTAGACAGGACGTATTCCAAGTATTGGCTCGTAAATTGACAAATTTACATACATCAAATTTGTTCCACACAAGCGGTTTTCCAAAGATTGATTCGTGAATTGACAATGTAAATAATGTATGTCTAGTCTTGACAGGAAGTGTTCCAAAAACATGCTTGGTCTAGACAGGACGTATTCCAAGTATTGGCTCGTAAATTGACAAATTTACATACATCAAATTTGTTCCACACAAGCGGTTTTCCAAAGATTGATTCGTGAATTGACAATGTAAATAATGTATGTCTAGTCTTGACAGGACGTGTTCCAAAAACATGCTTGGTCTAGACAGGACGTATTCCAAGTATTGGCTCGTAAATTGACAAATTTACATACATCAAATTTGTTCCACACAAGCGGTTTTCCAAAGATTGATTCGTGAATTGACAATGTAAATAATGTATGTCTAGTCTTGACAGGAAGTGTTCCAAAAACATGCTTGGTCTAGACAGGACGTATTCCAAGTATTGGCTTGTAAATTGACAAATTTACATACATCAAATTTGTTCCACACAAGCGGTTTTCCAAAGATTGATTCGTGAATTGACAATGTAAATAATGTATGTCTAGTCTTGACAGGACGTGTTCCAAAAACATGCTTGGTCTAGACAGGACGTATTCCAAGTATTGGCTCATGAATTGACAAAGTACATAATAATACATCATGCTGTCTGTCATAATACATTCACGATCATATTATGCTGTATGTTCTACACAAGACTTGATACAAAGATTTGTTCGTTAGTTGACAACTTACATAACATTTGGTCTACACATAACATTTTCCAAAGATTGGTTCGTGAATAAATTGACAAAGTACATGTAAAATATTTTTTTGAAATTGTCAATACTGACGTTATTTAGAACTCCATTACATTAGATTTTGTACCTACATATATATTTTCCTTATATTGGGACAAACGTTTCGGCTTATTAGGCTCTTATAACTGGTCCAGTTGATAAGGGCCTAGTAAGCTAAAGTGAAGAACCAAAATGAATTTTTGAATTTAAAAAAAATACCTACATAATATGTATCTGGTCTGAAAGGTCGCGTTTCAAATATTAATTCGAGAATTGACAAATTACATAATATATCTGTAGTCTACACAACTCATTTTCCATAAAATGATTCGTTAATTGACAAATTACATAATATATCTGTAGTCTACACAACTCATTTTCCATAAAATGATTCGTTAATTGACAAATTATATAGTATATGTCTGGTCTAGACTTAGTATTTCCAAATATTGATTCGCAAAATGACAAAATTGACACAAGGAAGACATCATTTGATTTATTGGCGTTTGATCATATTGTTGTAGGGGAAAGCAGTTCTATTTAATTATAGTGCAAGAATATTAAATCGAGGCCAGCAAATTGTGGCTGTGCATGGTATTGTGTAGTCTGGTATGTTATAGTTAATATTGAATCGAGACTATGAACACGTTTAACTGGTTATCAATACAATATTCCATACCACCTTCATGACTGCTGAGAATTCTGCACAAGGAAATAATATTTGTTTAAATAATTATTTGTGATCTCATATAATGTAGAATCATTATGATATTTATTTATAAAAATATGAATTTCTCCGACAATTCAGATCAATCCTTGTCCCAATTCATCCTTTTTGTAAATTTTCTTTGATCTTTTCATAATAATCCATTTTTTGGCCAAGATGTGAAATAATATAAAAATATTTGATTTGATTTGGGAACCATGTGATTCATATGAATTACACCAACATAGTTAATTAGTCTCTTTCTATGGCTCTGAAATAAAAATCGCGTCGGAGATTGGATTTATGACAGGTTACTATGGCAGACATTGGGACCTGGTTAAACTGTTTTGTGTGAGCCCATATATTTGTTGAGGTAATGATTATGAGTGCAGAAAGTTGAGTTTGTATACATATTTAGTGTGGAACGGGAACAATCACCTGGTTAATAGTTGCATATAATGATATAATTGCTTTTCCATGAGGGAGCCGCTTCCACTAACTATATATTTAACTCTCCAATACCGAGATTGCATAGGCTGGGAAATGAGCTGTGTGTTGATGCAGATATTTTCGGGGATAGCCTGCCGGTATTCAAAAAAATTATTTATAGGTCTTTCTAAAATTCAAATTCAATTGCTAACCTTGCAGTTTTCTTTCTTTTCTTTATTCTTTGTTTTTTGTAATTATCCTATTAATATTACACAATATGTTATTATAATTAATGCATGTGTTTATTTCTCTGTGTAAAAACTTGTGTTGTCAATTTATTGTTGTTTCTGTATTTTTTTTATATATTCGACCAGTATTGTTTAATTTTTAAATGTTATTTCTTGTTAATTCTGTTTTTTTTTTCTTTTTAATATATAATGTTGTTAATTTAAAAAAAAATGTTATTCTATGTTACACGTAAATGGCTTATGCCGTGTATTGTATTAAATAAATAAATAAATAAAATGTAAACTGCTAGCCCTAGAACAGGATTTCCTAGTTGGGCATCAGTAATCTACTTATTGTTGTCATTATAAATTTGGTGTGATAAAAGGTAAATAAATAAATATAAGTTTGATTCAATGACAACTTTTTCATAAGCCAATAGAACTGTTAACTTTCTAAATAAAATGAATGTCTACATATCTCAACATAACACTACTTTGTATGCTCTTCGGAAGAGTACAATGGGTCCAAATCTTAGATAGCTGGTGTCCCCTTCGAACCCAGGTAAAAAAAAATACACGTTTGTAGTACATTGTTTAAATTAAATCAAATTAAGACTTTATTTTACAGCAACTTTTCGAGTATTGAACTCCAACGTTGACAGTTGTATCGCTGCCACCGCGAAGGGAGGTTGTGTTAGTATGCTCACTCGCCGCCACACTCGCCGTTAAGTGATATTATTGTTCCGTGATTTTCTGGTGTTGGAATCTCTCAAAGGGAAGTGATTTTTTCTTTATAATCGTATTGTTGTTTGTTGTTTTTCTTTCTCATTTCTATGTAAAATTTATTCTTTTTCAGTTATTCTATACCTATATTACTTATTTATCTTTTGATTTTTATTTTGATTTATTTATTCCGTTCGTGGTAACGAATTTTCGTTTATTTATATACATATATAGGTGCATTCCTATCTTATTTAACTTTGTTATTCTTTTTGTTAGTGAAATTTTTATTTTTGTTTCGATCTTGTCATAATGGAAGAAATCCAAAAACCTCCTGACCCTCCTGACGACATAACAATCCAACCGAATTCCTCTGCCGCAAAACCTAATAAAAGAAGACGCGAAGGAAACGATTTTCCTTCTCCTTCTTCCCCTACTTCCAAGTATCCTGATGTATCTGAAGCTTCTCACGCTAGTCCCTTAAATCTGAAGTACAGCAGTAACTCTCTCCCCCCCTTTTTGGTTTATGTCCAGAATGTGGACAATGATGCTTCTCTGCACCCTATGAAATTCGGCCAAATCCTCTACAAAAACAAAATTGTTAATGTCTCTCCCGGCGGTGTCAAAGCCGAGGGAAGAAACAAGATTTCCGTCTCCTTCACAAACCCCAATGCTGCTAATTCCTTTGTAGATTCTTCAATTCTTACCTCTAATAACCTTAAAGCATATATTCCATCTTTTAAACTTACAAAAATGGGCTTAGTAAGAGGCATCTCCACCGAACTGTCAAATGATGACATTATAGAAAATGTGTCTGTGCCATCCCAATTTGGAAAAATAATCAAAGCCAGACGTTTGAATTATAAAGATTCCTCGTCTGGATCTATCGAATGGAAACCCTCTCAAACGGTTGTTTTGACCTTTGAAGGTCAGACTCTTCCGAAGAACGTCTACCTCTACTATAACTCTTTGCCAGTTGAGCTATATACATTCCCAACAGTTCTTTGTTTCCGATGTTGCCGTTACGGTCACACTAAATCCCAATGCCGTTCTCAGCCTCGATGCTTCAAATGTGGGGAATCCCATTTGGGGGAAACCTGTGCATCAACAAAACCTGTTTGTATTAATTGTTCCGGTGCTCATCCTGCTTCTAGTCTCTTTTGTCCCGAATTTTCGAGACAAAAAAACATTAAACACTCAATGGCCTCCGAAAACATTTCTTACGTAGAAGCGTCAAAATTATACCCAACAAGTAAAATGAGTTACACAGAAGCTACATCGGCTTCTTCCTCCACGCCTATTTCCATTCCTTCACGTAATCAATCCTTTAAAATGACTCTTAAAAACATTCCGAAAGAACAAAGACCTAAAGTTTCTCCACATTTTGACAAAGCCAGTCATGAAAATCTTCTTTCATACACAAATGGCCAAGCTACAATGCCTAGTGACGGCTGCGCCATTGGCAAAAACATGCGTTGCAACCCAGAACCTTTCAACAAATCCAACGACCTGACGTCAATCATCCCCATGATAGCCCAAATCCTAATTTCTTTATTTTCTGACATCGATAACTTACCGTCCTACGCTGCCAACTCTCTTCCATTCCTCAACGATCTAGTGCAATATAATGGCTCCACATCCAAAAACAAAGAATAATAACTCAATCTGCATATTACAATGGAACAGCAGAAGTCTAGTTTCGAATAAAATAGACTTTTGCTATATTTTAAAAACATACAATATTAATATTGCTGCGGTATCAGAGACCTGGCTTAAACCAGGATCCGATTTTTTTATCCCCGGTTACACGATTCTGCGAGACGATCGATATGATGCTCATGGAGGAGCTGCGTTAATATTTAAATCTTCATTGCCATATAATGTAATAAATATCCCCTCACATTCTAATATCCAAATAGTTGCTGCTAACATAAATAATATAAGTTACATCTCAACTTACTGTCCACCTAACACTTTTTTTGATCCTAACTACTGGAATTTATTGATATCATTATGTTCCTCTCAAATATTTATATTAGGTGACTTTAATGCCCACTCGCCTTCCTGGGGATGTGTTTCTCAAGACAGTTCAGGCGACTCAATTTTGACGTTTTGCGATGATAATAATATGTGTATCTTGAACAATGGCTCACCAACTAGATTTACTTCACCATCACAAAATCAAAGTGCAGTTGACCTTTCCTTGTGTTCTACCAATCTTGCTACCTCCACTTCCTGGACCGTCATGGATGACACCTTTTCTAGTGACCATTTCCCAATAATTCTAAACTATTCTCCTAGTCCATCGTTTTCAACAACATATACAAAAGTCAGTAAATTCAAATTGAATTTAGCAGATTGGTATAACTTCCATAAAATCTTAGAAGAATCCGTTAGCACTCTTCCACCTCTTATGTTTCCAGCGGATTTAAATACAATTTTCTCTAAACTATTATCAGTTATTAAATCAGCTGCCGAGTCTTGCATTCCAAAAACAAAAAAATCGAAAAAATCTAAAACTCTCCCGCCATGGTGGGACGACGAATGCTCAGAACTCATTCTAGAGAGAAAAAAAGCCATGAAAAAATACAGGAAAAATATGTCACTGTCCAATTTTCTTAATGCAAAAAATATTCAAGCATTAACTAAGAAAACTTTAAGAAAAAAAAAACGTCAAGGCTGGTATGACTTCTGTAATTCCCTTTCTCCAGAATCTTCTTCTTCTCAAATCTGGAATAAAATTCATAGATTTCGTGCATCATATTCTCCTACATATACTAACTCCCAGGATGACTGGATAATGTCATTTACCGATAATTTGGCCCCTGCCTACGTTCCAAGCTTTGAAGAGGTATGCAACTCTTCTCATAATTCACAGCCCGCCTCCTGGCTAACCTCTCCATTTAAAATAGAAGAATTATTAATTCAAATTCAGTCATTATGTAATACGGCTCCAGGAGTGGATGGTATTTCAAATATATTTTTTCAAAAATTTCCTGCTAATCTTCTGTCATACCTTTTAGATATGTACAACCTAATTTTACAAATAGGTTTCGTACCTTCAGAATGGAAGACCCAGATAGTTATTCCAATTTTGAAACCGGGTAAAGATGCAAAACTTGGTTCTTCCTATAGACCTATTGCACTTTCATCTTGTTTCTTAAAATTATTAGAGCGTATGTTGAAAAAACGATTAGATTGGTATATAGAACATAATAACCTTCTTTCGACTTCACAATTTGGTTTCCGAAAATCAAAATCTTGTCTTGATAACCTGAGTATTTTAACAACTGACATTCGGACTGCTTTCTCTAAACAAGAATCTACTGCAGCAGCCTTTTTAGATATATCTGGCGCATATGATAACGTTCAGCTTCCTGTACTGAAAAATAAATTATCTACAATAGGTATTCCGGATCAACTGTGTCGTCTCATTCATAACATATTTTCCGAACGCACTATTAATATCAATAGAAATAATATAAATATATCAAGAACCATATGGAAAGGATTACCTCAGGGCTCCGTATTAAGTCCTATTTTATTTAATGTCTACTGTTCAGATCTCGAATCGAAACTCCCTGATAAGGTTTCCTTTGTTAATTATGCTGACGATATTAGCATATATGTTTCAAATAAATTTATTGATATATCCGTAAAGGATTTAACTATGGCTATCAAAATAATAAACAAATGGGCTCTTAAAAATGGTCTCCAGGTTTCCCCTCAAAAAAGTAAGGTTGTAATTTTTACTCGTAAACACAAAACTCCCACAGTAAATATAATTATTGACAATATTAAAATTCCTGTGTTAAATCAAGTTAAATTTCTGGGCTTAATTTTAGACAGAAAAATGTCATGGAAACCTCACATTGAGCATGCTATTGCCAAATGCGAAAGAAATTTAAACCCTCTTCGAGCCGTTTCCCGAGTGTGGTGGGGTTCTCACCCATCATGCATGAAAATCCTTTACAATTCTCTGGTTCGTGGTGTCCTTGATTTTGGTAGCTTTCTTTGGGACCCTATCCCTTCATTTATTCAACTTAAACTTGAAAGAATTCAATCAAAGGGCCTGAGACTGGTTCTCGGCGCTATGCGTTCAACACCCATTAATGCTCTTCAAGTGGAGGCACTAGACATGCCTCTTAATCTTCGTAGAGAATTATTGGCAGTCAAATTTCTCACAAAGCGGATAAATATTAATACACACCCCATCATGCGTAAACTATCATCCTTGTTATCTCTATGTCAATCCACTAGATTCTGGGCCAAAAAACCATATCCTCACTTATGCTTAGCATATTTAAAGCTCCGTGATAGAATAACCGATTCTCCTAACTATTCTTGCCTGCCATACTACCAAACTCCCTTTAAGGTTAATTTCATTATTCCCAATATAATTGAAAATATTGGCATCAACAAATCGACTCAATTACCCCCCCACACCATTAACAAAATCTTCAATAACATAGTAAATTCTAAATGGCCGTCACATCTTAAAATTTATACTGATGGGTCAAAAATGTATCCAAATGGACCATGTGGCTCCGCAGTGTACATTCCTTCCTTAAATACTGAACTTCTCTTTAAGCTTCCCCCTGGGTCATCTGTCTATTCAGCGGAGTGTTTGGCGATAAGAGAAGCATTAAAACTTCTAGACTCTCTTCCCCATTCAAAAATTCTGATCCTTTCTGATTGCTTAAGTTCCCTCAAATCCTTATCCAACGATCTCTCTAAATTTCCAGACAACGAACTACTTTGCTCTATCAGATATCTCATGTGTAGTCTTATAGAAAAAGACTATGGGCCGAATTTATAAACAATTCTCAAATGGTGACTCTGAGAATTCTCACGTAAGCACTACTCAAACGAATCTGAGAACTACTTACACTGTCCTATTAATAAACAATACTTTGAGTTTACTCAGTCGAGAACAACGTTTGTCAATGAGTTGTATTTTTTACTTTATATTACCAACACATTTAGGGACGCTGCGTTGGGATTCTGAATACTTATTGCATGGACACGTGCGCACATTTATAATAATAATAACAACTAGACATGGGATGGTGAATTGACAATATAATATAACAATGAATCTCCATGGCCTCTCTAGATAAAAAAAATCCAAATATCAAAAATATAAAGATAATAACTAATTTTGAACAACCATTAATATAACCAAAAATATAAGTAAGTACACAGTAAAAATAATATATTAAAAATCTAGCAATTAAACATACAAATAATAAAAAAAAAACTATGGTTGTGGGTATTTATGTACTTATATTTTTACTATGATGGAAAAAAGTACAAATTCTTGCATCTATATAATAGTATAAATATTAATCAAATAAAAGAAGGATCATATAAAAAACAATCAAGGTAGATTTACAGAAAACATCACTATCCCTATTCAACACATCATAGGTATTTATGGCAAGTATCAGTCAAATAAAAAACCAAATAGATATTATACAAATTGAAGCGCAAGCCGAAAATTTAACGAGATGCAATACACGAAACTGACAACTGTAAAATATATAATGGCGAAGTTATGTACACGCATATTATCATCTCTTTCACTCGGTATAGCTTTGTCCCGTTCCGTCTCTCTGAGTAGTTCTCCAAGGCAGGTAGCCGGGCGACTTGAGCGTTCAATATATTTCTATAGACTGCGCTGCAATGCTTAAGTACGCGTTTACGACATAAGCATTGCGTATTGTTTATTAATACGATTTTGGGGTGCTAAGCATTGAGCACATACTAAGTACGTTTTATAAATTCGGCCCTATGAAATTATACTAGCATGGATCCCTTCCCACGTAGGTATAAATGGGAACGAGATCGCGGATAAATTAGCAAAACAAGCCTCCAGTTCTGATGCCTCTTATTTTAACAATTCCCTTTCCATCCAAGACACAATTCGTTCTCATTGTAACATTGCCAAAAATAAATGGCAAGACCTGTGGAAAACCACTTCTGAAACCAAAGGAACATACTACTATAATATCCAATTAAACATTCCATCTTTTCCATGGTTTCATAAAAAAAAAATGTCCAAAAGAGAGATCTCTAATATCTCGAGAATGAGATTGGGTCATTGCTCAATTGCCTCTCACCTTTATAAAATAAATATAAAAGAAAACCCTTCTTGTGCATGCGGGGCAGAATTGGAAACACTCGATCACGTGTTCTTTGAATGCCCGATGCACTACGAATATGACATCTATCCCAACTTAAAAGTCCCTCTACCAGTCAACATGTCGCATCTCTTATCACTAAACTCTCTTGCTATTTATTCCGCAATATCCAAATTTATCCTTATCAATTGTATTAATCTGTAAATCGTAACATTCAATAACTTATTTTTTTATCTTTTCTTCCATTTGGCACAAATCACTCTTATAAGGGTGGGTTGCCTAATATTTATTTAAAAAAAAAAAAAAACTCCAACGTTTTCGAAGCTGAACCGCCTTTTCTTCCAGTCAAACTTATACTCTTACACAAAAAACTGCTTTTAACGCATTTTTTGTCGCGGCTGGGCTGCGTTCACAATGAACGCCGAGTGCACTTATTGACTCTCTAAGCTGTTCAGAATGACAGAAAACAGAAGCTCGAAAGACACTGTCGCGTTTAGATTGAACGTCAAATGTACGCTCCAAACGTTCTGTAATCGTCGGATGAAAAACGCTCTGACAATTATAGTATCTGTTGACTTCGATTTTATCTGTAGCAAGATTTCTACTTGTAAAATATAATTTAACAATTCCCAACAAAAGGTCAAAGAGCATTATTTACTTCTCTGCCCAATTATTATTATTATTATTATTAATTAACAAGCAGGCAGCTATTGGTGATGGGCCTGTATCATGTGCTTCTTTGTGTAATGTGCATCCAATCTGTTTTTAAATTGATTGATTGTTCCTGCACTCGCAACGGGAAAATATGCCAGGCATCCACCACCCTGTTGGGCAGAAAGTGCTTCCTTAGATTGTTGTCTTTCGATGAAAATATGTATAATCTAAAAAGACACATGTATGATAAATGACATTTGACATTAAAACGCCCGATGCTGCGTTCAGATTGAAACGCCGCTCGAAAGCGTTCAGTGAGATTGGTGTGAAAAATGCCATAATCTGCAACTTCAGTTACATCCGACACTCGGTGTCAAGTGTTTTATCTGAACACAGCCCAAAATTATGAATACGTCTTTGCAGTGCGAATATATGTATGTATAAAATTATTATTGAGAACAGTTTCTTATACACTAACGACATAAACAACATTAGAAAACTGTTATATGAGTGTATAATATGCAATATGATACATCAAGCATATTTATATCTTAATATTTATTATAAGTGTCAATTAATTTGTGTATGTAACTGCTACATGACACTGCTGTCGCCCATTTTTTCGGTACCTCCTTACTTCGTAACCAGTGAGGCGAGAAGGACAAAAAAAAAACATTTGTGCCAAGTGAATATCCTGACAAAAGGATGATTATATATTAAATATTATGTAATACTAATTACTAAATGATATAATATATTAAATTAAACATTGTACATAATAGTAGGTACATAAATATCATACTTATATGAAAATATTTCTAGTAATTTGTCATAATTATATAATGCCTTGAAGTTGCATACATATCTATGTAATTTCCTGTCTGAGTCTAATAAAATTATTAGTAGACAAGGGCACACAAATTATCAACAAATAAATTGATATCAAATTAATTACGAGTACATTTTTTTTAAAAATAATTTAATCGATTATTATATTAAAACTAATGAGATGTGGCCAACACTCTTTTATAATTATTCCATTTATTATTTGACCACAACCTAAAACCGGTTAAGTGCTAGGCACATTTTCAAGTAGCAACAATGGAAAAGGTAGGTATTTATACAAAGACCGATAATTTTTCATAGATGACAAGCGAGTGAATATGGAGTCAAAATTTCATTCGAAACAGATTTGAGACTGGCAAATGAATGTAATGAATTCAAAAGAAAAATAAAAAATAAAATATACTCATTATTTGACTGATTTTTAACGAGTGCTTGCACTCTGGTAAAGGGAAATATGTTTTTATTTATTTATTTATTATTAAGGACCACTTACAGCTAACAAGTTATTATGCATCAATAGGTTCATAAAATAAGAAAAAGTTACAAGTGGCCACATCCTGCATTAAAAATTGGTATACAAATCTATAAAAAAAATACTTATTACTTACTGTGTATCTTTTTCTATATATTTTAATATTTCTTTGATATATTATGTATTATAAACTTAATTAAATAAGAAAAAAATATGACAAATTATGCAATTTTGTTATGCTTATAACGTTATTAATAATTAACAGACTTTTATAATATATATACCTAAACTATTTTCGAAAAATATGTTAACACTGGCTGGGAGTAATAATTACGTACATAATTAAAAAAAAATAATTTAGATGTTGTGGGGATTGAGGAAGCAAGCCCCTCTGGCTTGCCTATATATATCCCCACCAACGACGAGCCAAGTCAGATCTCTCGCGTCTCATCGCCACTACGACAAACCCAAGCCACTCGCTCTCGTGTCATCGCCATCATGACAAGCACAAGTAGCTCGCTCTCGTCTCATTGCCACTACGACAAACCTAAGCCGCTCGCTCTCGTGTCATCGCCATCATGACAAGCACAAGCCGCTCATCCGTGTCTCTTCGACATGACAAGCCGATACCCACCATACTTCTATATAGTGGTGACCCCGACGTGATATATACCTATAGTGGGAACGGTGTTGATGTTTAGAAATTTTGTAATTTGAGCCTTCGTGAACCGTGGACTAGATAACGAATTCGTCCTACACGTTCGTCACAGTGCAAGCTTGCAAAAATAAACATCAAGTGATAACACCGCTGTGAAAATTCAATACTGCTGACACTTACTTTGTTTTGTCGTGAGAACTCATAATCTGAGAAGTGACTACTGCCCCATCGTGATGTCTACCACGCTACCAGCAACTCCCACCTGCGAACTTTACTGCATCCCATCAAGCTAGATCCGCTTGACTACGACAACCTAAAGCTGCTTGCCTCTGTCTCACCGTCACGACACGCCGAAGCCGCTCTCGTCTCATCGTCTCCACGACAAGCCCAAGCTGCTCGCTTTCATCTCATCGCCTCCACGACAAGCCCAAGCTGCTCGCTCTCGTCTCATCGCCTCCACGACAAGACCAAGCTGCGCGCTCTCGTCTCATCGCCTCCACAACAAGCCCAAGTAGCTCTCTCTCGTCTCATCGCCACTACGACAAACCCAAGCCACTCGCTCTCGTGCCATCGCCATCATGACAAGCACAAGTAGCTCGCTCTCGTCTCATTGCCACTACGACAAACCTAAGCCGCTCGCTCTCGTGTCATCGCCATCATGACAAGCACAAGCCGCTCATCCGTGTCTCTTCGACATGACAAGCCGATACCCACCATACTTCTATATAGTGGTGACCCCGACGTGATATATACCTATAGTGGGAACGGTGTTGATGTTTAGAAATTTTGTAATTTGAGCCTTCGTGAACCGTGGACTAGATAACGAATTCGTCCTACACGTTCGTCACAGTGCAAGCTTGCAAAAATAAACATCAAGTGATAACACCGCTGTGAAAATTCAATACTGCTGACACTTACTTTGTTTTGTCGTGAGAACTCATAATCTGAGAAGTGACTACTGCCCCATCGTGATGTCTACCACGCTACCAGCAACTCCCACCTGCGAACTTTACTGCATCCCATCAAGCTAGATCCGCTTGACTACGACAACCTAAAGCTGCTTGCCTCTGTCTCACCGTCACGACACGCCGAAGCCGCTCTCGTCTCATCGTCTCCACGACAAGCCCAAGCTGCTCGCTTTCATCTCATCGCCTCCACGACAAGCCTAAGCTGCTCGCTCTCGTCTCATCGCCTCCACGACAAGCCCAAGCTGCGCGCTCTCGTCTCATCGCCTCCACAACAAGCCCAAGTAGCTCTCTCTCGTCTCATCGCCACTACGACAAACCCAAGCCACTCGCTCTCGTGTCATCGCCATCATGACAAGCACAAGTAGCTCGCTCTCGTCTCATTGCCACTACGACAAACCTAAGCCGCTCGCTCTCGTGTCATCGCCATCATGACAAGCACAAGCCGCTCATCCGTGTCTCTTCGACATGACAAGCCGATACCCACCATACTTCTATATAACATTTGACTAAATAATTATATAAAACAAGTAAATTAAATTTAGAAAATAAAAAAATATTTGATAGTATACCTAATAAATAAAAAAAATAAGAGAAAATTTCTATGGACAGAATTATCAAAACCAAGTTAGAATTTTTCAAAAATAACATACAAGTGAAAAATTCTAACTTGTCGGTCAGAACTGTCGGTCGTAAAATTAAATTTAAGTTATAAAATTTATTACATATAACACAATAAAATTGTATTATTATTACTCAAAGATAGTTTTTGTGTTGCTTCTCGGGCAACTAACAGGTATTCTGTCAAATATAATTTTAATACGCATCCGATATCAAGTTGACACATTCTAGAGACTTGTGATATCGATAATATTTCAATACAGACTGAAAAATAATCCTCACCATAGGGAATCGAACCCAGAACCTTAGACTCAAGAGTCAACTACCTAACTGAAGTAAGACAATTTAGCCACATTGAAAGAGCGAAAGGTGAATAATGTCTATATATATATTTTTTTTATTTATTTACAAAAACAATACAAGGTTCACATATAAATCATAATTTAAAAAGGTATACAATTTCCATCATATAAATCATAATAACCCTCTTTAAATGAGATAAAGTCTCGTGTTAAAAGAGGGGAGTATCTATTTAATATTGTTACATTTACCAAAACATATTATTTATGCATCGCAAATACTAAGTTGTATTAATGACGAATCAGCGTGGTATACCTAATAGCATTTATTTCTGAAATGAATTTACAGTTTTGTTTATTTGTCCTCTTGTTTCACTTAGAGATGAGCAAAAGTCTTGCAAGTCTCGCAAGACCAAGACCACATGTGTAGAGTTGTAGCCAAACATCTTGAACTTTTAGCCGAGAAGGGGGGCGATACGTACGTAAACCAATGAAGCAAAACGACACAAACTTGGATGCTCGTTCAAGATGTTTGGCGAAAATTATAGCTGCAAGGCCAAAACCAAGACCAGGGGTTCAAGACCATGACCGGGCTTTGCAAGACTAAATGCAAGAGACTTACGATTTCGCGAAATTATATAAACTTTTTTGGCATGTGAATTTTGCCCTAAATCACTATATTTTGAGTCACTATGCGACATGTTTCGGCAGTGCTGTCCTGCCATCGACCGGCTAGTTGAGACTGAGTGTTGATGTTTAGTTTTTGGATGTGTCAGATGTGTGGGGAGGTGAGTAGAGGGGGTTGGTGGTGGACGGATTGGTGTCGAGGGGGGCGGGGGTGGTACAGGGTCGGATTTGATTCTGTATAGTATTCTTGTTTTTTATGGGGAAGGCTGTCAAGAGTGGAGATGTATTGAGGAAAGTGTTATTGTTTATAAGTTTAATGCCGGTGTTTATATGTTTGTGTATTTCAAGTGTTTCGTAATTGTTTAGTCGGTAGCCTTTATATGGTGTTTCGTGTAGTAATTTTAGTGTGTGGTTGTTGAATGCGTGGTTAGTCTCGATTATGTGATTAGCAAATTCTGAGAAATTATTATTATTTAGGCATCTCCGGTGTTCGTTCATTCTTATCTTTAAGTTGCGTGAGGTTTGTCCAATATAATGTTCATTACAGTCCCCGCATGTTATTCGGCAAAATTCACATGCCAAAACGGTTAATATGAACAACCACAAAATATCCGCCGAGTATTTAAACTATATTTTATAAACTTATTTATTTTTTGCTATAAAATAAGCAATTAACTAAGTATTATCGGCATTATTCTATAAATTGGTGTTTATTGTCATATTCCATTGAAATTACTGAATTTAAACAGAAAATTAAACGAGATTTTTTTTTATAAGTTGCAAGATTTGCAAAACCATGACTGGGTATGCAAAACCAAGACGAAGATTTGGCTATTCAAGACCATAAACACACACGTAAATGTAAGACTAAGACCAAGATTCGATTGGGTATGTAATACGAATATCAAAACCACACCTGTAAATGCAAGACTGCGGGAGCAAGACCATGGCCACCCCGGTCTAGATATTTCATTTACTCATCACTAGTTACACTTTAAATTAACAAATTATTTTTTTAAATAAGATATATTGCTGTAATACTTGCCCAATTGTAATTATTGTCGTTTCTTATGCAGGTAGACTAGTACTTCAATTAAATAATACATTGCATTATAATAAAGTAGATCATTTCACTGTCTTTCTATGGTTTGTTCAAATGCCAACCAACTAACAAAATACAATATCGGCACATTTCGCTTGCACCGTTATAATGAGTCTGTTGGCGTTTGCCGGCGACACGTCATGAAGGTGCAGAGGAAATTAGTCCTTAAGTCGTTAGCAATTGTGTTTGGCGATTGGCAGCGCGATGACGCGAGAAAGCGGGCTCATTCTTTGTTACGAAATGTACGTCTCCTAACACCGCTTATTAGTTAAGTGCGATTTATTGTGTCACCTTTGTAACTGTCACAATTCTATTTACGGTTTTGTATAATGCCGCACGCGATTTAAGGAACGTTCTACATTTCTCAATACATAATATTACGCGCAATGAAAGCGTACGGTTTAGGGATTGACGTTCTAATTTACTTTGGAAGAGACACAGCTAAGACATTATTTAAAAATAACTCTATTTTTTATATAAAAAAATGAATACGTTCTTGTTAAACAAGTGAATGAATGAATGAATAATATATTTCCAACAGTATAAATATTATAAAGGAACAAAATACAATTTAATTTATACCTAATTACAGTTTTACAATATTTTTTTTTCACACATTTGGAAATTTTACTGCCTCGCTAGACATAGTCTGTTCTGAGGCAGTACTAGTTTAAAATTGCTATGGCTACTCTGCGATCATATGATTTGTATTCTTTTTTTTTTCTTCACATATTCCATTCACTTGAACATCAAAAAACCAGGATGAAAAACTCTAAAACCTCTATCTCAAAAAATCTAAGAGTACCGAGGCAGATCCTTCTCTTCCAATCTGCTTCAGCCAACGAGTAACGAGGTCTTTGAAATTTTTCCCATCATGCGATATGTTTTGTTCAATATCTATCATTATTTTATTATAGAGTCTTGGTGCCAAAAAACTATATTGACGCTGCGCATGTGTGTTGTTCTTGGTTGTGGCGGTCTTAGCTGATGTCTGTTTCTAGTGCCATGTATTAATATATAGTCCGGTTGGAACTCAGCAGTGTTTTTATGCAAATGAGACAGTATCAGTCTCATATAGAGCTGTCTAACATCCAAAAATCCACTGTCTATATATATTTGTTCTGTGGGGTATCTTTTAGGTCTTCTGTGCATTACCTTTATTATTGACTTTTGTGTTCTTTCAATCGGAGCAAGTAGCGTTTTTGCCATCCCTCCCCAGCCTATTATTCCATACTCTAGACTACTTTGTACTATTGCATAGTAAATAATTTCAAGAGTTTTAATATCAAAAATGTCTCGTAATATTTTGAACATATATATCATTTTTCTGCATTTTTTGGTGAGATTTTCTATGTGTACCTGCCATCTATATCTACATATATCCCCAGGTATTTATACTCAGATACTCTCTCCAGTGGAATGCACGAGCAGATTTGTTCAGGTGCTGCACATTCATGTATCGTAAGACTATAGTCTTGTTGTGGCTGCTGTCTGGTGTCAATACTAAATGTAGTGTATTTTGACTTTGTAATGTTCAAGGTAAGTAAGTTAAGGTCCATCCACTTTTTAACTTCACTAAGTTCATTTCTGGCCAGCTCAAATGTCGAGTTCCACGAGTCACTACTGTAGACAAGCACTGTATCATCTGCAAAGGTGATTATCCTACCAGCCTTTATTAGCTTTGACAGTTCGTTGATGTAAATCAAGAACAAAGTTGGCCCCAACACACTTCCTTGTGGCACCCCGAACTTTATTTCTTTAGTTCCACTCACCCACTCTCCGACCCTGACTGATTGCATTCTTCCCAAGATATAGTCTTCAAGCCATTTATAACCCATATCCACAATTCCTTTACCCTTTAGCTTCCTGAGCAATATTTTATGTGACACTGTATCAAAGGCTTTTGCCAGATCTAAATAAACGGCTAAGCATTTATTGCCTTTGTCAATTTCTTCACTTACAAGAGTCGTAATCTCCTTAATAGCATCAGTTCCCCGGCCAGATCTAAAGCCATACTGTGAGTCGGAGAGCAGGGAGTTTGATTCCAAATAGTTCATCAATTGAAGATTAACTGCCTTCTCATAAATTTTTGATATAGTATTTAAGAGAGTTATGGGCCTGTAGTTTTTCGGTTCATGTGGATCGTCACTCTTGAATACAGGAACAACAATACCTTGTTTTTTTTTTTTAACATGTCTACGTAGGGGACGCCAGCTATTAGGATTTGGGTCCATTTTACTCTTCCGAAGAAGCGCACTACGTAGCGTTGGGAGGGGTTTGCAATCTAGAAAAGAGTTTATTAATTCGGATTTTAAAAAGACCCGGGTTGTACGAAGATGGAAACACAGAATTCGGAAGATCGTTCCACAGTCGGGCTGCTGTGTTAATAAAGGAGTTCGAGAAGCGACTTGTTCGTATATGTTGAAGGTCCACTGTGAATGGATGCTGCGATTGAGTGAAGCGAGTGACTCTGTTGCGAGTGGGTGGAGGAGGGACCAAAGATGCAAGTTCTTCTGAGCAATTCCCGTGGTAGTATCTATAGAATAAACTTAAAATACCGACTCTGCGTCTGTGTTCTAGTGATTGCAATCCATCAGTCAGTGATGGATCATCAATTAGACGTATAGCACGCCTTTGGACAGCGTCGAGGGTATTCAGTAGGTATTGGGGGGCGCCACTCCAGAGGTGACTGCCATATTCAATAATTGGACGTATTTGCGCTTTGTAGAGTATACAGATTTTTTTATTTATTTATTTATTTAATATTGCTTCTCGGGCAACTAACAGGTACTATGTCAAATATTAAATAAGATCTGGGTCTTAGTAAAATATCTGCGCGCTCTATATAGTACGCTCAATTTTTTGGAGGCGAGTTTCACCTTAGCTTCGAGGTGTTCTTGTTTGAGGTGTTCAGGAAATATTCCCTGAGAAAGACTTAAATTCAGTATATATGTTAGTGGATTTAGTATATGGTCCAGGGTTATTTTTAAATTTTTAACACTGATGCCGTCCAATCCAGTTGCACAATCAGATCGCAAGGACCTGACAATATTTCCTATCTGTTCACTACTCATCTGGGTCAATTTAAAACTACAATTTAATTGTTCGATGTTTGTAACCTGCAGAGCTAGCTCATCCTCTCGTTTTTTTATTTTTTTTATTAGGTCTTCTGCCAAGTCGCAACCAATTTTAGTAAAATATTCATTTAAGGTATCCGCAATTTCATCTCCATTGTTTACTATCACACCTATTCCCTCCGAATTTTTTCCATCTGTTTCTGGTTGTGTCTACCATGTCCAATATTTTGTTTAACTATATTCCAGATAGTCTTTGATTTATTTGTGCTTTGGTCAATTACTTCCTTGTAATATTTCTGTTTGGCTGTCTTTAGTAGACTACGGCATAAATTTCTGTATCGCTTGTAATAAGTGTTCAGACATGAATTTGTTGGGATATGTTTCGCCTGTTTATGCAGTTTATTCCTCTTATGGATTGCTCGTACTAATCCGTCTGTAATCCATGGGGTGATTTTTAGATTCTTATGTCTCACAAATCGAATGCTGCAATTTTCTTTAATATGATTATCCAATTTGCATATAATTTTTTTTAAACCTACACTTGGATCATTTGTGCCATAAATAGTTTCCCATTTTTCAGTATTCATGGCAGCCAAGAGTGAATTATAATTCACAATTTTGTGGGTATCTCTTTTTTCACTTTGATAATTCTTTCCTATGATAATCTCTAATGCTGTCACAAAGTGATCCGTTATGGATGTGTGAATTATCGTAGATTTCATATGCATTCGAGAATATGCAAAAATGTGATCGATACATGATTGTCCATTTACAGTGACTCTGGTAGGGTCATTTATACATGAAATAAAACCAGCTTCACCCAACATTTCAATATAGTCACTAGTTTGGTCATTTAAACTATCTAGAATATCTATATTAATATCTCCCGCCACTTTTACATTGGGTAAGTCCTTTAGATCATTTAGAACTTGATTTAAGGAGATCAAAAAGGGTGCAGGGTCACTGCAGTTTGGAGACCTATAAATACCCAGAATGTGTGTCTTTATTTTATCTATAAGTTATGAGCACGCTACTTGCGTTATTTAAATTTGATTTAAATTTGATTTGATTGCACGCTACTTGCATTATTTAAAGTACATATACATCTTCCTACGTTCCCTAAAATAAGCAAATAAATACTTGTGCTATAGGTGAACGAAATCGGTCGAGGCAGGATTCGAACTCGCGACCACTGGATTACTAGCCCAGCGCTCTAACCGCTCTGCCATCGACCCATCTATTATTTAAAAATATCACAAAAAATCGTTGCTACCAACGAAGATTCATTTAAAAATGTGCTAAAATAAGTAAGGTATGAGAGAAAAGTAATAAAAAAATATTTTTTGTTATACATATATAAATTAATTTTATTTTTCACTTTCTTGATTTTGAACACTGACTAGTGTCAGTCACTATCTGACCATCATTAGAGTAGGTAAACTAATCAGATTTGCAAAATAAAAAATATAAAACATATTCGTCTGTATTTCCTCGCTGTCTCCCGCTACCTTAAACAATTTTTAACATCTCAATCGAGACGAAGTTGGAATATCATAGGAGAACCAGAAACTCAAGACACCTGCAGAGCTTACGAATTTTCATCGGCTGGTTTACGTGATCACTTCACCAATTACGTCATCTTATTGAGTTAATCATCCCTATCAATCTAATTTTTGAAAGTTCAATATTATTTTAATAACTAAAATCTGTTGAAAACGCCGAAAATAAGCTGAAAACGCCATCGCCATCTATGAAGTGATAAAGAAACTTTTTTATAACGTCATCTATTGAGAAATTGGTTTGTAAATAATGAAAGCAACAGTCCTTATACATGATAGGCCCGAGATTTCAGTTGGCCCTTAAATCGTTGGATTTGGTAATCCAAGTTAAAAGTTTAGGGAAGATTAAATTTCATTCGCGTATTTCAGTGCAAAATGAAACGTCAGTTACGTAATCTTCAACTATAGATATATTTTACGTTTTTCTATGGTTATTGTCTATAACGCATCTGTCAAATTGTAATAACCTTAAATGATACGTGACGCGAAGCTGTGACTAAATATTATTTTATTATTATAACAACACATTATTTTATTTGTTTCATAACACAGCATGTTACTTTTTCAATTTTTTATACCGATCGATGTTTTTTTTTTATTAAAATCAAACATTGTAGTGAAAAAATGTCATTGAATATGTACTACGTACGTAGTACTACAATGCAAAATGAATGTACATTTTACAGATGGATATGGAACTAAGTGATAATGGTAAAATAGTGTCTTATGTAGAAAATTTAAGAATACACATTATATATATAGAAACAGGATGGATCAATTTAAAAAGTGGGATGAAAAAACATCGTAAAAATAAAGTTGCGTGCCTGACGCTTCATTATGGCTGACAGTTTATTTCGTTTGTTGTCAGGCAATACATTATAATTATGTAAAAAAGAAAATAAATATTAAATACATGAACCACTTATATATCAAGTCTTTTATTTTAACAACAAAAATAAATCATGATTATAATTATTATGCATAGTTATTTGTAGTATAAAATGAAATGAAACATTAAAGCGTGCGGCGATTAGTACGCCACCTGGCGAAAAAGACTAGAAACAATACTTAACTCAAGATTAAGACACGCGATCCGCCAGAAACGTTGAGTTAAATATTTGTCGTTTAGTGACGTATTTAAGGGAAGATTAGGTACTGAAATACGCAATATTTTTGTTAAACTTGAGTTAAACTCCTAAGGGCCGACTGAAATACTGGGCCATAGTCCTTAGGTGATAATCCTTTCGCACATTTGTCTCCCCTGAACCGCGCAAAAATTAGGTATAAGCTAAACTAAATGTATTCAATTCGAATATTTTTATAATTCAAAAACGTTGGATTTTTTCCCTGACGGGAGACAATTGCAAAATATCCTTGACTACCAAGAGGTAAAACTATTTAATTTTTGGGTATATGCAACAATCATGTACATAGCTTGAAGTAGACTTTTTATTAAAATTGTGATAAAATTGTCTGTCTTAAGACAGGAATTACTCCCAGTTAGATAGACATAGATTTATTGGAGGAACTAAAAAACATGGTACTTCCCAACACCTATTATTTTTTTTTTATTTATGCAACTATAAAAATATTCAATTAAACAATTTTGTATACCATATTATGATTGTATGTATACTATAATATATTTTACATCTAAATGTCATTTTTAATGAATCACATGTTTGTGTTAAAAATTGTTTTCAATGAATGTTTAATCTTAAATCTACGGCTCTTAAATGCGTAATTTCCACCCGCGTATCAAACATATGCACCTACCGCACACTGCACATTGATAGTGTAGTGTAGGTAAAAAATATTTACCCACACCATACGTTTTTTATCTACCTATGACTATTATTAAGACCTTATATACTAATACATTATTATAAGGTCTTTGCTATTATGCATAGAATACTTGAGTATTATTGCCTGTAATCTGTGCTAAACAAAATGAAAAAAAAAAAATTTCATATATCTTTAAAATAAACGAATGAATTATAAAAATTAATTATTAATTTTCCATGGGGTTACATAAAAAAAATTATAGGAGAAAAAAATAAACAGGGAAAAAATATTAATAATAATAAACAATTCCTTGCACCCTGCGCAAGTGGCGAGTTTATTGCCATATGGCAATTTCTTCCAACTAACCAGTGTTTCCAGCCCAAAGAAGCAATATTAGCGTGATAATTTTTTTTTATTATTATTGAAACCAAACAAAATATAACAATATACAAACAATAAAAATATTAAAAAAAGTACAATTTAAATAAGTTATATGAAACATTCTTTTATAGGATTTTTTGGTATTTGGTATATAGCTTATTTGTTGGCTAATCAAGACAGTCTTAAGTAGTCTACTGAAAGTGTCAATGCTTTGAGCTCCACGTATATCAGGGGGCAATTTATTCCACTTTAAAGGCCCGTTTAAACTGAAACTGCGATTGTGATAAGCCGCCAGGATCGAACCCAGGACGCCCGCACAGAAACCAAACGGCTTACCAACTGTGCCACGGTAAAATTTGGTTACGATATTACATTATCATATCAAATTCAAAAATTAAAAGAATGTATGAGGCGTTTAACCTCGAAAAGTCCACGTGACCTTAAGTTCTTGTTCAATACACTTGGACAATTGTTGTTTATGTCATGTCTGCATGGTTTGCTGTTTGATATTGAATAAAACAATGGATTCCGTTACATCTGATATTATGCAGACCAACTGAACGACGAAATTATAATAGTTATCCATACAAAGAGTACGTGATGGAACTAAATAAGTATTAATGTGGACATGTATATTCTGTGCTTCTAAACGTTTCAGTATTTCGTTGAACTGTCTTCCGTTATTAAGAATGGTTATCCAAAATGTGTGGCCGCAGATTTTCCTTATTTTTGATAACTACATGATAATAAGAGGTAGGTACCATTTATTAATTAATTACCATTCTCCATTCCCTCCCTGTTTACGAATTTATCAAAATTTGATAGTAAAATTGTAATACATATTTACATCGATTATTTTTAAAGTTGCATATATACGTAAACATCGGATTTTTCCCTGTCGGGAGTCAATTATGTTTTTGACAATTTTTCAACATCTCAATAGAAACGAAGTTGTAATATTATAGAAGAACCAGGAACTCAAGGCACCTATAGGGCTTACGACGTGTCATGTGCTGGTTTACGCGATCACTTTATGCGCTTGCGCAACGTTCACCAATGCAATATTTTGAAAATTCTATTTCCATTATTGAAATATATAGAATTTTCAAAAATTGCAGATAGATTGAAGGGAACTCAATAAGAAGACATAATTGGTTATTATTATTTTTTGCCTATGAATATTATGTTAAGAAACATAAGACCTAATATGTTGAAACCGTAGGTACTACAAGATTCGAAACCGTTTGTAGGTACGATGCTTGACAGGGCTACAAATGTAAATATTATTTTGGCATATGACTTTAATATATTTCCATGGCCACTCAAATGAACAGCGATGCAAAAAAACATTAAATTTACGACATTTCCCAATTTTATTTCAGGGTTTGCCTATTCCGAAGGTTCTATTCACTAGAAAAATGTTGAAAATACTAAAGGCATTTTTTCAACAACTCGCCGTTAAACATATTTGAAAAATATTTAAGAAATACACAATGTTGAAGGTGGCTGAAGTTTCGAAAGTTCTAACGGAATGAACTAACGGATCAATGGTCAGGATACAATAGAGATAACACAAGGAAAAATATTTATTTATTTATTCTTTATATTTTATTTGTATATTATAATTGCTTGTATATTTATTTATGTATTTACTAGTTTGTTTAAATATTTACTAATTTATGCATTAATGAACGGTAAAGTTAACGGAAAAAAATGAAAATTTTCTGCATATAAATAAAGTAAACCTCGTTTTACCCCACCATGTAGGGTAACCAGCGACAGGTTTACGGATGCGCATAAACTAATTAAATAAAGCATGATACATGCGTGTATCCCCACGTTGAATAGTGAGGAATTTATTAATTGTGAGGAATTATATGTGTTACGCTATAATTATGTTATTTCGAACGACATTCCCAGGTATGTATTGTGGTTTTGATATTCAATATTTGTTACACTTTATTCTAACTTCCTCCCTTCTTACCTACAATATTTGCCTACAGACCTCTATGTTCGGACTCGGACTCTAGATCAAAATAAATTATTCAAATTTGTGTCATCGCCGTTCAAGTTAAATTTAGTGCTGTGATATTATGTGAGGTGATTATCAAAAGGGATATGGGATAACTACTGAACCAGACCACGGGAAAAGTAGGCAAACTATCCTTTTCTTCCATCCTCCTGTCACTGGGCAAAACCAGCGACACACACAATATGAATCCAGTAAAATATAGGGAAAGTCCGTAAGACGTACGCCCAAAAACACTACTGCTTTCTTGGTCCGAAAATTTACAATACATTACCTAGCGTTTGTCACACAATGAGTGTGAATGTTCTGAAAAAGTTTGTAAATAGGTGGTTGCTGAGTATAGGTCGATCGCAATCGGAATATAAGTTAACAAACATACTTATTTAGGTAATGTTTTAGTTCTGCTGTCTTGCCTGCTGTCATTCTTTTCCATAATGCTTTATTTTATATTTTGTTAATGCTCTTGTATTTATATTTTGTAAAGGCTTTTATGCTTTATTTTACATTATGTTAATGCAAAATGTTTTTCTTCTTGTTTCTTATATTGATGTTTATGTTCTCTTTTAATTCAATCGATTAAATAAATAAATAAATAAATTTCTATCGCATGATGTAAAAGCGTATTATCTGTCTTAAAACAGGAATTATTCCTAGTTAGATAGACATAGGTAAAGTAAGGGAATGGTTTTTTATTATTATTATTATTTTGTTTATCATGTTTTTTGTTTTGTTTGTTTTTATATAAATACTGAGTGGTCTCTGTGGTGTATTGTTTCTGTAAGTTTTCTTTTCTTATGTTAAATAAATATGTTATTATTATTATTACAAACTTCGCGTTTTATACTTTACATTGTAAAAATAACATTGTATAACTCATGACTGATGTGTAGATGATGAAAGCTTCAACTTCAAAGGTTTATATGAAGTTATTAAAAAGATGTGCCAAGTATCTAAGGCATGGCATTTTGATACGGTCAAGATGTCACATTAAATAGTTGAATAAGAGGTCTGCATTTATAGAATTGCATCCGATCCCTACAGTCTACATAATATTATATCGTTCTGATACGAATGAGTTATTATCGTCGCCGTTGAATGAGGAATGTTCACTTTCCCTAACAAGAACAACTAATCGTTGATAATTTATTGAAGCACCGATTGAAACAGTTTTAATTAGTACTTCATGCAGCATTTTTATACACTGTACGCACTTTTAACATTTGTCATGCAACTTGAGTGATAATGTGGTGATAACAGTTGATTTCATAATATACTATGATACATAAGAAGACTTTAGGAAATGATATCTGTATATGGTTGATCATTATCCATTAACTGCATTGTGCTGAAGAAATATATATATTTTTTTATAACATATAGCAAAATTTACATAATTTTATATAAGCAACATAACAAATAAATTGGTTTGGTTTGAACCACCTCACTAGGCCAGGCTTGTTCCGAGGTGGTAGGACTACCTAGTTACATAATATTAATTACTAAGTCATTGTAAACTGTTATATTCCAACTGTCGATTCGTTCAAGAGAATGAAATTCTATTGAAGGAAGAGGCAGTTAAAATCCAAGATGCGTGTACGAAGGAACATTTTGTATGGCGTAGTGGATTTTTTGCATGCTAATAACACCAACTAGAGGCCTCGCAGCATATATGTTCCGATACATGGATTTACTCATAATTCGGAGTAGAACATTTTATGTGAGTTTTGTGTGTGTGTGTGTGTGTGTGTGTGTGTCTGTGTGTGTGTGTCTATGTGTGTGTCCGTCCCCCCGTTATAACTTTTGATCCGCTCAATTTACAGAGCCCAAATTTTCAGAATATATAAACAGTTTTTTTTTTTAAACCCATCTAGAGACCTTCTCACGTCGACTCAATAGTAGTCCATTGTGATAAATATAAACAGTTATAGGCCTACAAAACTTTTATACTCAGAATTTTTAATTTTTGTTTCAGTCAGGGGTTATCAACTTTTGAATTTTTACTTTATTTTTCCATATATCTCAGAAACCATAAAAGCTAGAACGCTGAAAATTGGTATAAACATAGACAAATACATATGCTGCGAGGCCTCTAGTTGGTGTTATTAGCATGCAAAAAGTCCACTACGCCATACAAAATGTTCCTTCGTACACGCATTTTGGCTTAATAATGTCGATTCATTCAGAGAATTGAATTCTCATGAACGAATCGACAGTTGGAATATAGAGTTGTGCTGTAGTAAGTACGTTAAAGTCTTTAAATAGTTGAATGGTCGGGAATATAATTTTTTTGTTTCATATATATCTTTAAACAAGAAGTCGAAGATACTTGAGTCAAACAACTTAGATTTGTAAGAGACTTACAAAAACATATGTGTGGAGCATACTGATGTATGGTGTGAGACATGGTGTCTTACCGAAAGAGACAGAAGTAGACTAGAGGCTTTCGAGATGTGGTGTTACAGAAGAATACTGAGAATTTCCCGGAGAGACCACATCATAACCCAATGGAGGGAATGGTTGAGGGGACAAACCACAGGGGGCGTCCACGACGATAATATTTAATCCAGATATGCGAGGACACAACTGCGCCACATATGTTGAGCTGAAGAGGGCTGCAGAAGATAGAGCGAAATGGAAATCGAGATGTAGACTTCTTCTTCAAACCAATCCGCAGGATTGAGATTGGAGAGAGAGATATATCTACTAATATGATTTTGACCCTACTATAGCGTTGCATTTGATAACATACATGTCGGTATTAAAAGTATACAGAATATCGCAATAGGGTTTTTATGTGGAATACCCACACACCAGTCTCGTCACACCTAAAAAGGCACTTCGTTCAGAATGTGTGAGGGTGAACCTCATTGCTGAACTATGTGAAATGTTATTGTTGCCTGTTGTATTTTCTATTACCCTGCTCTTACGAGACACCCGAAACACTACATTCAGAATGTGTGATGGTGAACCTCATTGCTGAACTATGTGAGATGTTATTGTTGCCTGTTGTATTTTCTATTACCCGGCTCTTACGAGACACCCGAAACACTACATTGAGAATGTGTGATGGTGAACCTCATTGCTGAACTATGTGAGATGTTATTGTTGCCTGTTGTATTTTCTATTACCCGGCTCTTACGAGACACCCGAAACACTACATTGAAAATGTGTGATGGTGAACCTCATTGCTGAACTATGTGAGATGTTATTGTTGCCTGTTGTATTTTCTATTACCCGGCTCTTACGGGACACCCGAAACACTACATTGAAAATGTGTGATGGTGAACCTCATTGCTGAACTATGTGAGATGTTATTGTTGCCTGTTGTATTTTCTATTACCCTACTCTTACGAGACACCCGAAACACTACATTGAGAATGTGTGATGGTGAACCTCATTGCTGAACTATGTGAGATGTTATTGTTGCCTGTTATATTATGGATTACCCGGCTCTTACGTGACCTTTTGTTATTTTAGTAGCAGTGTTCGTTTAGCTGAATTAAATCAGGATTTTTATATTCCGAGATATCAGGTTTTTCCTGTATGACTCCACATGGAATATCCGATCGTTTTTTGAATACTAAATACTAAAGGAAAAAGGTACAATTTTCTGAGAATTGACGACCACCAAATTTGAAGAAAGTCGCCCTGAGACCACATAAGTGGACATGTTGAAAAATTCAGAAAGCATCGAATTATTATTTAATGAAATACGAGAAACCACAATGAGTAAATAATAATAATAATAATAAAAACAAGTGGATTGTGGCCAACGCAATACTCCTCACTACCAAGTCACTCCGCAAAGTACCTACCTATTCAAATTTTGTATGGAAAATTTTCAGCATTATCATGAAATGAGTCTTTTAAATTATTTTTGATTTAAATATTCTACTCTGAAAACTTGAAGTTTCTTCAAGTGAAGTGCCTTTTTAGCATTATTTGAAAATAATAATATCAAATTTTAGGTATCCCCTGCTAAGAGTCACTTTGAAATATTCGACAGTTAAAAAATGAGAAGCACTGTGTTAAAGCCAAAATGAGGTGAATAATTCACTCCTCACTAACCCAAGGGGATATAGTGAGGAGTTATGATTTCGCAATATTTAAGGCAATTTTTTTACTGCAGATTATCAACTAGTATCATGCTAAGATTGTATTCTGAAAGTTTCATCACAATATATCCTGTGTGTGTGTGCTGTGTACTATGTGCTATGTACGGCGTGTTTATTTTACTTTATCAATTATAGACTATAGTAGGTCTTCATTCGATTCTTATAAAATTTTGCAAATATGTACCTATATCTTTTACTCGCTTAGACCCCATTAGATTTTAAAGGATATCTGAATAGTGCTTCTCATTTTTTTTAAACGTCAAATATTTTAAAGGTGACCTCAAGCTCAGGAAACTTATAATTTGATATTTATATTTTCAAATTGGTAAAAAGACACATCAGTTTCATAAAATGACATTGAAGAATTATCAAGTTTTCGTAATAAAATATTTATATAAAAAATAATTAAACACACTTGTTTCATTAAAATACTGAAATTTTTCCAGTGACTTGTTAGTGAGGAGTTAAGCGTTGGCCACAACCCACTCGTGTATATATATGAGAATGTGACATAATTGTTGCAATCACTGCCCGCCCCACACCCACAAATCAGTTTTCCTTCTGTACCGTGTCCTAATAAGACCATCTTACTGAATCCGCATCTCGTCTGTTTTTAACCGCTCCCCTACATTCACTATATTCACCATAAATGTTCACTCACCGCGCGCGTGTGATCAAAGTGACTATTTGTGGCCATCCAGACAAAGAATAAGACAAGAATAAACAAGCAAGTGAGTGTTCCATCTATATCTTACCTTCTATCTTGCAGTGGTTGCAACAAATCACCACTGCGAAAAATACAGTCCACTAATTTATAATTTCATATCCTCGTCATCACACTGATTAGATATCCTTGAATTTTTTCAAAATAATCAAATGAGTAGGTACCTGAGTATATAATCTATAATGTAGAATAAACACGCCGTACATAATACATAGCACACACGCATTATGAAACTTTCAGAATACAATATCAGCATGATACTAGTTGATAATAATCTGCAATCACAAAAATAACCTTAAATATTGCGAATTCACAATTCCCCACTATATCATAGTTTTAGTAACCAAAACTGAAAACTAATAAGATATCTATACACTGTCTCAGAACAGGTTTTACCTAGTGAGGCAGTTTATGACAATAGTAAAATATCTGGTAACTATTATGTAACTTAATGTAAGTAAAATATTTTATGAAGCATTAAAAAAATTTGTTACCAGATTTAAGGAAAAATTGTATTTTATATAATAAATAAATAAATAAATAAATAAATAAATAAATAAATAAATAAATAAATAAATAAATAAATAAATAAATAAATAAATAAATAAATAAATAAATAAATAAATAAATAAATAAATAAATAAATAAATAAATAAATAAATAAATAAATAAATAAATAAATAAATAAATAAATAAATAAATAAATAAATAAATAAATAAATAAATAAATAAATAAATAAATAAATAAATAAATAAATAAATAAATAAATAAATAAATAAATAAATAACTAAATAAATAAATAAATAAATAAATCATATTATCTTCTTGGGTTAGTGAGGAGTAAAAATACGTATTTTAGGTTCAATATCAGCTAGGAATGCACCTGTCTAAGTCTGTTTTCTTATTCTGCATCATAGACCTTGGGGTAGTGAGGAGTTAAAAATAAAAATTATTGATGGGATACAATATTTCATTTATACAGGTCGTCATCTCACACGGTTTAGACGAGACTGGTGTGTGGTGATACACGCATGTATCCTGCTCCCTATTTTTAAGTAAAGCACACCCGCACATCTGTCGCCGGTTACCCCACATTTTGGGATACGCCGTGATGATATGAACGAATGAATAAAAATTAGGGCATCCCATAACTGTTTCTTTCTAATTCTATGTACAATGCCCGCTTAGATCAGTGAAAGGGTGTATTTTAATAAAAAGTAGGACATTATTGGAATATTTTGTATTAAATGTCATAATAGTCACATTATTTAGCATTCGGATGTATTTATAATTAGGTAGATGTCACTTTCGTGTGTTACATAATATTAAATATTATGTATGTTATTGAACATAAAAGATGGAATTTATTCAGTTGTGTATAATTTAACATAAATACAGAGAGAATCACATAACGACCAAAATTATGCATTATGTGTGTTTGGTTAATTTTTATGCAGAATTATATCTGTGTTTGTGCAAATGTGGACTCGTTGTTGATTTATGACACATACTTACAAAATTACATTTATATGCACTTGTTATACAATATTAGAAGGGTTCTAGCATCTCTTTGTTACAAATACTTTTTTGTACCATGTGCAAGTGACGAGATAAATGCCAAAATGGCAACTTTTTCCAATTAACCGATGTTTTTAGTCCAGATAAGCAAGATTAGAATCAAAATTTCAAACAGTATAAAAATACCTCGATTTCGCAAACCGTGAGAACATTTTGAAAATTTGGACAGATGAAATCATAGAGAAGAAATTAACGGATATCTATGGAAAACTAATCAGCTAAAAAGTTTATGGACGAAACTCACAGTGTGCACTCACTACATGATATCCGTTGAGAAATTAATGCAAAAAATATGCTTAAAAATTGTGAAATCATAAATCTCCACTATTCTATTGTGTGGAGAGTAAATCAGCGTTGGAACCTTTCCAAACTTACGTCGAAGAGTATTAGAATCGTAATAAAATCACTAATTACTTTATAATAATGTTACGTAGTTATTTTGTAACGTAAATATTAATAAAATTAATTTCAAAACATATTCTGTGAATATTAATGAATTGTTATAATTTTGAATGCTCTTTATAATTTCAAATTGTTTTGATTGATTTCAGAATTCAGAAGAGTATGAATAATATTTGCTAAATTATGAAAGTTTGGGTATTAATAAGGAGATTATTGGACTGTCGCATGACTTTTGTGTTGGTGTCTTGACATTGTAATAATAATAATGTACACTTCCTTGCACCCTGGGCAAGTAGCGAGTTTATTGCCGTATGGCAATTTCTTCCAACTAACCAGTGTTTCCAGCCCAGAGAAGCAATATACATATGCGTGAGAAATGAATTTAAATCAATTTCTCTTCTACTGGGAATCGAACCTGCATAGAAACTTATCGGCTTACCAACTGTGCCACGGCGGTCGGCAATTTATTTATTTATTTATAATAAAAATTAATATTTCCTTGTTAAACAAGTATATACACATCTTCCTACGTTCCCTAACATAAGCATAAATGCTTGTGCTATAGGTGAACGAAATCGGTCGAGGCAGGATTCGAACTCGCGTCCACTGGATGACTAGCCCAGCGCGCTAACCGCTCTGCCATCGACCCAGATTGTATAAAATAATGTGTTACCTATAGATTCATTCAAACTCATTCATACCATCACGGCATATCCCACGATAAGGGGTAACCAGCGTCAGATGTGCGGGTGTACAGTAACATATAATAAGAAGCAAGACACGTGTGTGTAACCCCACACACCAGTCTCGTCTCACCAAATAGGCAACATTCAGAATGGATGGTGAACCTTAAGGCTTAAACCAACAGTAAAAGGTTGATTTAAGGTGTAAACGCTATGTATATCGTGATAAAGATGGAAATATTTAGGTAGGTAATACCTATAATAATCGAGATGACTTGATCATTTTAAAAAAACTAATGAGAGTTTACAAGAATTTTGCGACTGTTTTTCTACCCAAATTGGCATATGGAGTCATGGAATGTATTTTTTTTCATAAGTTTTTCTCTAACCGTCATAATTTTTTTATGCATCTAAGGTGTGAGTATACGCCGCTAACTTCACTCTGTTTCCGAAAATGGAAGCAATGCCATCTTTCGACAAAATCTCACGTTTTTGACCGACAAATATAATTGTCGTTGCGCCACCTTCTGATTATATCACCAATGTCTGTGCAGATAGATTTTATCGTAACTTCCTAGAAGCTCAGCTCTCTCATTCTAGTGGTTTATCTGATGGATCTTCGTGACTCTGGTAAACCTTGGACTAAATTATTATGGCAGCTTTTCAATGTCATATTACAGTCAACGTTGTGAAATTTGATTTACACTTGGAAAATTTGGTGATTTTACAACAAAAGATCACGGTTAGTAGGCGGAAATTGGAATAAAAGAATATTATGGAGATGTCCATGGTAATATTTTATTACTTTTATCATTTCAGCACCAATAAGTACAAAAAATAAACTATTAAAAAAACGAAAAACTTGATATTGACTACAAAAATAATATGTATACGTACATCTAAAATTCAACATTGTCACTAGTCGTTCAAAATAAAACTTTTGCACAAACAGACCAATAATCCATAGACATGACATAAGCAAAAATTTTTGTTGGTTGATACTTCGTGACTGTGCAACCTAAGTCTGGTGACAATCAATATAACGTATTTGAATATTTTCGGAATGAAATTGAAACAAAATTCAACACCAATACCAAAAAGTACACGTTGTTAACAAATATATTTTAATTACGAAAAGCACTGTTATATAAATGTGTCATTAATATCCGATTTAAATATAAACATTTAATGTGTTCCACCTCCTTTGTGTGCAAATGTCCTGGCCTAAAGTCGTAGCTCACGTCAGTTCTGTATATTTATTTAATTCTTCAGAAGAAGTTGATCAAAGCAAGCTGATTTATTGGCATAAAAAAAAACTCTCTTCACAAACCTAAGCATCGCGAGGTCTCGAGTAAGGTCCTCTTTACAAATACTTATATTAGCTTGTAAAAAGGAGCTTAAAACTAAAGTATATCTTTTCCATCAAACCTAAGCATCGCGAGGCCTCGAGTAAGGCCCTTTACAAATACCTTGTTTTTTGTAAAGAGAAGCTTAAAACTTAATAATAATAATGAACACTTCCTTGCACCCTGCGCAAGTGGCGAGTTTATTGCCGTATGGCAATTTCTTCCAACTAACTAGTGTTTCCAGCACAGAGAAGCAATATTTGCGTGAGAAATGAATTTAAATAAATTTCTTAAAAAACGGCTTACCAACTGTGCCACGGCGGTTGGCAAAAAAAAACAACTTAAAACTTCTGTAATAATAATAATAATAATAAATGGATAATTTCTATAGCGCCATTTTTGTGTATCCACCTCAAGGGCGCTTAACAATAATACCTGGAAAAAATAATAATAAACAAGGAAATAATCATACGAGTTTTTGAAAAAATAAGTTTTTAACTGTTTTTTAAACACACTTTCACTGTCTATCGATCTTAACCTATATGGAAGCTTATTCCACTGAACCGGACCCACTACAGCAAACGCTCTTTCACCAAAGTTCGTCATTCGACACGTATTTTGCTCTTTTAGTCGATGCATTGCCGTATTACTT
Organism: Molanna angustata; assembly: GCA_963576475.1. NCBI lineage: Eukaryota > Metazoa > Arthropoda > Insecta > Trichoptera > Molannidae > Molanna > Molanna angustata. Next base: position 48,509,369 of record OY754965.1, on the reverse strand, counting down.
GCAGAGCGAAGCGTAGATCTTTTTTGGTTCAGGTCATCTGGTACACAAAGATCCATGAGGTATTTTGGAGCACGTCCGTGAATAACTTTGTGCACCATCCAGCATATCTTGTACTGAATCCTTTCCGATATTCGCAACCAATGAAGATCTTTTAACAGTGGAGTTATGTGGGAAGACTTCGGTGAATTGAATATCAATCTTGCTGCTGCATTAAAGACTGACTGAAGTCTTTCAAGGTGAATCTGTGGAAGTCCTGCATAAATTATGTTGCAATAATCTAACCGAGATACTATGAATGCGTTTATCAATAAACGTGCTGCGTCTGTAGGTAAGTTTTTCCTTATGTATTTTATCTGTCTTAATTGAAAAAAACACGAACTGATTGTTTTACTGATATGATTATTTAGAGATAGTTCTGAATCGAGGTTCACACCTAAAAGTTTAATTGATTTTAATGGTTGGATCAATTCACCTTGAACGGAAAGTGGACTCCAGTCAATTTGGTTTTGTTTACGGTGTGTGTTTATTAATAAAACTTCTGTTTTGGTAGGATTAAGTGTTAATCGGTTGGACGACATCCATTCACTGATTGCTTCTATACACAAAGAAACTTGAGATTTTAGTACATTTATTTCCGAAGGTTTCGAGTAGAAATATATTTGCGTGTCATCAGCAAAGATATGTGCCCATAATCCAAAATGTTTGATTATGTTTTCTATTTCTTTTGTGTACAGTATGTAAAGAAGTGGTCCTAAAACAGATCCTTGAGGTACTCCAGCATCAAGAAAGAAAGGTAGGGTGGATAAAAATGGCAAGTGTGGTACGTCCAGCAGATGGACCGTGATTTTATAAAAAAATCACACGAAAATTATTATTTGGTGATGTGCGAATAAATATAATAAGATTCTTTTATGTCGAATTTGGAAACTAGGAAATCAGGCACGTACAGGGCTAACGATCCGTCATCAGCTGGTTTACGTGATCACTATAAGCGCTTGCGCAACCTTCACCAATTGTGCCTTCTTATTGACTTCCCTTATCAATCCATATCTTGTAAATCCTATATAGTAAGTATATATTAGTAAATAGGTATAAGTTCATTTTAAGCTTTATAAAAATAGGAATAAGATTCATTGTGCGTTTAATAATCACTATTGTTGTTTTTTTTAGGTTTTTATCACTAAATTAATCTGACCGTCAGATAAGATCAATAATAGTCATATTAAATTTACTAAGTAGAATTGATATGACAAAATGGCAGGGCGCCTTGGACTAGAATCCATGACCGCAAATTCGCTTAAATTTCGCTGTTTAACCACGTTTCCAATAGTGGCCTTTCTTATTGTACACGATTCAATAATAATATACAATTATTGATAATATTTATATGTGGCATTAATATTAATTTTAAATTTGATAATATTAAAGTCATAAAGGTAATTAGCTAATTTCAATTTGATTAAAATATTAATGAAATTTAATATCCTAACTCGGTCATAAAGACTGTGCAGGGGCACCCATGTCTGAGACGCGTATTTACCTTTCCGTGTTGATTAGGAGGCAAGTACTGCCTCGAATTAGGCACTAGTTTGTTGGGCTAATGCACTTAAAAACTCGTGTTGAATTCAAGACAATTAATTGTTGAATATGTAAAATATATAGATATGAAGTTCGCTCGCATTTCGTCTGTCACTGTCACATTTGTATTTTGTTCACAGATTAAATGGTACTAATCAGTAATTTTGTTTGTCTTTAAGTAAAAATAAGTAGGTATTAGAAATACACTTACTAAATATCATTTAAAAAAAAACAAAAAACTTAAAACTTGAAAATGATGTTTAAATAGTAGAAAAAGAAATTAAGTAAACTGTATGTTCCTATGAGTCTGTTTAGTATTATACCTCCTTGGAGTCTTCAAAATTTGACAGCACTGACACTGAGATATTTATTTATTGACAGTTCTTTTGGATCGCTATAAGATTTGACGTTTGCAATCTTGTTTCATGAGTACCAATCTCATACAAAAAAAAAAATGTCGTAACGAATTTTCATGATATAATGTAGATTTGTGTAGAAATCTATTAAAACTAAAACAATCAAACACATAAATGCCTCACAGCCTTGTAACGCTCGACCAATACGCACGGTAAAATTTATAAACTTGTGTAAACACGTATTAGCAGGAACAGTTTGCGTTGCTAAACCGTGTGCATTTGGAGGACACGTCCCTTGAATTCAACACGAGTTTTCAAGTGCATTAGCAAAACAAACTAGTGCCTAATTCGAGGCAGTACCTACTTGCTTCCTAATCAACACGGAAGGGTAAATACGCGTCCTAGACTGTCACAAATATTGGCATAAGTGTTTTATCAAATACAATAATAAAATGTCTACAAAAGTATGTTTTATTTTTCATATGTATTTGTTGCTCTTTATTGTGTGTATGTGTATTTATTTATTTTATTTATTTATGTATGCATATGTGTACCTATACATACCTAGTACATACATACTCTTTTCTCTATCGTGTAAAAAATATTTGCTATTTTTTTTTGACAAACTTTTTAACATCTCAATAGAGACGAAGTTGGAATATTATAGAAGAACCATGAACTCAAGGCACCTGGCACAGGGCTTACGATCTGTCATCGGTTACGTGATTACTTTATGCGCTTGCGCAACGTTCACCTATTATGCCTTCTTATTGAGTTCCCTTATCAATGCAAATTTTGCGAATTAATGCGAAATCTTCCCGGGTGTGCGCTGAGCAAGTCACCGAGTTTCATTGTAATCAGATGGATGGTATATGAGCACAAAAAGGACTTATGTACAAAGATACAAATTATACTAATTATTAATGTATTTGTAACACTTATTATACATATATAAACTTTCTACACTCCTTCTCCATATAAGCTTTAACTATGCCAAATCTCAAACTCCCCAGTGCGCGCAGTTTGCTTTTAAAAAGGTCCGAAGTTGTCGCTTCACGTATTAATATGTAAGTATTATTGGTTTAAAAAATGATACTTAGTGAAAAGAATATGTAAGTATAGCAGATCAGAATAGAGGTAGGAGGCCCGCAGTATCGGTTCGCTGGAGCGTGTACCAGTGAAACTGCTGACAGGGATGTACAACCAGGGACACATAGCGTAGGTGCTGAATATATACAAGAAAATAATATTTTAAAATCTTATAATTACTTTCTATTGCTGTATTTGCGGAACGCTTGTTTTGGCTCTGTAATTATATCATGTACAAATTGTACTATCAAACTGTACATGCTCTGGTATAGCTTCCCAAAAATAAATACATATATACCATCACGCTGTTTTCCTATATGGGATAGGCACAGAGAACCGAACGCTAGACAACTATCTTGACATACATGTTTTTTTTTATTTGAATATAAAAACAATGGAAACGTACAAAAACAAAAAAAAATAAAAATGTAATAAATAAGAAAAACATAAGTAATTGTAACTTAATCAGTCCACCTTTGATTTAATGTTACGTGTCCTCACTGATGGTAACAAAACAATGAACTGTTCCTGTCTAATGTGGCTCCTGAAAAGAGTCCTGGAAATGCAGAGTATGTCCACTGTCCACGGACCTGATCCTTTTCAAATTATAATATGTGGTAAGGCATCGGTACAGTGGCGAATTCTGAACGGCGCGGCGCGGGGTTAAGATTTTTTTGTCTTAAAAGAATGTTGAGGTGTGCCTTGTTCGTCTGTTTGTTGTTTTGGTTAAAAGTTAATAATTTTCAGAAGGTTTGTACAGTCAATATTGGAGTTTATTATGTCATAAAGGTATATTAAGTCTGAGGTCCTTCGTGTTGTCTGTAAAGTCTCCAATGTTTGTAGTAATTACCAAATTTGTATTTCTTGTGAAGATAAGTGCTTTGCGACGGTTCGGGCATGTAAAGAGGATGAACGATGAATGCCCGACATAGAAAGTATACAAGAATGAAAAAAAAATGGAATGCGATGTAGGGGCTGACCGAAAAAGAGTTTTGAAAGTATATTATACGAATTCAAAATAATAGAAAAGCATTGTAATAAAAGTTTTTCTGATAAATCGTGTGTTTCTTACTGTTTTATTATATTTGCTTCTCTTTCTTTTTTTTTCTATGTTGAATATTTTTGTTATTTTGTGTTTTTTAGCATATTGTACCTTTATAATAATTTATATGATGAAAATTTGTTTTATTTAGTTTATACCAGAAAAGTGTACGTCAGGGATACATTCTATCTCCAATACTATTCAACATCTATGGGAATACATAATGAGGAGAGCACTTGACGGATGGGATGGAGGAGTGAAGATTGGGGGAAAGACTCTAACCGTAGATATGCAGACGACACCACACTCATCACAGAGTCTGAAAACGAAATGGCACTCATAATGCAGCAAGTAGAACAAGAAAGCAGACACGTAGGCTTGGAGGTAAATCAATCAAAAACTAAAATTATGATTCTAGACCGGCATTGGAGAGGACGAATGTCTTATCTAATTTGAAGATTGTGAAAAAATTGTTTATCTCAGCTCTTTAACCGTGGACAAGGGTGAGTGTGTAGATGAAGTAAAACGTCGCATTGCAATGGCCAAAACTGCAATGTCTAAACTGGACAAGATATGGAAAGATACAAGTATTTCCAAATCCACAAAGATCCGCTTAATAAGGGCACTTGTTTTCTCCATTTTTCTCTACGCTGGAGAATCATGGATAATCAAAGTCCGCGAAACGCAAAGAATTGACGCCTTTGAAATGTGGTGCGGGAGACGTATGCTTCGAATTCCCTGGACGGCGAGAAGAACAAACATAACCATCCTAAAGGAACTTGATCGGTCGCATGCATGTCTTCTAAATTCTGACCTTGCTGTCAATACGCATGTGTTTATTTTTCCAGACTATATTTTTTAGACATCCAGATATGGCAAATTGACTTGTTCGCGGACCTCAGTGGTCTTCGCGGTCATTATGGTCAATATTATCTACCTACATATTAAAAAAAGTATGTACTTGAAGATGTACATATTTTTTTAATATGTTAGTATTAAATTAATATGCTCGTTGACCACTGTTAGTTTGCCTCATATTTTTCAACAACTTTGAACGGCCGTTTGTTTCATTGTAAACCAAAAGTAGAATTAGTATTTTCGTAAAAATATCGGTAAATGATTGAATAGAAAAAAATTTACTTTTAATAATCTTGGATACCTACTTATCAATTATTATTTTATTATAATAATGATATCTGAATGCCGAACAGGTACTAACTTTCCAAATTATGCACTACACTGTGAAACAACTCGACCAAAACGATTGAATATTGTTTTATCATCTATTATATAAATACCTACATTAAATTTGTTTGGCCATGTTTGATGCTATAAAAAATCTAGCGCCACAATACATACAATAGCTGTGTCAGAGAAAAGATCTCCCTGGAAGGCATCTCATACTCAGGTCGTCTGGATCACAGAGTAACAACTCCCCAAAGGAGTTGGACAGAGTCAACAAAACGGCATACTATGACCAATGCTTTGGTGTGAGCGGTCCGATTAAGTGGAATGCACTGCCCCCAGATGTCCGCAGAGCTCAAAACAAGAGCACTTTCACTAAAGGACTCAAAACAGCTTTGTTTCGTAAAGCAACACATTGCTTTTTCGTCCCCCCGATTCACCATTCATAATTCGTCAAAACCAATAAAATATATTTATAAATTTATTGTGATTTATTGTTTTTAGATAGTAAAAAAAATATTTAAGAACTTACAAACATTGAAAAATCAATCGGCAAACAAGATATGTATGTATTATTCATACACAACTGTAAGAATATATTCTATCAACATATGATTTCATCTGTTAATTTTTTTTTCACATCGCAATCGAATATAATAAAAAATTACAAAACTTACGTTATCTGCAAATTTTCGTCAAATGTAGCGAGATTTTGTCCACTGGTACACACTTGTCAATATCAACACTCAACACAGAATATTTTTTGATATAATTTTTTAAACAGTATTTTTTACCACCACTTATAAATATGTCACTGAACCTGAAAAGGAATAAAAATATTTCTTTTAATTACATACCACAACTTATTTTAAAAACTTTTTTAGAACTAAACAAAATGTTGGATACAAGACGTTTGGTTAAAAAGAGAATATTAAAAACATGCACATTTCAAGAAGATTATACAATATACCCACCATTAAAAGCAAGCAATATTGCATAATAATTATGCATTCATTTGTTAGAAAATACAAAATATTACTAGAGAGATAGCCATACCTATACAAATTCTTAATATTATTTTTAAGTCTTAGACTCAGTCTTAGAAAAACAACAGAAGATTTTTATTGCTCATAAAATTTCATTCTCACAAAAATAATTAATCGAATACAATAATTTGTAAATAAAACAAGACATAATTAATGCAGTCATTAAAAGAAAAAGAAGAAATAGCAAGTTCTATATTATTATTAGGTAGATAGGTGGGTACCTACTCTAAAAAATAAAATATGTTTACGGCGAAAATAATTTTTAGTTATGTCAACACTTTCACTGTCCTTGCAAGCTACATACGATAAAACAACACAATACAACGCAATTAAACAGGTAGGAAATTAATAACAAAGTAATGAAAACACATACATATTTACTCTTAACGGTTCCCATTCTAGAATATTCTCACAATAATATAATGAACACTATCATTCTTTGCCGAAGTAGATTACGTAATAATAAAACAATATGTAAATACAAATGGCGTACAAAGAGAATTTTAAATACAACAGCACTAGGTCCTTGGCGATTTGATAGAAATCCATCAGAATGAGAGATTAATATCTAAAAAACAAAACAAAAAACAATACGAATTATTAATTAGAGATAATACATTCGCATTAAAACAATAATAAATATACGATTGAATAGAGTTAGGTGTTATAACTATATAATTTGTCTATTGTATTTGAGTGCGTTTTCAGTCCATGACGCTCGCATTCCATTTTCAAATTTGGGTCAGTGTTACCATCCTATAGAAACATTTTCGCTACGTAGGTATCTACGCGTAAATATAAAAAAGAGCGGTAAATAAATATAATTTCGATTTATTTAAAAACTTTTTTTGATTTTTTTCGGATTTTCGTTATTTACACGAAAAAACAGGGACGCCAAAGATGAAGAAGGTTGGAAAAAGCTAGAGATGACCTACAGCCAGCAGTAGAAATATGGCTGAGAAAAAATAAGATGACATGCAAAAATACATGGATAAAAATATATTTTATGAAAGTATAAAAATAATCGTTATTCGAAGACAATCATAGATTTTTTTTAGAAACATTAAAAATTTAAAAGCAGTGATAACTGATAACAGTCATAATATAGCTAGAACACACATACATATACAGTAACCAAGCAAAACACTCAAATTTGCGCTCTGAGCAGCCCTCGTGATTTATCAAGTTATTTGTAGTTAATACCTGCTTACTTTTACCTCAAATTATTATATACTTTTTCATCATTTAGATATTTTATTTTCACAATACTTCTCGGACTACTAACAGGTATTATGTCTACCTAATATTGATTTAACACGCATCCAATAACAAATTGCCACATTCTGGAGATGTACAATATCAACGTCTCACAGATCCAGAAAAATTAAAAACTTTGTCTTTACCGGTAATCGAACCCGGGACCCTTGGATTAGCAGTGAGATAAACAACCAACTGAGCCATGAGGCCGATATTTGATTGAAATATGTTTTTTTATCGATGTGTTATCAATAATTTTGTTATGCAAATATTTTTAATCATACAAACTTATTTTGAAATACAAATATCGGGAACTGAATGTCATTTAAAAGAATAATAAAAATATTAATAAAAATTAATTGCTAGAGAAAATATTGCCATGTAGGTTGATGTGATAACGGCCAAAATAAACATCAATCAATTGTTTCGGAACACGTATCGAGTGTTGCCATTTAAAGGACCTTGGATTTCAATAAACATTCTTATTTACAAAATGTCCAAATCATTTCGAACGGCCCATAAAACGATTTGATATCAAAACACAACGCGATGACATTTGACGAAAACAAAAATGTCAAAAATTTAAATTACGAATTCGTCAGAGTTGCCATAAAAATAAACGACCACACAAAGACCGAAATTTCTACATAATAGCGGATAATTATATTTTTAATATCAAAACAATATGGATTAAGTTGAAAATATCAATAAAATATTAAACAAGACCACGTATTTTGATATAATTTCATATCCGTATTTTAAAATGCGAGTTATTGAAACAAAGTTTACAGGATTTGAATTTGGTATTCATTTTGAACGAGTTTCTAAATGTGTTTATATTAATTGTTATTGTGAATTCCGTTTTAATTCAAGGTTTTTTAGATATACAGAGCATATAAAAAAAACAACAAAGCAATATTATAAAAATAAATTAATCTATTTTAAATAGACATGTCAATATTACAATATTTCAAATAAAGAATTTACAGCTAGATATTAAATTGATTACAACGGTATAATATGAGTTTTTAGTTTCGATGCACTCATAATAAATACATGATTTTTTAAATAGTAATAAATGAGGTTTTCATAATTCGTTTCCATCTTAAATATGCCATAAAAGTTATTATAAAATATTAAAAAATACCCAATGAAAAAATGTTTTACCTATACCAGCCCCCCCTAGACATCGTGTCATTAAGCTCAAGAAAAGATAAGGTGAAGAATTGATTCAACAAGAAAGCAGATTTTTCATACTATTTTACTCACTATGAGAGCTAAGCTAAACTAACTTAGCTTATCTTCTGATCTGCAACCGGCTGAAGGCTTGATATGAGTATACATAGTTCGCTATCCCAACTCAATGATGAACATGACGTGATGGTGGCTATGATTGCTAAACGTATGTATATTCAAGAATTGAAACAGCATGTACATATTATTATATAATGTCATATTGCTCAGCAAAATAATGTTGATATCTAATATTATTTGTATTAAATAAACATTTACAAAACCCACTACCATATTCAAGGATGTAAAATTGTGTGAAGGTTTGTCATTTTGACGTTTATCTATGCAACTTATTTCAAATATCCGTTCTTTGCAACGGAAAGAAATAATAATGTAATATTTATAAATTAAATTATTTATAAAATAAATAAAATCGCATAGTTATAATTTTATAGTTATTCAGAACACGAATTTTACATTATGTGACTGACTTATTGCCGTACGGCAATTACTAATTTCGCATTGATACTAAACAAAAAAAAAATTTAAACCAACAGGGATTAAAGTTTTGGATTTTTTTTATTAATTTGAAAAATACATACATACATACCATCACGCCGTGTCCCTTGCGGGGTAGGCAGAGAGAACCGAACGCCACATTTTTCTATCCTGGCACGCATCCCTCGCCTCGTCCACATTCATGCATCGTCTCATACATGTTCGTCTATTGCTCACACTTCTACCATTTCCGTCTTTCAAAATTTCGTTCACATGGTTGTGCCATCCCTTTTTTGGGCGTCCCCGACCTCTCATTCCATTCCTTTCCGCTTTGTATATTTTCTTCGTCAGGCGCTCCTCATTCATTCTCCCCATGTGACCAAACCATCTCAATGTGTTCACTTTCATTCTAGTAATGACATCTTTCTTCATCTTACATTCTTTCCTTATGTCCTCATTTCTTACCCGGTCATACATCGTTCTATTACAAATCCTTCTTAACGATCTCATTTCAACTGCATTTATTCTACTTTCGTGCGTCTTCTACCATGTCCAGGTTTCACTTGCATGCGTCAAGGTTGGCAGTACGATGGCATTATGAATGGCAACATTGGCATCCTTTGATATGTTGCGATCATTCATAATTGGTCTTAGTGCTCCATTCACTCTGTTTCGTGCCATAACTCTTCTTTCGAATTTGAAAAATATAAAACGCAATAATGCCAATTGGTGGCGAATATTTGAACGAGTGATCTGGTGTTTCTGTATTAAATAGATAACGCTAATCTAAAATATGTACATAGCTTGTTATAAAAATTAAAAATTAAATATTTACAATTTTGTATAGTGTCACTATGAAAATAAAGGTGTGATATGTAGTTTACCATACCAGTACCTAAATAAAAAGTGTATAAATATATACATATTACCTAAATGCTCAAAGAGATACAACATAAAACAATACAAAATCTTTAAAAATATGAACAGTAAAAAAATTAAGTAATATAATTTATAAAAAGTTATGAGATAGGGATAGGATGAGACGAAGGATAAAGGAATTATGGGATAAGTAGTAGGTACAACATAAGTTACATAACACTTCAATTGCAGTAATAAACTAGACACACAGAAACGCTAACAAATTTATCGCTAACGATATTGCACACGTTTATTATAAGTATTATAGAAAAATTACTAAGAATACGACATTTTGGATTATAAATTTATTGAATAAATATTTGATTCACAATAATGAATATATTTCATCCAAGGATTTTCTTTGCAAATAAAATGAATATTATTTTCAATGCTAATTTCATTTTAAAATGGTAGCCGTTTTGAAATGTATTATTGTATCAATTTATTTTTTTATTTATTTTTTTACTTACTCAATTTTTTTTATATTTATTCAAAAGTTGTTTTCTTACAATGTTTTCATTTGTTCTATTATTATGAGAAATAAAGAATTATTTTATTTTTATTTAAATTGACAAAATAACTATACAATGACAATGAATATAAGATGGGTCGATGACAGAGCGATTAGCGCATTGGGTTAGTAATCCAGTGGTCGCGTGTTCGAATCCTGCCTCGATCGTTTTCGTTCACCTATAGCACAAGCATTGATGGTTATTATAGGAAACGTAGGAATATGTATATGTATGCCAAATGATCAACATATTTTCCATAAACTTAGATCTGATTAGTTTTCCATAGATATTCGTTAATTTCTTCTCTATGATTTCATCTGTCCTAATTTTCAAAATGCTCACACGGTCTGGAAAATCGAGGTATTTTAATACTGATTGAAATTTTGATACAACAAAAACACACTCATCAAAAATGCATTCAAGGATTGTCAAAATTTAAAGAAAAAATCTATGGTCAGCCATATTAATGCGAAATAAATTTCATATTTGTATGAAAAATGTACGTATATAACAAAAGTAAAATAGCTTCTATATGGGAAAATTTAGTGATCAACTTCATATTGATATTGTATGTGTCTCTATAGACAAGTGTATTTTTTACTCTCCACTTCTATCTTCCTCAAGGAGTAGGCAGTGAGAACCGAATAGTGCATTCTTATATCTTGACACATGCATAGCCTCATTAACATTGATACACTGTATTATCATCATCTTGCTAGTAATGCAATTTTACTTAAAATTTCTCAACAGGTATCATGTACAAAATGCATACAATGAGTTTCGTGACAATTTTTTTTTGTGTGTATGGTGTACTTATTGTGAAAACTTTTGTCCTCTGGGAATCTTATATTTGTTTAAGAATCTAATAGAAATGTACTTTATAAAAATGCATTTAGAGATTATCAACCTTTCAAGAAGAAAAAATGAACATTTACTATGGTGTGGAGAGTTTAGTGTTGGCTATAACACACTCCTTTTAAATATGTAGGTACATAACTACGTTTTCATTTATTGAGTGAAGGATATTTTCAAATTTTAATAATTTGTCATCTATTATTAAATACATTATTTGTCTTCATCTTTTAAAGTTTAATGATCAGTCATATCTTATAACTTTGTATTTGTTTGCCTCGATAAATTAGACAACAAATGTTATTGTTACAAATGCATTATTATTAATGTCTATTTGTCTTTTGTTGATTTGAACATTTTTTTTATAAACAATACGTTTCACTGATTTAACAAAACAGAATAATATCTCTATCAATTTATTGTGTGATTTGAATAATTTGATTGCAGACTATATTATATTATTATAATTAAGACATTGTTTCATTGTTAAAAATATATTTTATCGACCTGATTGTTAAAAAAAATAAGAGGTTAGATAAACAATGAAGTTTTTTACAATACATTACTAAAGTGACGTAGGCGTAACAGTAAGGTCATGCATAGCACGAGGGTCCAACTAGACATGAGGCCAAAATTTGTAAACAATCTGTACGAAAAAAAATATTAACAATTTAACAATTTTCAAAAATAGAAAAGTAAAAATTCTTCTTAATGGTTTAACAAAAATTAATAAATTTTGAAATCGGTTAGAAAATTTCTGATTGGCTCTATTACGTAAATATTTATTATTCATTTTTTTCAATTTTTTTCAAAGAATCAGATCAAGGAATCGATTTCTAAAATGATTTTTGATATTTTTCACCTGACAAGGATCGAGACAAGGAAGCTGTTATGAGTTTGATAAATTGTTGTCTTTTTAAAGGTGTCTGTCGGGTGGTTTACCCCAACCAATGTGCCTGTCAATGTAAGGCCTGATTTCGAATAAGTCTTTTAGAGTAAATATAAAAAAACACGCTTTAAACTATAACGCTTCATACTATTACTGACGTGTTAAAATATAAATTTTTAACACTTTGAAGGTTGTTATCTCTGAAAACCACCTCAGGGTTGTGTTCAGATTCAACGCTCGACGTCGGGCGTCGAATGTACCTGAAGTTGCAGATTATGGCATTTTTCACACCAATCTCACTGAACGCTTTCGAGTGGCGTTTCAATCTGAACGCTGCATCGGGTGTTTTAAATGTCAAATGTAATTTATCACACATGTCTCTTTTTAGGTTATATTTTCATCGAAAGACAACAATTGGGCAGTGGAGTAAATAATGATCTCTGACCTTTTATTGGAAATTTTTGAATGATATTTTTATAAATGAACCTCTTTGTGAATGCATATTGTCATCATAAACAAAGTCAATTGACATATTAGATACCACAGAAACAAATAGAAGCCATCGTTCCACAGACAAAAATAGTAGTCAACAGATAATATAACTGTCAGAGCGTTTTTCACCCGACAACATTATCGAGCGTTTGGTGCGTACACACGACGTTCAATCTGAACGCCACAGAGTGTCTTTCGAGCATCTGTTTCCGGTCATTATGAACGGCTTGGCGCGTTCATAAGTGCGCTCGAGGTTCGTTGTGAACTAAGGGATCACTACTCAGGGTTCATATTATAATCCAATCGTTAGTAAATTAGTCTTTATACTATTACGTATATTAGGCTGTCGCTGGCTCTTGGTCTATTCGGAATACGCAACGATGTTTGCTGTGCTTCATTTTCATAACCTTATCGTTACAGATCATTAAGTATCACCGAGTCAGCTAATGATGAAGGTGTTAATATTATAACAGCTATCACGTTGTGTGTCGTACGTTTTCTATACATATGAAACAAAACAAAGTTTACACAAGTGTGTTTATAAACTTGTACTCGGTTTCTACTGGATTCCGTTCCTCTTGCTGCTTCCACGAATCTTCTATTTTCATCATCATCATGAAGCTTCTTCACAGTCCACTGCGTCCGAGGTATCTCTTTCTGTGTCTGATTAATGTCATGTCCATCATGATACGTCTAGTGAAATTTATCGTCAAACTGAGGTACTAATGTGGAAGATGGTTAGGCGAGCCATACGTGTTGTCAGACAGTAATATTTTAATATATATGTAACAACATGATGGCTTTGAGGAAATGTCCAAAAAGTGGGAACAGAAGTAAACCACAAAAATAAGTATTATTAAAACAAGTTGCATGTAACACATGAGATCCAACTGTCGATAGCGATAGTATGTATAGTTGAAGAATAAGTACCAAACTATAAACCCATAAATAAAAATTATTTAATATTTTAAGATATTTGGTTTTCTATACAACACATGTACCTAGGTATGTATGTAAAGATAGGATAGTATGGAGGTCAGTCCTTTGATCCTACCCAGAATATGAAAACAGCATGATGGTATCTATGTATGTTTGGAGATTAGTATCATACAATTAAGTCTTCTAAGATATTGTGTGTAGGCGCCTGCCATACAAATTGTATGAAGCAATGTCGTCACTAAATGTAATTTTTATAAAAATTGTAAAAAAAAAATTGAGATGTGCTAATACAATGTTAGTATTTTTTATAGAAAATCAAATTATCTAGTTGGGGTGTTTCGGCTTTTTTCGATATTTTAAAATAAATTGGAAATATAGACAGTTAAACTCATAAATTTATCATAAAAAAATATTTTTCTTAATAATAAATGTTTGAGACAGAAACCCTTGAATTTTTTTGAAAAAAAAAACAATTTTAGATTATGTATTTGTCTATATTTATACCAATTTTCAGTGTTCTAGCTTTTATGGTTTCTGAGATATATGGAAAAATAAACCAAAAATTCAAAAATTGATAACCCCTGACTGTTGGCTGCGGCCACTTGGGTGCGGGACATTTGGGTGCGGGACACTTGGCTGCGGGACACTTGGCTGCGGCGGATACTTGGTTGCGACGGACATTTGGCTGCGAGCCCACATGATCGCGAATTCAAAATATTTTTTTTTTGCTTAGGAATGAAGTGTTTCATACTGATTTTTGTAATGCTCTTTATATATACCTATGTAGTTGATATACAAGTATACACCGACATTTAAAATATAAAGAAATATATTTAAGTTATGAGTATAAAGTAATAACAAGTTTATTAAGTGAAATTAATTATCATACTAAGAGTATGATAATTAATATGAGAATAAAATATGAGAATTTTTTATTCACATGTAAATAGAAAAGTTTTTTTTACGAAATGTGTTGTGATAACAAAAATTTAGTAATCGAATATTTTTATTATTGCATATGCGCAAACATTGGATTTTTTTTCCCTGTCGGGAGTCAAAGATATTTTTTTTAACAGATTTTCAATTATCTCAATAGAGACGAAGTTGGAATATTTATTGTAGGAGAACCGGGAAATCAAGGCACCTACAGGGCTTACGACCTGTCATCGGCTGGTTTACGTGATCACTTTATGCGCTTGCGCAACGTTCACCAATTATGCCTTTTTAATGAGATCCCTATCAATTCAATTTTGAAAGTTCTATATATTGTAATACTGAAATTCTTTTCGCTTGAAAATAAGGAATTTTTACTATTGCCATCTATGGGTGAAATTATGAACAACAATCTTATTAGTACAATAAATATTCCAACTTCGTCTCTATTGAGATAATTGAAAATCTGTTATAAAAAAAAAATGTAGAAAATTTGAAAAATAACTTATGTAGTTAAACATCAATACATACATATATACCATCACGCCATATCCTAAATTTTAAATTTGTTTTTCTATAAAAAGGATTCTATCTACTTACTTAAAAATAGTAATATATATTTGTAATCATGAAATGTAAGCACTTGTATGTAATACATATGTCCACGAAAAAGATGTTACGATCACATAAATTAGGGATACGGCGTGATGGTATGTATGTATTGATGTTTAAATACATTAGTTCTTTTTCAAATTTACTACATTTTTGTAATCACAACATATTTCGAAAAAAAAACTTTTCTCTTTACATGTGTATAAAAAATTCTCATATTTATACTCCTAGTATGAAAAATAATTTCACTTAATAAACTTGTTTTTACTTTATACTTTTAAACTTAAACAAATCTCTTTATATTTTAAATGTCTGTGTATACTTGTATATCAACTACATATATATAAAGAGCATTACAAAAATTAGTATGAAACAATTCATTCATAAGCGGAAAAAAAATTTTTTGAATTCGCGACCAAATAGGCTCGCACCCAAGTGTCCCGCAGCCAAGTGTCCGCCGCAGCCAAGTGTCCCGCACCCAAGTGTCCCGCACCCAAGTGTCCCACACCCAAGTGTCCCGCACCCAAGTGTCCCGCACCCAAGTGGCAGCAGCCAAGTGTCCTAGACCGGTATGGGAACATATATGTTTTTAGCATGCAAAACGTCCACTACGCCATACAAAATGTTCTTTCGTACACGCATCTTGGCTTAATACTGTCGATTCATTCAGAGAATTGAATTCTCATGAACGAATCGACAGTTGGATTAAAGTTCTGATTAGTTTCAAATAAAATCTTAATTATATAATAAACTAGTGTACTCGGGCAGCGTATTTATCTTCCGTGTTGATAAGGAGGCAAGTACTGCCTCGAATTAGGCAATAGTTTTTTGCGCTAATGCACTTAAAAACCCGTGTTGAATTCAAGGCACGTGTCTTCCAAATGCACACGGTTTAGCAACGCAAACTGTTCCTGCTAATACGTGTTCAATTCAAGGCACGCGCCTTTCGATCGGACACAGGTTTATAAATTTTACCATGCTTATTGATTGAGTGTTACAAGGCTGTGTTAGAGGCATTTTTTGTGTATGATTGTTTTTGTTTTAATAGATTAATCTACATAAATCTACATAACATCATAAAAAACGAAATGCGAGCGAAATGAAATAGTGCGCGAACTTCATGGCTATATATGTTCCATATTCAATAATTAATTGCCTTGATTGAACACGTATTAGCAGAAATGTTTTGCGTTTCTAAAACGTGTTCATTTGGAGAACACGTGTCTTGAATTCAACACGAGTTTTTAAGTGCATTAGCGCAACAAACTAGTGCCTAATTCGAGGCAGTACTTGCCTCCTTATCAACAGGGAAAGGTAAATACGCGCTCGGGCAGTCTGCAAATTTGACAATGAAAATACTATTGCCAATGAAATGGATGACAGTTTTGGCTCCACATTAGTTAGATACATATATATGAATAGGTACTACTCACAACCATTATATCAAAAAACATCATAGAAGACACATGTATGTAGCTCACACAGACAGATCAACTAGGTCCAAATGCCCGTCACATAATACAATGAACCTGTCATCAATCCGAGATTATAGCTAGATTTTGCTAAATATTTTGACAAAATCGAATCGTTTGATATTTACACAATGTATTATAGGAGTTGCTAACAATCAATCTCGACAACTTTAGCCGAGAAGAAGAGTCCGTGTGTGTGTGTGTGTCATTGCGCCACGCAACACTGTTACCAACTTTCACGGTTGAATTAAAAATTGCATCATGCATAATGTCTCCAACATCGTCGTCGTAAGCTGTTTGGTATTCTAATTCGTTCGTTTTATTTCATAGCGGTGAGAGCCAAACACTGACATTAAGGTTCAGATATACATGCTCTATAATAGCGTGCATGCTATCTTCAACTATTCATATTATTTAGCTAAAAATAAGTATGCTTTTTTAAGCATACCGAGTGGCGATTGCAATCCGGCAGCATTTGAAATCCAGTAGGATTTGATCAAGTCTCTTGTCTGGAGTGTACTGCTATATGGCTGTGAAACATGGACCATCAGCCTATGCGAAACGGGACGTCTGTCTGCGTTTGAGATGTGGTGCTACAGACGCATGGCTAAAGTTCACTGGTCAGAACACATCAGCAACGACGAGGTACTAAGTCGGGTTGGAGAGACAAGGCAAATTATGAAAAGAATTGCCCAACAGAGAACAACTTGGATAGGCCACAACATCCGGCACCCAGGCCTGCTTTTCACCATCGTCGAAGGAATGATTGATGGGGGCAACTGTAGAGGTCGCCCCAGAAATAACTATATAGACCAGATAATCGGTGACGTGCGCTGTAGCAGCTACAAAGAGATGAAGAGACTGGCAGACGATAGAGTTAAGTGGAAAGATCGAGTGTTTGGTGCAGACCAATCTTAGGATTGTGACCCAGAAGAAGAAGAAGGATTTCTGCGATTTTCTTTAAAAAATTCCTGGATCCACCTGCGTTTTAGCCAAACCTTGGTTATCGAAAGTAAATGTTTGTCTATTTATAACTGTACTGTTTGGCTGTGTGCACAAAACATTTAGTTTAAGTTTTGTAGTCACTATAGTTCTGTTAATTTTAGCATGAAAATTTGTTGCTATTAACAAAAAAAAAATTCAGTGCAGCAATTTTTGATTTTTAATAAAAAATAAATTTTATCATAATTATAAGACAAATTAGTTGTACTAATTTGTTGACTTAATGGTAATGTTTTCGTACATTAAGTAAAAAAATGTTCCATGAAAATGACTTTTTTTTCAATATTGAGCCCAACATAGTAAAGTATCTTCATAAAAACTTATCACCTTAGATGGTTGGGACAGCTCCGAATACTCCAGAAACGAGTCCCAAAGAAGATTCTCAACACACGACCAGATGGGGAAACCCAAATTAAGGTGGATGGATGATGTAAAAAGGGCGTTGAAAGCAATCAGTGTAACTAATTGGAAGGTGCGGGCGATGGACCGGGTAAAATGTCGGAAAGTTCTTGAGGACGCCAAAGCTCATGATGGGCTGTCGCGCCATTGAGGATGATGATAATGAAAAAGGATTTTAAAATAAATAAATAAAATATGCTACTGGGAAACATTTGCTCGAAAATACCTTGCTTGCGTGCTACTATTGAGCATGTGTATCTGTGACTTAACAGTAGAGAACTCGACATAACACTTCTTGCACAGTCATAACTTGGTTGTTGGAGGAATATCGTCCGATTTGTATTCAAAGCAGAGCGAATGGCAAGTGCACGACGGCGAAGAATAATTTAACGTCTGTCACAAGAAAAGTTGGAGATCCGTAACTTGGAAGTAATATTGCTTATGAGACAATTGAACTTCCAATTATCTCAGTGGCATGAAGTAAGAGACCGACGCTCAATTTTAACGAGGTTCCTTGACGCAAGGGCATTTTATTGTATTCTTGTGACGCATGGGCATTTTTTTGTATTCTTAACACGCATGGGCATTTTTTTATATTCTTTGACGCATGAGCATTTTTTTTAATTCTTGTGACGCATGGTCATTTTTTTTATTCATATGAAACATGGACATTTTTTGGTTCTTGTGAGGCATGAGCTATTTTTTGTATTCTTGTGTGACGCATAGGTATTTTACTGTAGGTATTATTGGAGCGAATTACAAAATTAAAAAGTATTAACTTTTGGTATCAACTAAATGTAGTTTTTTTTTTATTTGAATTATTTATTAGTTTACAAAATTTACATTTGGTTATATTTATTTACACTAAACTGTATTAATAGTTTGTCAGTGCAAGATCCTCTCGTACACTGTAAATAAATATTTATTCAACCATCAATATACATCTACACGTATAGAAAACATCAAAATTAAACCATTTTACTGTGATAATAAAGCACAAACAGAACAATTCAAATTATGTAATCGAAAAGAAAAAAAATATGAATTAAATCAATTCAAAATAAAGTAAATTAAAAACACAGCAATGAAAAACAAGGTAAATCAGAACAAAAATGAAAATATCTAAATTAATGCAAATTACGTATACTAAGTGTAAAATTGTTTTAAATAATTTTTTATCTTTTTTTTGTCTTTCATCACAGTACCCAGTATATGTTTAGGTTATAGTTTCGGTATTATTAGTTCCTTAGTAAGTTCTGTCACCGTAAAAGTTACTTATTATTGGTATTGTCTGTAAGTCGTTCGTTATTTGTCGTAGTAAGTGATGAAACGTAACATTCTGAACCGCAAAATAAAATTTAATATTACAGCATATTTATATGATGTGTTGATAGTGCAGCAATACTTTTAAGTGATAATAAAACAATAAGATTAACATTAATTTACTTGGCAAAGAATTAAACTGTTTGTCTGTTAAGATATACATATGCATTGTTTCAATTATATTATTTTATTATACAGACGGGGAGCTGACCTTTTGCAAGTACCACTGCGCAAAATGCAAATGGCTGCCTCTACCATGTACATATGTTTGTACCTACATAATATGTAATATTTACCACAAAACGCATGTTGTATATTAAGTTATGTTTAGACAATTAGCATAATAATAAATTGTGAACCTTCTTACGTAATCTGCAGACATTTATCTATTTATATGAACGGGATTTTAATTTTATGTTTTGATTTGTTATTAACCAAAGAATTCATGTCCGATAATTTCTGCAATGGTGACGCTTTCGCAATAGCACACACTCATAATACCTATAAAACATAAAATCTTATAACTACCAAAACGAATTTTAATTTGATTTGATTTAAAAAAAAAATATTTAATTTGATGCAAGCTAAAAAGATGCTGAGAAATATGCTATCATCATGACACTTATTATTAAGAGTCTCCAGTGAGTTTTTTAAATATGATGGAGAAGAGAGAGTTGCTGACCACTGTCAAGAGACGCAGAGCCGCGTACTTTGGCCACATATACATGCACCACTCAGATGCCTACGAAATAATTTACTCTTTCTCCCCTCAACTTCAAAAACAAATGCAGGATTTAGGAAACCAACAAACAGAATGTGCAATGAATACAACAAAACCTTCCCAGACACACACATCTTCTCCAAATCATACGCAGCATTCAAACATGAAATAAGACACATTACAAAAATCCCCACAACACGCGAAGACATAAAATACATACACATACACCACTTGTACTTTTGAATTATGGCTTCATAATTTTTAATTTCAATATTTAACTATTTTTTTATATTTTATTTTTTTTGCCCCCTAATGTTTTTGTATAATCAATTTCTTAACTATTTCATTTCCTTAATGTTATTCTTTTATAATTTTTTTACTTGTTTTTATCATTTATCGCCTTTTATTTGTTATTGTGTTACTCTGCAAACTACATTGTGAATAATGTAAGGTTACAGATAAACGTCGACTTAACATATTGATATTAGTTATACACATTTATATTAACTGTATATAACTGTTTGTATTCCTTAATGACTAAATAAAATAAAATAAAATAAAATATTCCGTGGTGATAGATATGCCCTTCTACAGCTTATGATGGAAGGAAAGATAGAGGAAAGACGGAGTATAGGGCGTGAAAGAATATCTTGGCTAAAAAATCTCAGGCAGTGGTTTGGGATTCTGGATGCGGCGTCACTAATTAGGTTGGCAAGATCGGGTTGAGTTTGGTGTGATGGTCACCAGCCTCCGTTAGAAGCGACATAAGAATAGGTAGTGTTGATTAAAATTGCAAACTCGTAGCTCTTCACTGTTTGTTTAATACATAACTCGACTATATGCGTCTGACGTAGTCAGTTTGTTTAAAGCGTATCCCTTGGATGTAATAATAGCATACGTTTCACGTCCATACATAACCGCAATGATTATAATTCAAGTGGTTTAATTGTAATGGGTGAGAGTTAAAACAGTGGTGTGAAATTTGCATATCATTTGTATTACAAACCAACCGAACCGATTGACTATACTAAATATTTCTCATTAAAACGTCTCGGTCTTTTGTCTCAGGTTATTTTATTCAAATATATTTATCGATTAAAGGCCCCCATTCACGGTCGTGCCATCCTGCCAAACGGCTTGTCATCACTCCAAAATGCGCTCGTGAATGCGCCCAATTGGCCTGACACATCAAAATGGAATTCCAAACGATCGAAACTCTATATTACTGCGAAAACGGCGCGGCGCAACCTGTCGGCACTGCATGCTCGTGAGTGTGAAAACCAGCGGTACATTGCGCCGAGCTGTTTGACACTCTCGTGAATGCGATTGTATTTGATGTAGCTTTATCTTCAAATAACTTTTAACATACGGCTATTTGAGGATATGCATCCGAATAAATTTGATGAGTTATGTGCACGAAATAACAATTGGTACTAAGTCGGAGATAATCTCTACGACGTAATTTGTACGATTAGACCCCTTGTTATTCCGTTAGTCTGACCATGATATAACAAGACATGACCAAGTCTCTCAGATTGTTGATAATAATATTTGAAGGCCATCTAACTAACAAACCATCGCTCCAAAAAGACTTTCGTTCTCGGAACCAACCGGCGGTAGTTGTTGACGTTATTTGTCTTTGAAGGCAGGACCGAATCTACGATTTTCGGCGTCTGAAGCTATACATTTTAGAGGCGCCCAAGGTTTATTAGGAATTGTTAATTAATATTTACATATTTCCTGTGATATACTGTGTTTACACAGTTTATTACTAGTAATTACTTCTTCATATTGTAGGCTTAAAACTCCAAATAATAATACGGCCGTGTATATCAAACGTCATATAGCAAATATGTACCGTGGCTTACGATAGAGCAAGACTGCGCGCGAACCCATAATGTCAGTGCTGTTACCAGCTTCAACAATACGTAGTTCATTATGGTTCACTATTGAAATAGTTTCAAACATGTAACGTTTCTACGCGTTGTTAATTATATTTTGAATTGTTTAGTAAGTATAATTATTTTTTATTTGTTAAAAATAAGAAGATTTAGTATGTGAATGATGTTCTATAAAATAAAACTTCAAATCAAATTTGATAAGCATCCCCTTTTCCTTGATTTTATAGATAACTGTTCGATGCCGTTAAGAATAAAACTTTACTCTTAGAAACATTTTTTATCGTTTGGATTATGCTTCGGAGTGACTCGGCAATGTCCGATGTTACCCGAAGCCGAACGACTGTTGGAAGACTTCGTCACACACGAAGGTGGTTTCTCTCTGTCTAGCCGGACCAGTTGGAATGAGACGCGGCTAGTTTGTTGTGTTCTGTCGTGTTATATATATAAAAAAAAACAGAACATTATTATTTTCATCTAATGATTGAGTATTTCTGTCTTAAATGTTCCCTCATATATTTTAAAAAGAAACACAGTCTACTCATTACTTGCGAAGACAATTATGTAAGTAACTTAATAAAAATCAACGAATAATGAAATCGGAAAATTATTTACAACACAACCACTACAACACTTTGGATTGGTGAAAGATATTTGATAAAACAATAGTAATTTAATTAAAATTAAACATTCAACTAATTTCAGTGAAATTTATATTCTTTTGCTGTATCGGCCGATACATATTTATTTGCATTCGACGCAACTGTATAATTCACACCTGTGGTGGTTAAGGCCCTGGTTGGTACAATAAAGTAAATGAATTTTTAATTACTCAACACGGGAGTAACGGGTGTCAGCCGGTGTTGAGCTAAAGGTGAACTAGTATTAAGAAATGTATGGTTTTTCAATATTATCATTAAAATATTATTATGTGTGCTTGCTTGTATTTAGCAGTTTTTGTTGCATTCAAATACACAACCAAACAGGTTTAATATTAAGTACCTATCATATATGTGCGTGGTTTTGTGGGCAGTTATATTAGAAATACCATGGGTTTTTTTTCAAATTTAAATAAACTTCCTGAAACTTTATCAATATTTAAAAAAAAATTAATTCGATGGATCAGTGGCCGAACGGGCATCGCACTGGCTTATATAGTAATCCAGTTATGGCAAGTTCGAACCCCATTTATGGCAATTATGATATACCACCTAATACACTATGAATTAACGTGTTAGTAAGGCTTTACAATCGCGTGCGTAAAAAAGGATTTATAGGTGATTTAAATTTATCGACAACCCAAAATTTGTTGATTTTTTTGTATTGATTTTAACAAACCTGTCTTGAATTGAAAAAAAATATTGGTCATATATATATTTTTTATTTTTTTAAATGAAGCTTCTCGGGCAACTAATAGGTACTATGTCAAATAATTATTTAACACGTACCCACTAACAAGTTGCCACATTCTGGAGACTTACAGATCCAGACTGAAAGCATAATTAAAAACTGTGTCTCCACCGGGAATCGAACGAGGGGCCCTTGGATCAGCAGTCAGATACCTAACCAACTGAACCACGAAGGCCGACAATTTGATATTATGCAATCTTTTAGCACATAAAAGCTTTATTTATATACGATACATAATTATGGAGTAATATAAAAAATGTTATTGAAAAGGATATTTTCAATAATCTTTTTAGGGAATCTATGCTGAATTTTGTAATCATATAACGAATATTCCCTAGAGAAATATTGAAAATAATTATAGCATTTTTTTAAGAAACACACTGTTAACATATTTGAGAAATTTTATTTCAATATACGCTATTTAGATTTATATGTTCTCTTAAAATATAAATAAAATAAATAAATTAATAAAAAAAGAACATTACATAATATATATTATTTATTTAATACATACGATTTAAATAGCCTTTTGCAACAAGAAATATAAAATACAAGACGCACTCGATAATAATTATAATAAAAACGTACCTATAGAAAAGACAAAAAACCTTAAAGCAAAAAAAACGTTTATTATTGTATCTTTAGAAGATAAAAAAATATAATTATTGCGTCGAATAGCTGACTTTCTATATTCAATAAAATACGGTTTATTTACCGAATATACCTACGTTACAAACGAAGGTAGGTAGGTATATTTAGCGTTTTTTATTTTACAGAAATAAAAAAGTACATTTTAAAATTAGGATACAAAAGGAAACAACTAAATATTGAAATTATGGATACTTAAACACCTAATATCAAATTCCTCTCCTTTTTTTTTCTTCATCCCTTTTTTATAGACTTGTGTTGTGTTACGCTTTAATATTTTTGCTGTTGTATATAATTCTCGTTTAATTTATTTTGTCTTGCTCTGTGTCCTGTCTGGTAGCAGGGGCGTACCAAGAACCTTCAGACTAGGCAAACCCTGAACGAAAATCGGGAAATATAGAAAATTTAATGTTTTTTTGGTATCATTGTTCATTTGAGTGGCCATGAAAATATTTTAAAATCACATACCAAATAATATTTAAATTTGTGGCCCTGTCAAGCATCGTGTATGCACACGGTTCAATTTTAAATCGTGTAGTATGGTTTCAATAAAACAGTCAAAAAATTATTAGGTCTTGAATTTCTTAACATAATATTCATAGGCAAGTTAAGATTTTTGCCTTCTCTAAGCAATTCCGCTACTGTCTGGTAGGTAGGTTAACACACCTGTTTATAATAGATTTTTGTATATTGTGTTAGTTCAAAAAGATAAATAAATACTACAGTAGAATTTTGAAATATAGTGTCTCATAAACCCATTCTCATCTGCCCATATTTTTTTTACATTAAACAATACTCCGCATATCATAATAGGTATACCGCTGGGCACTGTTATATAATAACTAGTATACACATACACAATGAAATATTAGGTTCCTTTGTTACGCTCGTTGAAGTCATTTACATACAACGCTGTTTCAACAAAATACTGGATTTATTAGATCAAGGTATTATTATTTCTTTGTGAGCGAAATTTTTGTATAGGATATGTTTTTAGCTCCACTTTGAAGCGAAGTGTGATTTTAATTAAATTGTGATTAAAAACATACGAAATATTTATGGAAAAAGCCGCCATTCGGCAATTTCTTCCAACCTGATAACAAAGTTTGTGTATGGTTTTTCAAATAGAATTATGAATTATGGACATAAATGAAAATCACTGAGAAAATAATATAATAATAATACGGCCGACCGCCGTGGCACAGTTGGTAAGTCGTTTGGTTTCTGTGCGGGCGTCCTGGGTTCGATTACCAGCAGAGGAGAAATTTATTTAAATTTATTTCTCACGCAAATATTGCTTCTCTGGGCTGGAAACACTGGTAAGTTGGAAGAAATTGCCATATGGCAATAAACTCGCCACTTGCGCAGGGTGCAAGGAAGTGTTCATTACTATTTTTATTTATTAAAATAATAAGTCATAAACAATGACACGAAAAATGCCGTTTGACATTAAACTCTGCAAAAACCAGGAAATTAAAGTTTAATTTTTATCTTGATATAGCATACATATTACAATTCTGGAAAATGTCATAACTTTACAATCATTTTATGTTTCATATAAAATATCAGGTTCCTTTATTACGTTCGTTGAAGTTATTTATATACTAACATGTTTTACTTTTATGTATTATTATTTTTAGTGAGCAATATATTAATTTAAAAGTAGGTACCTTCGTTGAATACTGCTCACGATACAGGGACGTCACTAGGATATTGGAGAGCAAATTCGCCTACCTACTGACTTCCATTAAAAAGGGCATGCCCTCGCTTATTTCTATATTGTGTCCTGTCACCTAAAAAAACCGTTGCATGTTTGGTTATATTTTAAGTATATCTTAATGGTGTCATTTTAAAAGACTATTGTGTCATTTATTTTTAAAAAAAGAGTATAGATTTTTGTAAACGTCTGCACTTATATATGTTATAACACTGGCTTAGCAACCGCACTCTAGTTGCCTCGGCCGATTTCGTACCTATAGCACAAGCTTTTACGCTTAATTTAGGGCATGTGGTTATGAGAATGTGTATGTTCCTTTCACAGAGACGTATCCATTACTAAAAAATGCAGTTGTAATGAGATCGCTAAAAAGAATTTTTAGGAAAACTATATATAAGATATAGAAAAATGTCAATAATTGAATGAAAGTGAACATGTGAAGGAAGAACGCCTGACGAAGAAAATATACAAGGCTGACAGAAATGGAGCCAGATATTGACATGGTCCAAGAAAAGGATGGCACACAAAGGATGGAAGGAAATGTAAGGAGTATGGAAACATACCAACGTGTGTGAAACAATGTAAACATACTGAATGTCTCAAGCAAGGAAATGAGTCAAGATAAAATAATTTGACACTAGGTTCTCTCTACCTCATGAGGGACATGTTGTGATGGTTTGTATGTAGCAAAGTTTTTTGACATGCATATTAGGTTGGCAATTGAAAACAGCATATTAAATAAATTATAAAAATAAATTATTTGGTCTGTTAATATATAAATAATAATAATAATTAATTTCCCAATGAAATGAAAATACTTTCTTGACTCATTGTTTCTTTCTTCCGTCTTTTACTAATTTCCCATCGTTCCATTTCTTCGCGAATTAATTTTGTTCGACAGTCGATTTCACATTTGCAAAGCGAATTATTTATAAACGACACGATGACGAAAATTTAGTAAAACCGAAATTAGTTTATATATTATAAATAGGGTATATAACGCTAAATCTAATGACTGAAATGTGATAAATTATATAAAAACCGCCAGATGCACTATGAATTCGAGTTTTATACCCTAAACAGGTATGGAAAAATGGCTAAACACCCTATAAATAATTTCAATAGGAGAGAGAGAATATCACGTCTAGTCTCTTAGATATTCTAAAAAACTATTAACCTCTATTTTCACCCCTTTAAAGGCACAATTTCCAAAAGTCCTGTTTTGTCATTGAACCAATTTGTTTCCAAATTTCACTTATCTCTCTATGAATAGCCGTTTGGACTTTGCGTTGATAATGTGAGTATGTCAGTAAGAACACTCTGATATAGATGAAATGATTCAAAAAATTTTACAAGGATGTGTGGATACTAATTACAGAGAATGTACATTTATTTTTACAAAACCATAGCTACGCGAGTTACGCAGGTCAGCATGTTTTTTTTTTATATTTGACTATCTAAAAGTGTTATTTACAAACGTGGCTCAAATATTGTTGAACTACAATTTGTTCCCTTTTCTTATTTATAAACATGGATCGAGAGTTGAACCGTGATTCAACTCAAATGTCAAATTGAACCAGCGCACTGGTTCAACTTGACATTTCATAATTATGGAGTACCTATGACCATCTCTCTCTCTCTCCGATGGCGCTACAGCCCATATCGAGCCTTGGCCTCCTTCAACAAGCGCCTCCAACTCATTCTGTCCTCGGCTGCCGTCCTCCAGCCAGTCACCTGAAGGAGCTGCTCTGCATCCCTCCTGACCTCATTCTCCCACCTCAGCCTGGGTCTTCCCACTCGTCTTCTTCCACCTGGGTGTTCATTCAGTATCCTTTTGGGGACGCGTGATTCTGGCATTCTTTGTACGTGTCCAGCCCATCTCAACCTAAACAGTTTTAAGTGTGTTGAGATGCTTGGGGCCTGGTATATTTCGTACAGCTCGTCGTTTGTGCGAATACGCCA
Source organism: Molanna angustata (assembly GCA_963576475.1). Classification (NCBI taxonomy): domain Eukaryota; kingdom Metazoa; phylum Arthropoda; class Insecta; order Trichoptera; family Molannidae; genus Molanna; species Molanna angustata. The sequence goes on along the minus strand of OY754965.1, from coordinate 48,481,386 downwards.
TTGGTCTCCCTCTTTTTTTTTTTTTTTCTGTGGACGCTACGTGACTTAAACACTGGCAGTAAGGAAAATATGTTTTATTGGATGCTGTTATTCGTTTCCTGATTTCTGCTGGATCCTCAATACTCTCTGTTAGACTGGATCCCAGGTAGGTAAACTGATCCACCACTTCAAAGGTGTAATTATCTTTGTATTGGATAGTGCCTCTTGATCTGTGCGATGGGTTTCTGCTTTGTGTCATCATTTTTGTTTTATCCACATTTATTTGCAGTCCCACATCTCGTGCGGCTGTTTCCAAGAGATGTTCAAGCACAATATTGAACAGAGTAGGAGCCAGCCCATCTCCCTGTTTCAATCCTTGCGACACTGAGAATTCTTCCGTCAGCTCTCCGTCTACTTTGACCTGACATCTGGAGTCCGTCATGGTTGATTTGACAAGTCTAACCAGTTTTGGGGGTATTTGGAATTGGAGTAATATGTCGTATAAACATTCCCGGTCTATGCTATCATATGCTTGTCTAAAGTATGACCATAAGAATGCAATATCATGAGTATAAAACAGTTATACATTACACAAACGCTTTGTAGATTTTTTTATAAATATTGTATTTGCTGAAAGAATACAACAAATCTGTACTACCAGAACAGGCACATCCCTAAACTTTATGACAGTCTATACTAAAACTTCTTTTTGGCAGCGAAGTTACTGTTATCAGGTTCCAATAATATTCAATATTCTTTCCGACTATCTAAAATCAATCAATCCCTCTATCAAATTTTAAAAAATATCAACTTGTTTGTATTGTCTGAGGATGGCAAAAGTATTCTTTTATCATTAACCTTCCTAAGTTGAAATATGTATTTTCTTTCTTTTTAATTTTATTTACAATACTCATGGTTACCCTACATATTATATTTTTACTATATTTTTTGTTATTGTATTATTTGTCATTTATATTATTTAAAAAATATTGTTGCAAGTGGTTTATAAGTACCCAACTGACGACATTATTGACATATTGTTTTCTATAGTATTATTTTTGTGTCATTTATGTCTGTCAAAAATGTGAATTTATTTAACCTCGATACAGGTTTATCCTAATGAGGTTGAATACATTATATAATATTAATTGTACTCAAAAAATTGTAAGATTTTTATAAATAAATAAGATATGAGATAAACACATAAAAAGTGATTTAATTAATTAGAAATTCAAACAAAAATATCGGATGTGTAAAAGTGCAATAACTAGAGTTTGACAGAACTATAGTGTGGCACGCTTGTGTACCGTGCCGCGCATACTGTTATGTCGTCATGACAACCAACTTAACTAAACTAAATTCGGTGCTGTCGTATGAAATAGAGCTCAAAATCGAGATCATTTGAACTGCAGTTCAATTTTTTTTATAAATAAGGTTTCGGTTGGACGTGGAATATGACTTTGAACCGGGTTCAGGTTATTTAAAGAATTTTTATAAATAACAGTGTAATAGTTTATATATATTTATATATAAATACCCGGGCTACGCCGGCTCAATTTGGTTAGTTTTACGATAACAACGAACAACTCCAAGACATAACATGATATGAGTTGTTACGTCCATCTCACACAGAAGAAAATGTTTTTTGCTGTATGCAGTATAATGTGTCCCCACTAATTTCTTTACCCTAGTTTCAACCTGTTTTGAGCCATTATCACAAGTTGGTACCAACTCACTTGTAACAGCCATATACTACACAATATATATGTATATTGATCGCCGCGAAATAGTGGTGTATCGTTTGACTTTTATACCGGCGTCCTGGGTTCGATTCCAATTCTTGCTTCTTTGGGTTAGAAACATCTATTGGGCAAAAAAACTCACCATTCACAAGGTGACAGAAACAGTACTAAAAATATATTTATGAAAAAAAAATGATTAACCCGATTTATATAGTGTGACTCGCGTGTGCGAGTGACACCATATAAATTGAGTTAATCGTTTATAGTAAAAACAGAGATGATGTGAGGTTAAGTTTTAATTATCCTCATAATAAAACATAATAATACAAAAATTACATACTACATTTAAAATTAATTAAATTATTTTTTTTAACATTGTATTGGGTGTACGGATCTGCATATTAAGCTTTATTTAATGTTTGTGTATTTTTGTCTGTATATGTTTTGTTTCCTGTTAAAATAAATAAATAATTAAAACCCCCGTTGCTCTAATTTGATAATACTGATTGTAATAAACTGTTATTAGCATAGGGTGCAAGAAGTGTTTATATAAGACTCTGTGAATACAAGTGTGTATTTTTATATTTATAAGTTTAAATTCATATTTTTTATTTAAAAAAATATATATTCTACATTGTGAACAATAAATTTAATGATACAAAATACTACTTTCATAAAAATAAAGATTTTCTTTTTTGTAAATCGATATGAACAAGTTAAGTTTCGATCGAAATAAAGCATGACTGAATTTATTCAGCCATATTTTCCGTCCTCGAAACGTATGTCTATTATAAAGTCTATACGATCGTTGCAAAATCGAAATGATTTGAAACAATTTATTTTATAGTCGTTTCATAACCAGCGAAAGAGTTGGTATTATATTTTACCATTCAAGTTAGGTAACAACATTTCTTTGTACAGTGCAATAAGGTTTAATTTTACCTGACTTTGCGTTTTCTAAAAGCTCCTATGACAGCTGCGATCACAGACGTGAAAACGCGTTCAAATCCAAAAATATTAATTCCAATATGTGGAAATGGAATCAGAAATCACAAGCGAAAAACGACACAAAAACAGTATAATTTAAAGAATAAATAAACAAGATTAAGACACTGCAACAAATATTACTCCGATTTTAATATTCAATAATGTCGTCGAATTCGACAGCCGATTAAATAAATATCAGACACAAAAGAAATCGAAAGCAGTTTAAAAATAGTATGGCGAATCTGTGTCTTTCACTCTCTATGGCCGGTTGTTGTTTTCAAATTTGACTTTAGAACTCTTTTTTTTTTCTTTCACACAAGATGGTGGACGGCGCGAAATGTAAACACGAACGCGACCGATCTCGGCCGAAGTGCTTGGCGAACTGAATGGTAGGAGTCTTCGGCAGCTCTCGCCGATGACGGAGCCGTAGCAAGAAGTCGACAGGCTTAGAGAACTCGTACAGTACGTTAATTGGCGTTTTTTTATTACACCAGTAATAGTGTTATTGATAAGTTTCGATTTTTTATTGAACACGAGTAGTGTTAAAATTAAAAATGGACACGCATTAGACGGATTATAGACGAGTCGACGGTATCGTAATGATTGTATAAATATACATCGTTGAACTGAATTTGGTATAATAAATGCATAGTTCTGTCATATACTGAATCAATCACTAGTTAATTTAATTAAAAGTGCTAATTTTCATGTATGTCTGTCGTCAATAAATCATAATGATATTAGATATTATAGAAAATGGATTCTATAATTCGTGCTAGTCAGAGTTATCAATGGGTAGTCATTCAGGTATAGCTTTGAAGACCTGTATAAATCTTTCAAAGTTCTGGATATACGACAACTGTACACTAGATCAATTGTGTATTTATTTTTCCAAAACGAATCAAATTTCACGAAACTAAACACAAAGACAACATGAAGCAAAAAATCGGAAAGCTATCGAGTTACGAAATGAATACCAAATTTGGGCAAAAGATTTTTTTACATATATTAGACCACGAATATTATAAAACTGCCATCGGCATTTAAAGGTTAAAAAAAGTCGAAATGTCAGGAAAAAAGTGGCTACTTAAAGTTGGTATAAATCAAAATTAAATAAATTTTTCAGAAATAATATAACTAATGTCTTTCTACTCTATATCGTATTTTTCATGGTTGTTTTTACTGTGAATTTTATATTGTTATGATTGTAATTTTTTTTGTCTTTTTCTTGTTCATTTTATTTTATTGTTTTTTTCTGTATAATATGTATGTGTAATATTTTGTATATATTTTATAATTATAAAATGAAATAACTATTCAAACTTTAAGTACAGGTAGTTTAGTGAAGCAGTTATCTTTAATAAATTTTCTTTATAATATTGTGATATTTATATAATGGCCGACGCCGGTGGGTTGTGGCCGACGATAAACTCCTCACTAACAAGTCATTCTATAAAGTTTTTAAATTTTGTATGGAAAATATTCAGCATTTTCATGAAATGAGTTTTTTAAATTATTTTCTATTTTAATATGAAAACTTGATAACTTTTCAATGCCATTTTATGAAATTGATGTGCCCTTCTACTAACTTAAAAATAAAAATTTAAAATTTTTAAATTTTTGAGCTTGGTGTCACTTTGAAATATTTGACAGCTAAAAAAATCGAGAAGCACTATTCAGATATCCTTCAAAATCTAATGGGGTCTAAGCGAGTATTAGATATACATATTTGTACAATTTGAATCAAATGAGTACTTTAGTCTATAATCGATAAAGTAAAATAAACACGCCGTACATAGCACACACACACAGGATACATTCTGATGAAACTTTCAGAATACAATCTCAGCATGATACTAGTAGATAATCTGCAATAAAAAAATACCCTTAAAAATTTCGAAAGCATAACTTCCCACTATATCCCCTTGGGTTAGTGAGGAGTAAAAAAAAAGTTGACTGAAAACGCAGCTTTGAATATATTATATCCTTACACATTTTATATATATTTGCGTATTTATTTTACACAAAGGCGAGTTTATTGCCATCAGGCAATCTCTATCAAATTCAATATAAAACTATGTGAAGACGATTATACTCATAGTACAAGATAAGTTTTGAGATTCTTTTAGAGAAAATCCTCATAAAATTTGAAATTGTCTCTCCATTATTACGTTAGTAGGTACCTACTACATACTTATCAAAAAAGGGAGAAAATTAATGATCAACGATTGAATTCCTTTTTTCTATATTTTTACATACCAATACATAATACAAAACATTACGGTATAATCCCAGAGTTATGACACATGCGTATATACCCACACATCAGTCGCGTGTCACCTTAAAAGGCACTACATTAAAAATGTGTGATGGTGAACCTCATTGCTGAACTATGTAAGATGTTATTGTTGCCTGTTGTATTATAGATTCCTCGGCTCTTAAGGGATACTCGAAAACGATGATAAAAGAGTGGAAACACTATTCTAAGGCGGTGCGTCACAGTAATAATTATATATTTTTAAATTATTTCCTGAATGGCACAACGATAAAATCACTTATTAATAACAATATTTTTTCTTTTTACACATTCAGTTTTGTATAAATTAAGTGCCATTCTAACATGAAAAATATCATATTTGTATGCATGAAATACTTATTTTCTTTTGTAATTTTTATTCAGTAGCTATAGGCTCAATGTAATTTATGGCCAATAATTATTATAACATATTTAAATCAAAGTTTCCGTATTCGCGAGTATTTTAAACTAAATACCAACTCATTATATTGTAATATTTGGAGTGAGGCACCGGCTAAGAATAGTGCTTCCACTCCGTCGAGTAATTGAAAATACAACCAAGGTTCCCATCAACCAAAGTGTCTGTCAATGTAAGACGTTATTTATAATAGTCTGTAATATGTAGTAAATATAAAAAAAAACACTTTATTCTATGTATAACTGACGTGTTAAATTGGTAATTTTCAACACTTAAAAAGCAGTTATCTCCGAAAGCTGCCACTACTCAGGGTTCAAATTATCAAATCGTTGTTACATACCTGCTGTGGTGGTTTACAGAAAAATCACACTTAATACTATAACTGAAGTATAAGTATTTATTTTGAATGAGTACATTATAGGTACATATTAGGTAGGTATATTAAATAACATTAAGTTAACTCCGCTGTTTAGGACACGTGCATCGCAAGGAAGATGACCAGACATCAAAAAGAATCCTCACATCACGTCCAGAAGGAAAAAGAGGTGTGGGAAGGTCGAAACTATTATGGATGGACGGAGTCGAGTAGGACCTTCAGATAACCGGTGTGCGGAATTGGTGAGAAAAGGCCATACATAGGGTGCAATGGAGACATTCCTTGAGGAGGCCAAGGCCCATCCTGGGCTGTGGAGCCAATGATGATACTTTAAATGCAGTGTCTGCAAGGTTTCAGAGTTCTCCGGACTCCTCATAAGCAGAACTGGTGGTGATGTTGGAAGAACATTCGGTCGTGTACATACATACAACATACACTACTCCATTTTAGTAGTCAAATTATCAAATCAAGATATATTATTTACTTACAGTTGGCAATACTTGATTGACAATAAAACATACATGAAGATAATTGATGATTATATGATATGCACATTTTTTACTCCTAAATAATTGTGATGATTACTTTACCAATTTGAAAAAATCCAATGCACAAATATGGTCTCGTGGTTGTCTGGCTATTTTTTTATTACAAAAAAATAAATAATATGTATATGTCCTTTTAATAAGTATATTGTATATACATCCTTATTAACTAAGCATAAATGGTTGTGTTATGAGTGAACGAAATTGGTCGTGGATTCGAACTCGCGACCGATGAATTAATAACCCATCGCTCGAACCACTATGCCACCATCAATCTTTATATGTCATTTATATTTTATTTATGTCAGTTTATACAATATTTAATTCTATATGAATTCACAACATAACCATAACCAAAAAAAAAATACTGAGTACCTATTCAACTATCCCGTATTATGTTTATGGCTCTATTGATATTTTTTTGCAATTTAATATATATTTATTTATTTATTTATTCATTTATTTATTTACGGCAAATTGCCTTTTACAAACATGAACAACAATTAAGTACACACATTGAAATTACAAAATAAAATAATAAAACTATCATAAACATAAAAGAAAAAGAAGGTACTGTAACAAAATTAGTAAATATAAAAAATAATATTAAGTGGAAAAAAAATACAATTTAAAGTAAAAGATATAGGTACTTAGGTTGAGACATAAAAATCATTAAAATATACTAAAATAATATACCTACGCACTTAGAAAAAATAATAATTATCATAAAAAAAAAACTAGTATATCATAAAATATATCGTATACGAATATAAAAAGAGACCTATAAAGGTCGAATTTGAAATGAGCTTTATAAAGGTCGAATATAAAAAGACATAAAGGTCGAATATAAAAAGACTTATAAAGGTCGAATATAAAAAAGACTTATAAATATAAAGGTCGAATATAAAAAGAGACTTATAAAGGACAAATAACTTCGACTTTTTAATTTTTTATTTTATATATTTTTTTGGCATATTTTTTTGTTTCATTTGTTCCTTGATATTGATATATTTTTATTGGACTTATTTAACTGTGTATTTTACTTCGTGGTCTATAAATAGGTATATGTTTTAATTTTATAATTATGAAAGAGCCAATTTAATACAATTAAAATAAAATAAATAATCAAACATTACTTTTGCTTTTTATTAATTACTTTTGCATAAAAATATAAAATGACTGATAAAAAATAAAAAAAAAAATAAGGAAATGAAAACTATCAAATTTGGCAATTTGTAAAGTGAAAATTTTTCCATACCAGCTTCTATTATTGTTCCAAAATCATGTGAAAATAAGCACGCTGGATGGGCACACTTCTTAAGAAAAACAGGATTGAAAAAAAAAATTAGAAAGTGTATTTTCATATCAACAATTTAGAAATGTATTTTCATGTCCCGTACGAAGAATGGACACATAATATACCGACCAATAATCATATATTTGATGTATTTACATAATTAAGGACGTTAAACTCACATTATTGGGGTCATAGGTTCAAATTCTATCTTTATTTGATAACATTCATGTCTTGTTATAAACCCATTCTGAATGTAGTGTCTTTTTAGGTGAAACTGGTGTGAGGGTGCACATGCATGTGTTGCTTCTTTTTACAAATAAAAAATCAGGATATTGAAATTATTTTTGCTATACAAAACACATACATATATACATATATAACGTATATAATTCAATACACCGTACTTATTTTTATTTTATTTTCTTTGGGAAGCTACAGCTTATTTACAGTTTAATGATACAATATTATTTTTACAGTGTTAGAGCAAAAAAAAAAGCATTTCATCAACATAATATAAAAACAACAAGCCAAAAAAAATCATACACACACCTTCATACACACACACACACACACCATTACACACCCTCATACATACATACATATATACATACATACACACATATATACAACAACTAGGGAAGAGAAGAGAAAGGAGAGAAGAGAGACTAGGAGGACAGGACAGAGGGATATTGGTTGCGCATCACCTTCAGAACATCATGTCTAAATCTATAATATTTCGCGTTGAATATGTCTATCTCAGCTGAGAATGTATTGTTATATTGGCTGCATATGCGTATAATTGTAGCATTTTTCCTGATATTTGTTCTACTTGTTGGAACGTGAAGTAATTGAGGTCTACGAACCATTCTACCTGGAACATGGATACCTACTAGGTTGACAAGTTCAGGCGAGTCTATTGCATTGTTCAAAATTTTATGCAGCAAATTTTAGCAAAATTTTAGTTTATGCAATCAATCATAAAATAAGCAAACACGACCAATCATAAAATAAGCAAAATTTTATTTTATGCAAATTTTATGATTGGGATTCTCCAACATTCAAACGTATCAAAACTATGATATTTAAGTGACTCTCGATAATTATTGAAGTGAAGGTGAATTTTATGATTTATATAATTTATGATTTTTTTTATGTACTTTCTCGATTCTTGTGATGTGTACTGCGTAGAAAGGAGACCTAATTTGAGTACAGAATTCTAGCTGAGGGCGTATGTATGTGGTGTATAAAATGTATAAGGTTTTAATGTTACTGAATGGCCGGCATGTGCGAATAATAAATCCTAACATCTTATTTGCTTTACTTATGATATTATCAATATTGTTTATGTAATTTAATTTAGAGTCAAGTATCACACCTTCTTCTTCTTCTTCTTCAGCCCTCTGTCTTCCACTGCTGGATATAGGCCTCTTCCATATTCTTCCACTTCCTTCTATCGGTTGCTGCTTGCAGCCAATTTCTACCCCCCACAGCGGCTATGTCGTCAGACCATCTTTTTTGAGGTCTTCCGACGCCTCTCTTACTTTCCCAAGGTCTCCATCTCAATATTTTAAGGGTCCATCTTGCGGGTTCCTGTCTAGCAATATGTCCCGCCCATTGCCATTTCAATGTAGCTACGTGATCCATGACGTCCGCTACTCTGGTCCTTTTCCTAATTTCCTCATTTCTTATTCTGTCTCTTAGGCTTATACCAAGCATGGATCTTTCCATGGATCGCTGTGTGCATTTGAGTTTTTCTACATTTCTTTTTGTAAGGGCCATGGTCTCCAATGCATATGTAGTATCACACCTAGGTCTCTTATATAATTGACTTCCTTTATGTCAGAGTCGTTAAAGGTATGCGTGAAATTTATCTTGTTTATATTGAGAGTAAATATTATAAAATATGTAATAAGTAATAAAAAATATGGATGCGTTATCAACTCCAGTCAGAATATTATATTATAGTACCTAAGGAATTTACCTAAATACTATGGAGTTTATTTTAAAATTAAATTAAACATGGTAGGTAGTTGTAATCTAATACTTTCACATATGACCGATTTTAAATATATCGGCCACCGTATTGTTAAACATTCACAGCGGGCCGATATGAGCTGTGTGTTCATTGCGTTATGTTAGGCTGAGGTGGTATTTTGTATGAAGAAATTGCGTCAATCGACTGACGATTATGCACCTTAATCGTTATCTTTTCAAAGGCCACCATTGAACCGATAAAATGTAACGAAATAATAACGTAAACAAGTTGTTTTAATGTCGAAATATACATTTTTTTGGCAGTGAAAATGATGTTTGCGAATTTCATTGCAAGCGATATTAATTTACCTTACGTAGAGCAAACATCAATAGAACTCTATTGTACGTGTAAAAGGTCCGCGAACTTTAACATGTACAGTAAGTAGAATAATTTTTATTTAATTTATTTATTTATTTGGAAAACAAACACGATACAATGATATAAGTAAAGAATAGAATATGATAATATAAAAAACGAATGGGTTGTGGCCAACGCTATGCTCCTCAATAATAAGTCACTCCACAAAGTATTCAAGTTTTGTATGGAAAAATTCAACATTTTTATGAAATGGGTTTTTTCAATATTATTTATTTAAATATTTTATTGTGAAAACATGATATTTCCTCAAAGGCATTTTATGTAAGTAAGTGCCTTTTTAACATTTTTAAAATAAAAATTTCAAATTTTCTGAGCTTGGGGTCACTTTGAAATATTTGACAGTTAAAAAAATTGAGAAGCACTATTCAGATATCCTTCTAAATCTTATGGGGTCTGAGTGAGTATTAGATAATATACAAATTTGCAAAATTTGAAAATAATCGAATGAATACATTAGTGTATAATCGATAAAGTAAAATAAACCCGCCGTACATAGCACATAGCACACAGCACACACACAGATACATTGTGATGAAACATTCAGAATACAATCTCAGTATGATACTAGTTGATAAAATAATAAACTACATAATAGCTAATAACAATAAAAAAAGCCTTAAAAATTGCGTAACAACAACTCCCCACTATATCCCCTTGGGGTAGTGAGTAGTAAAAATGATTAGTTCATTGCATCCCAATAATATGTTTTCACATAAGATATGGTATTATGTAGATATGTGTTATATTGTATGTATGTATGTATGTATGCGAGATAGATTAATTATAATCGAATAATTGTAATCTATGTTTTGAAATCTGCTTGTGATGTATGTATTGTACCTATTTATTATATCGAAATGTTTAAAGATGGAGGGATAGCTGGGGGTCCACCTCGCAGGAAGAGCAGGCCTCTTAAAAAACAGACCTGAAGGTCTATTCAAAAGAAGAAGAAGAAGAAGAAGTTTAAAGTTTGTATTGCAGTTGGAGGAACTCCGTCTAATGTAATTGTTTTGTGAATAGTTTGTGTAACACCGGTCGACATAGAATAATCTGTATTTTGTATTGAATTTGTAACACATATTATGTGTAAATTTTAGCTTTATGTACTTCTTCTTCATATAAATTTTAATGCTCTGCCCCTGGCCGCTATTGCGGCCCAACCCCCAACGGCCTCTACGCGGCAGTTATAAATATCATCAAATATACCATTTAGGACATTACACAACATATAAAAACTAAATATCTTTACGCGAAAACGTTAAAATCAAGTAATAAAATACAGTATTTTTATAGTAAAAATGCGGAAATTATAAAAAAAAATATTTTCGACAATGTTTTGAAAGAAATTCGTTATGTGAAATGCGTGCGTATGGGCTGAACTCTCCTCAAGTTCATGGTTTAATATTTAAATCGATTATAAAAATCTGACTATTATTTAATTCTTTTTTTTTATTATTGACTTAATCTTTGTTAACTAATGTTTCTGATTAATAACGGCTGCAACATCCTTTTATAGGTGAAAAGCCTTAAGAGAAAAAAAAAATGCGTGCGAACGTTACAAACATTGACAATTTGAATGTATATTCGAAATATCATTTAGAACAGTACACAACAGCTAAGACTGAATATCTTTTTATAATAATACAATAATAATGATAAATTATACATATGTATATAATTAAATAATGCGATAAAAAGAAAACATGGCTGTGCCTTATTAAAAAAAAAAAAAAAAGAAAACATTACCTGTCATATCTTTTTGCGTATTTTTATGACATATTGAAAGCAATGTTGTCAGTGTTCAAAATGGATATTCCGCAGATTTTTACGGTTAAAATTTATTCTGAATGTTTAAAATTCCTTTTTAAACAATAATATTATCCATTTTTGCAGAAAATACATTTTAAACGATTGATTTGTACTTTTTCGCATCAATTTATTTTATATTTTAAATAAAAATTTCGAACGCGAAAATTGATTAAGGATAATTATTTCACTGGCAATCCGTTGAAGGACGAAAAAAATGGCGTACAGTTATTATATTATAGATAGATAGATGTGGATAACTAATTGTATATACCTACTAATGAATTTTTAATTCTAATGCGTATGGTCAACTATCGGTGCCTCCACCTCAGTTATAAATTTATTATATAACATAGACACAAATATATTAATAACAACAAATTTGTCTAGACTCAACATTATTATTAATATCTACAACAATAAATATATATTAATTGTCAAAAGCAAAAGGCTTAATAATTGTCGATATTTCTTTAACAAAGTATTGATTAACTTATATAATTTTCTACTGTGACAATTAGTTTATGACAATAATTATTTCCTGTATTGAATTTGTTGTAGGTATTTCGTAATAATTGGCTAATAAAACATCGTTATGTCGTTTTCATAATGAGATTTGAAATGGGTCCAATTCAGGCATCGGCGCTCTGAATACAAAAGCAGTATCTGAACACCCTTTTCCAGAAATCATAAAATATTACACCATCAAACTGTAAATAAATCCGTCTATGAACAGTATTACGTACGTTAAGAAATTATGCTCCTTTCCATACATAGTTCTATAGTTTTTTTTTCCATACATACACGAACCAGTCGCTTCTTGAACTCTTTTATGAACACAACAGCCCGACTGTGGAACGATTTTCCGATTCTGTGTTCCACCTTCTCACAACCCGAGTCTTTTTAAGATTCTAATTTTTCTCATGCAGATTGCAAGCCCTTTGTTTACCTGTTTAAGGGTGTTGTTTTTATTGAAAAATACATACACACCATCACGCCATATCTCTTTCGAGGTAGACGGAAAGAACTGATCGCCATACTCCTCTATTTTGGATACAATCCTGGATTCCTTTAAATCCATACATCGTCTCATATATGCTAGTCGATTTATTGTTCAAGATTCTTATGTTTCTTTCTTTCAAAATATCATTCACATGCTCATACCAACCCTTTCTGGGACGGCCCCTGCTATACACTCCCTGCTATTTTTCGCTCTAGTCGTTCATCGTTCATTCTTTCAATATGTCCAAACCACCTCAGAGTATTCACTTTTATTTTACTTAAAAATCTTTTATATCTTGAATCATCTCATTATGTACTAATTTTTATGCTATCATATATTATTCTGTTACATATTCTTCTTAGTGATCTCATTTCTACAGCATTTATTCTAGTGTCATGTTACTTTTGCCACGTCCAAGTTTCACTGGCATAAGTCACGTTAACGTTGACGTATTCATGTTTTGTTATTAATAATTATTGACCACTTTTATGAATTTCTAAAGTAGGCATTCATGCCATGTCTATATTATTATGATAATGAGGGAACTATTTTGGTAAATATACAACATTCATTGTTGTCTTTTGTAATTTAAATTAAATATATAAATAAATGTCTAGGTTTCACTAACAAACATTAAAGATGACACTACAATATCATTTTCCTATACTAATTAATTAAATGTCAAAACATACGTATTGTTAATTGTAATAATGAAAACAAATGTTAACTATACATACCTATATGTTTCACTTATATAGTTAACATTTGTTGTACATAAATATGTACATTTGTATCTTTTCATTAGTCTAATGAAAAGATGATTGATTGTTGTTGGTTATTTTGAGGTCTAGCATTGAAGGAAGATTGCGTTATATGTTAAAACTGGTTTAAAATATTATTATTCATTCATTCAAACATATAGCACCTCTATATATAATACTCGCCTACTTATTACACAATTTTAAATTTCAATTATATCATGTATTCAATTGACATACATGTGTATTTATATATTTATTTATTTACTTGTTTTTAAGTCAACAGATTTTTATATAGTGCATTATATTTTTTTCTTTGACAACTAAGCAGAGTTGGCTTATTCATACTATTCAATTCAATTTAATAAATTCAATTCTTTTAAATACAAATACTAAGATGTCTCATATTTATGAGAATATTTTAGTTTTCATTTAAAAATCAAAAATTCTTGGATCCAGCGCTGATCCAGCAATTTTTAAGAAGATCCGCAAAAGTCCTGCTGGATAGAAAACGCTAAAAATATCATTAAAAATAGAATTGTAGCCAGCGCAAGCGCAGTTCATGATTGCGTTCTGCGCATAATTTGAATTACAGGTAATAAATATAAAACAATGATATTTTTGATTCATATTTTTAACAATCGAAAGCTTTATTTCAGTTTGATCATCATATAAATAAAATTAAGAAATAAGGGATCGTATGTATAAATCAAAATAATAATTAACGCGTATATTTATTAGACTACATATGGATGTAAATGATAGGAGAGTAAACAAGACACTTAATTATTTAGTTTGTGCTACTAGCGTCATCTATCGAATTAAACATCAACCAATTTCAATAATTTTATGAAAATTAATATGAAGTTCGATTAATACCTACAACTTTCATGTTTTGTAAACTGCCATTATTTAATTTTCCATTTAATCAATAGATGTCAGTTATTAATAATTGTTTTTCTATTGATTTACTTGGAAATTATGTAACTACATCAAGTATGCATTAGTTGACAGTATTGATTTTCTATTAGAAAGCAGCCCTACGACTATGTGTATTAATTTTTTTTAAGATTTTTAAATATTATACTGAAGCACAACATGCAATCAAATATGTGTTTTTCAACAAAAAGGAGTAGAAAAAATATCTTACTGCGGTAGGTAGAGGTAGAAAAATGCGATTATTTATTTTTGTTACTGACAGGTTGCTAATGTTATTTTTTTTAAATAGTAAATTATATAAAAAAAGTTAAATTAAAATATTGATGTCTATAATTGTTTCATATTTTTATTTCCTGTTGTTAATTATGTCTTTTATCGTATATGTATCTATTTACCTTTCCATTTAGCGGTTTAGGTACTATTTAGTACTCTTGATTTGAAATTTAGTTTTTTAGGTTTATATGCCCCTAAAAGGAATATCATAACGACACCTAAGAATAAGAGGGTTCCACCTCTTATTCTTACAAAATTTCATATATTGGTTTTTTTCGTGAAAAGGGTTCCAACTGACCTAATCAATAATAAGAAAAAACAAAAATATTGTGAAGTGAAGTAGTTTTTATTTTACCGAAGATAATAAAGGTTCCATCTGTAATATGTTCAATATGAGTCTTTGAACTTTGATCCCATTTTTACCAGTTTTTTGGTTTTAGCAGATGGAACCTTCTCACTCTCAGGTGTCGATAAGTAATATGTGAATTTTTATTTTGTTCTTTAGGATTATTAAGCTTTTGTGATTATATTATTTTATTTTTGATTTTATTTATATTTTTGCTTGGGTTTTTGTATTTTTTGTTTTTATATCAATGCACATAAATGTTTTGTATGTTACTTGATACCTAGGTTAAGATAAGTATAGTTTTAGTTTGTTTGTATGTATTGTGAAATGTGACTCACTTCAAAACATGAGAAATTCTCTTCTTGAAGTTGAGTCATACATAAATATGTATTAATTATTATATAATCTGTAATTATTGTAATATTGTGTTTTTTGTAATGTTTTTTTTTTAAATAAATTGAAATAAAAAAATAAATACGCATAGTAAAGAGTGAAGTGTAAGCCACAATCCGTTTGTTTTCATCAGAAAGATTTGACCATGGTAAATGATTTAAATTGTTGTTAAGAAGTTCTGTCATAGTTATTGGTGCCTAACAATAGGTTGATTCCCATTAAGTCTATTTTTTTAAAGAGATCTTAGTCTTACCTTTGATGCTTTACATTTGAAAAGATCTGAAGCCGATGACATTCCATGAGTGTAAATCTTTATTTCACATTCGTCAATTGTTCTCTTTGCACATATGGTGCTGAGATTGCTAATCTAGAGGGCTCCATTAGCTACTTTTCCAGCTATGCATTTTTTGTCGCTCATTGAGCTTTCTATGAAGGAGCCGTTTACAGTCCCCATATGCAGAGCGGATGGTGGTGAGGGTAGCGATTTAAATGGTCAAAATATTAAAAAAAACGAATGGGTTGTAGCCAATACTAAACTCTCCACACCATAGTAAGTGTTCATTTTTTCTTCTTGAAAGGTTGACAATCTCTAAATGCATTTTTATGAGGAACATTTATATTAGATTCTTAAAAAAAATAAGATTCCCAGAGGACAAAAGTTTTCACCATTCACCATACACACAAAAACATTGTACGAAACTCATACTATGCACTTTCTACATGATACCTGTTGAGAAATTTTAAGTAAAATTGCACTACTATCAAGATGAGCACGTATGAAACAGTGTATCAATGTTGATGATGCGATGTACCTACATGTGTCAAGATAGAAGAATGCGGTGTTCGGTTCTCACTGCCTAACCCTTGAGGAAGGTAGAAGTGGAGAGTAAAAAATACACTTGTCTATAGAGACACATACAATATCAATATGAAGTTGATCACTCAATTTTCCCATACAGAAGCTATTTGATTCCTGTTATATACATTTTTCATATAAATATGAAATTTATTACACATTGATAATATGGCAGACCATAGATTTTTTTCTTTAAATTTTGACAATCCTTGAATGCATTTTGATGAAGTGTATTTTTACTGTATCAAAATTTTAAACAGTATAAACAATACCTCAATTTTAAGACCGTGAGACCATTTTGAGAATTTGGAGACATGGAATCATAGAGAAGAAATCAACGGATATCTATGGAAAACTAATCAGCTCTAAGTTTATGGATTTTACATATGTATAATGATATCAATATGAAGTCAATCGGACTTATAGTTTGAGATGTATAGAGAACACAAAAAAAACAACGAAAATGATGAAATCATAGAGAAGAAATGCAAAGTTGGCTATGGAAAACTAATCAGCCCTAGGTCTATGTACTTTACACATATGATGTAAATATGAAGTTGATCAGACTTGTAGTTTGGGCTGTAGAGAGGACACTAAAAGGTTAATCCGTACGCCCGCCGCGCGCCGTACGGATTTACCTTTTTACACCGATTTTTTAAACTTAACCTACAAACGTTTGGTAAAAATAGGTTGGTTAGGTTTGTTTGTAGTTATAAATGCATTATATATATATTAAAAAAGTAACTGAAATATTATAATAAAATAACTAAATTGATGTGAATACGAGATAAATTGTCTGTACATGATGTGTCGAAAACAAAAACTGGTGTACAAATTAGGCTAACAGCGTACGGCGAACGCCGTACGCCATACATACAAACACATCACGACGAAACTCATGGTGTACACTCTCTACATAATACCTACCCGTTAAGAAATTGATGAAAAAAAATACGCTTTAAAATTGTGAAATCGTGACTCTCCACTATTCAATAGTGTGGAGAGTAAAGGTAAGAATAAAAGAACAAAACAATAAAAAATGATTTATTATTTATCTAGTTAGTCATAAGGGAAGCTATTTGAATATTTAACCTTTAAAGTTTATTTAATTTATGATGCTGAATCAAAAAAAAAAGACTCACAAACATATAAATATACCTAAATACTCGTTTAAATATGGTCAGCTTTATGGGTAATACTGTATTTGGATGGTTGAATAATTTACTATTAAATTTTTTACTAACAACTTTGAAATTAATTAGGTGTTTACAATTTAGGTATGCAGCATTTTACACAGTACTTAGTATAATCATAGTTAATTTAAAAAGGCAGTATATTTGTCGAACTCATGAGAAAAATGTTATTTTTGGGAATATAGTAGGATTAGTTTCAGTGTGGAAAATAAATACGATTAAATTTAAATATATTTTTATATTGTTCTTTATAAAAGGTACATTTTATTAAAAAAAATACATATTATATTCATACATTTATATTGTGTGAACACCATGAAAAATAATTTATGTCGTGTTAAATAACTTAAAAACTAGAGGTTAATATTTTGTATAAAAGCATCGATCATTTTGTTAAAGTACAGTCATCCTTCGATTAATTACATTCAAATATATACAAAAATATTATATAAAAAGAGGTAACGTAATGAAAAAAAAATTGAAAGAGACTTAAAGCTGATATGCTTTCTTTCCTAATGAAAATATTGCGTTAATATGATATTTCAATCTTCAGTTAGAGTAGAACCAATTGTTCCCGAAACGCATCAACATTAAGAAGCTTTCAATTTTAAAGGGACCCTTTGTTAAAGATGCCGCGTTAGTAAAATTGCTGATTCGAAATGAATTATTAGTCAAAATAAAAAAAAAATGGATACAACAGATATGTACATAATGATATATGTATTTATAAAGAAATTGTGTTAGTAAATGATAATATTTAGAAAAGCGGAGAACATAAGGAAAGCTCCATTTTTTTATTTAATTTGTAATAAATAATAAGTTACTTAAATTATGAAAAAGAAGCTAAGTAACTAACAATTACTATGAAATAGAAATTATACTTGTTAGTAGAGGAAAGGAAAAATATTCGAAAATGTAAATATAATTATAAATATTTTATTTTTCGGTTAGTAATATACTTATTATTTAATATGTTATTAGAGAAAAATAAAATTAAATAGACATCCTTACAGTTTGAATAGAGTTTTTTGAAATATTAAATATCTCATATTCATAGAACATAATAATATAATATGGAGTTTTTATTAGTAGGTTTTAGAAAATTACATACAAGAGGTAGGGAAAACATTTTTTATCACTCGTATTATTAAAAGGGAAATTAAAGGTTAAAGAATATTTTATTATAAAAATGGAAACAGTAACTTATCTATGATTTTTTATGAATCCTAAAATTTATAATCTTTGGAAATAATTGGTAATCAAAAGTTGAAATGGTAACATTTAATAATCAAATATTTTATAAATAAACGATTATATTTCAAATGAAAAGAATACCACCTTCGTAAAATAATATTTATATTTTCTTTCATTCAAATATTATATTGAAATATATAAAAAAAGAAATATGTTTAGGAAAAAGTATTTTAATTTACGCTATCTGATTTGTAGACTTATAAGCGAATAATATATGTCTGGTTGTTGCTTTCAAATTTTCTTGTAAGGTTATCGTAAAATTGAAATAGTAATTTTATAGATATAAAGAAAAATAAAAGATCTATTTGAGGTTAGAGAATTTTAAGAAGTAAATTCACAAATTAATATAATTTCAATTCAATGATAACTATTTAGTTATCAAAGATATTTAATATTTTTTAAGTGAATGTTTTTTATGTTTAAAATTGAATCTTAGATCAATAAATAGTTACTTAGAATAAAAGTAATAAATATTACTGAATAAATCGTCATAAAAATATGTATTCGTTTTAAATTAAAACATTAATTAATTTAATTAAAATAAATTACTTTTTAATAGAGTTTTGCATGTCTAAGATTTGAAATTGCTGACTCCAAGGAAATCCAATAACATTATACTATTTTGCTGACTAACTTATAAAGTTATTAAGGTTTTTTAATCGCGAATTTCAAATAAATCATTAAATGTATACAAATACAATTAAAAATAAATTAACTATGATGAAATGTATGATGGCAATTCTATTTTACAATAATCAGATAAAGTGCAATAAAATTTCAAAGGTCCTTTTGTTCGTTATAAATTTTGTTAGTTATTATTAAATCATTTCCCACGAAAAAATCGTGATTTGACGAAAGAAAATTTCGTAACGATGGAGTCAACTGTACGAACGTAGTATGCTAAGCTAATTAAATAATTGTAAATAATATACACATGGTTTGAGTCTATGCTAAAATCTGAATGTAGGTTGCTATCCCTTGATTAGGTTCCCTTCGCTGTCTTTATAAAGATCTTCGTTGATGCTGTACAGAGATGTCGCTTGTGGGCAATTTACCTGTAAATAATTAAATATAAATCAGTTTGTAAATTAACGAAAATATTTTTTGTTTTTAATTTACAGTTTTTTTTATATAAATTTCCATTGATGGTCGATGATAATATTAAATTATACAAAACCAATTCGCTTACTAACTGTAATGCCATGATAATGAAATCAAATACCTATTTTCATGAGTTCTATGTTTATTTAAATGACTTTCATTATTTCATGAATATCGATCTACTTAGTTACATTAATGGATGTTAATGGTTTGTTTATTGAAACATTTTTTTTATTTACTTAAAAAATGGGCAACGTACCATAATATTTTTTAAGCAAATATAATAAAAAAGAATTGCAACATAAGTAACTAACTTAATCAGCCCACCTTTGATTTCATGTTGCAAGTACTCACTGCTGGTAACAAAACAATTAATTATTTCTATCTAATGTGACTCCTAAAAAGGTTTTTGGACATAAAGAATATGTCCACGTAATAAATATTAAAATACTTGAATGTAACTTACGTTGTAAAACCAATCGCAGACCCTGAAGGCTTGGTTGAAGACTGTTCCATTGGGACACAGGAAGGAGTACCTCTGACCTGATGGTACACACCAATGCCATACCTAGCGCAATAAAATTTGGAATTAATTCAACAAGTTGTATATTAGTTGTATAAAAGTAAGCCACCTTGTTAACTGTTAATTCTAAAGAATTGGAATTCTGTGATCCGAAAACGATTTCAGTGTAAGATAACTTTCTATGGCACATTTTTAACACATTTCTCGAATGTGTAAAGGCAAGTGATTCAGAGTCTTAAAGATCATCGTGCATACTTTATAGTCTGATCGTGAACTACAGAAACTGAACTGATTACGACAGACCTTATATTATACTTCACGGTGGCAGAGCGATTAGCGCGCTGGGCTAGTAATCCAGTGGTCGCGAGTTCGAATCCTGCCTCGACCGATTTCGTTCACCTAAGCACAAGCATTTATTTGCTTATTTTAGGGAACGTAGGAAGATGTATGTGTACTTGTTTAACAAGGACATATTCATTTGTAAAAAAAATAAAAAAAAAAAAAATAGGTACTCAAACTTTAATTACTGTTTATTTTATATTATTTTCCTTAGGTCCCTTACATAACACTTGGATTCATCGTTCCAAAAAAATATAAGTATATAGGTCACAAAAAATTCATACATAAGTCTATCAAAAAAAGAGAAAATAATTTCAAGTTTTCTTCACATTGAAATGAAAACAAGATAAGTTAAAGAATGATATAAATAACGCCTGATTTTATACAACATGTATAGCAGCCACAAACCAACTTCAGACACAAAATTGTTCAATTTTATCAAATTAAGCAAGTTTTAAAGTACATTGTTATCGGGAATACACAAATTATGAAAGTTTCAGAGCTCTAACTGATCGGGAAGTTAGTTAAACATTGATTGCAAAATTCCGGTCTATGTGAAGTTGAATTATAGGAATTAAAGGAAAAATATATCAAAATTAATGGGCGACATGGTATAACAGAGTAGATACAGAGCGTACAAAAAAATATGTAAAATAAAGAACAAAAATGAAGAGTATAGCATATAATATTATAATATACAAAATATTATGCAATTCAGAGAATTTTTTTTTCAATGCTAGAAGGACGTAAAGGTAAATTTGGTATAAAATATCAAGATATCATTTTGATATTATATTTCATGTCCCTGGAGCTGAAAAAATTGATTTGATGCCACACGATTTCGTTTGTTAAGGAATAACTATTTATTTATTTATTAAAGCTTTTTGAGCACATGTGCACAATGGCGGGCTTATTGCCAGATGGCAATATATTCCAACCCACCATATTCATTTGGTGAAAAATAATGTATTTATGATTATGTACCAACATTTTATGAGTACAACATATAATAAAAATATAATTACATACAAAACAAAAACAATAAAGAAACAGAGAAGGCAGGAGAGGGAGAGGGGGGGATAAAGATAGAATAAGGAGACAAATTTAAGTGTTTGTAAGGAAATAATTCTTCAGATTTATTTTGAAAGCGGGAAGTGTTGATGAAACTTGAAGTTGCGATGGGATGTAATTCCAAAGACGAGCTGCTTGTACTTGTGCTTGTACTCGTCACTATCATTTCTCACGCAAATATTGCTTCTCTGGGCTGGAAACACTGGCTGGATGGAAGAAATTGCACCACTTGCGCAGGTTGCAAGGAAGTTTTTGTTATTATTTAATATGTGAAGATATGTGTATAAAGTTTTTTGTTGCGAAACGCTTTTATTATACCATGGAACATTTAATCTTCTTTATTATTTATAAAACATGCATTTTGTGGTACCCGTTGGTCATGGGCAACTTATCTTGGTAAGTCACACGCAAAATAAATTAGTGACAGCTGAAATTGTATATATTCCCATCATATGGTTCACGCATGAAGAACCTAAGAGATCTGATAGCGTCCTCACAGTCTTATTGTCACACCACAACAATACAAAAACTTAGAATAATTACTTTTATCAAAGACCAAACGAATTCACTTGACCATTGAGAAACAATAGATTGCAATCTTAACCAAAAATAATATTTACCAGAATTAGGATAAAGTTGAAACTTTTTTTTTCAACATTTCCGGGATGTAGGATTGATGTGATCTAAATAATAATGGATTCGCTTCCTTGAGAATTATTTTCATAAACTTGATAACGTCTGAATTAATCATGGTTTATTACTTGTATAAATCAGTTCAGGACCGTCCAGGGGGGCAAGCCCCGTCAATCGGCAAAATTAAAACCCTCACGATAACCCATATCATGGATATAGTTCCTGCCCCCTAGACAACGTTTCATTTAGCTCAAGAAAATAAACAAGAAAAGATAACTGAATGTATGGAAGTGACAGTTGTCACGTGTCACTTCAATATTTATTTTTTATTTTATTTTATTTTGTTTTCATCACAATGCAACTGTGTGTGTACTATGTATTATGTACGGCGTGTTGATTTTACTGTAACGATTGTAGTGTAAAGAACTCATTCGATTCTTTTCATAATTTTGCAAATTTGCATATCTAATACTCGCTTAGAGCCCATTTCATTTTTAAGGATATCTGAAGAGTGCTTCTCAATTTTTTTAAGTGTCAAATATTTCAAACCCTGACCCCAAGCTCAGGAAACTTAAATTTGATATCCATTCTTATTTTACAATTGCTAAAAAAGGCACATCACTTTCATAAAATGGCATTATTATCCGACCGCCGTGGCACAGTTGGTAAGCCGTTCGGTTTCTGTGCGAGCGTCCAAGGTTCGATTCCCAGCAGAGGAGAAATTTATTTAAATTTATTTCTCACGAAAATATTGCCTCTGGGCTGGAAACATTGGTTATATGGAAGAAATTTCCATGACAATAATCTCGCCACTTGCGCAGGGTGCAAGGAAGTCTTTGTTATTATTGTTATTGTATGAAGGTAACAGTGAACTGTCACGTGGCAACTGTCACTTCCATATATTGAGTTTTCTTTTCTTTTCTTTTCTTTTCTTTTCTTTTCTTTTCTTTTCTTTTCTTTTCTTTTCTTTTCTTTTCTTTTCTTTTCTTTTCTTTTCTTTTCTTTTCTTTTCTTTTCTTTTCTTTTCTTTTCTTTTCTTTTCTTTTCTTTTCGTTTATTTTCCATCGCTAATATGACGTTGACTAGGTACTCTGATGATGAAGGGGTTCCCTCCGAACCGATTACAATCAACATAATATGCTAAATGGTTGTTTAGAAGTAACGAATCAATACATCTGCATGCCTAGTAGTGCGGTAAATACACGGTACATCGTTCATCATCAGTGGATCCAAAAATCCTTCAATCTTGGTGTAACGCCAATATTGCTTCTCTGTGCTGGAAACACTGGTTATTTGGAAGAAATTGCCATATGGCAATAAACTCGCCACTTGCGCAGGGTTCAAGGAAGTGTTTAAACTCATCACTAGAAGAAATGAATCTGTAAAATACAAACTTGGCACTGTGTATCGGGATCGGCGTAGTATCCTGGGATTCTGTCAGTGCAGGAGAATGGAAGTCCTCTCGGAACTGTGTGGTAGGTGGGGTAGGGAACTATATCACTGGGACCGCTGGGTCCACTGGGCCCGCTTGGATCGTCATCATCTTGTCCCTGGAAATAGTAAATACATATTTAAAAAAAAGTCAAACGAATTACGCGCTATTTAACATAATGCGTATAAGAAGTACTCATTACAGCTTGGTCAGCACATTGTTCTGGTTGAAAAATGTTCTGTTCACCCCCTACCGCCACCCGTTCTGCTTATAGGGATTGATAACGACCCCGTGTCAAACTGTGCTTTCTATGCTGGGTATTTCGTTGATAAAGAAGAACAATTTGTGAATCAAAGAAAAAACCAAAGTCACTGGGCTGCCAAATAGAACGAACCACAGACTCCTTCTTCTTCTTGTGTCGCTCTTAACGGAAGTTGGCGACCATCACACCAAACTCATCATGATCTTGCGCGAAATTATTAGTGACGTCGCATCCGGAATACAGAACCACTGCCTGAGATTTTTAAGCCACAATATTCTTTTACGCCCCATACTCCGTCTTCCCTTTATCTTTCCCTACTCTATAAGTTGTATACCTAAGGATATATTTATCCCCACGGATATTTGGCTAAAGTATGCGACTTTGCGTCTCTTGACAGTGGTCATCAAATCTCTCTCTCTTTTTCCATCATATTTACACTTTCATTGGAGACTTTATCGACCCATGAGATGCGCATCAACATTCTGTATAGTCACAACTCGAATGCTTCAATTTTATCTATTTTTGAGTCCAACCTTTTACTCCATACAACAATACTAACAACACTCTTATTCTTTAACAGCTTTCCATCTTGTAGAAGAGGTGTTGGCAGAAGAGGTGTTGGAAGACCTTGTTTGACCTCAAGCAAGGTCTTCCAAGGTCTTTCTTGACCGAGGCGGGTGAATGCGGTCTGCCCAGGATTGAAAACTTTTAGCATGGTCACTATTAAACATGTGTTTATATCGAACATCACACTCACTTCTATCTATTTAGCTTTAAAATTAGGTAGCTTTAAAATTAGGCAGTCTATCTATGTAGCTTTTAAATTAGGCAGATCGAATTTGTCAATGCAATTCTTCATATGTTTTCCTGTAGATGATATACCTACATAATAAACGGTATTATTGTAACTTTATTTTGTCCCCATTGAATTAAATCTAAATTTGTTGTATTTAGAATAAATATTTCAATTAATCCGGTTCGTTTTGTGTTTTTCTTAATTAGGGTTATATCGGGTCTATTGTGTAGGTTGGTTCTATCTGTAATTATAATATCCCTATTCCAATTAATCTATCCCTATTCCAATTAATCTAATCCAAGGTCACGATTATGAGTGTCTCCATAAAAATGTAACTGATTGTACTTGTCAACAACTACAAAGGGTTTTTAATTACACGTATTTAGGGCTTACAGTGGACGTGCACTTTAATTGGAGTTTACATATTGAAAATGTCTGTAATAAATTAAGATCAATTTTAAGTAAATTTTACCATCTTAAATACTGCGTGTCCAGGCACACCCTGTACTGTCTGTACTATGCTATGGTCGAGTCTATTATTGACTACGGGCTCAGTAGTTACGGACGAACATTTAAAACGTACCTTGATAAAATAAAACAATTACAAATAAGATTTTTAAAAATAATTGCAACAAAAAGAACAGTGGAGGCAAGTAAAAATAACATTAACGAAATATTCAAAAGATGCAATATTTTACCTATAGAAAAAAAGGTGAATCTTTTACTGACCATAGAAGAACTTTATAACGAACGATTTAAATTAAAGATCACTCACAAATATACAACTAGACAAATAACGAAAGACTTACTGACAATACCTAAAACAAATAACGTTTACGGCGACAGGACAAAAGCAACGATAATTCCGAAACTATTTAACAAACTGCCAAAATATTCAAATATTCAAATTAAAAACAAAAAAAAAAAATAAAAAAAATGTTAAAAGAATTTTATATATAAGTTTGTATGTTTTCTTTGTTATATTGTGTTAATGGTTTTAATTATTGTTATATTGTATTGCTAGTTTTTAATTTTTGTTTGTTTATAATTATTTTTTGTTACATTATCTAATTTATATAAGTGTACGAGAGAGCTAGCACTGTTAAACTGCTTTTGCAGTTTAGTGCAATAATACTTATTGTTTAAAAAAAATGTAAATAAATAAAACTTTAATAAAAAAAAAAAAATTATGTATTATTATTATCAAAAAATATTCAAAGATTGTGCAGGGGAAAAATGCTCTAAATTGTTATATCCACCAATAATAGTGTGTAAAATAATAAAAACTTTATACCCTGACGATCATATTGTTAATCGTATGACTGTGTCAAGGTTAATAAGTCAAACTACCTTACCCACGTGGTGTTGAAAAAAATCGCTATGTCGAAATAGTAGTAAGTTAGTTAAAAACTGTCGTAACTTGCTCCGATTATCACAAGAAACTAACCATTTTAAATGTGTCTATGTAATTACAAGTTACTTAAGTATTTATTTACTTGATTATTGATCTTAATCGTTAAATACAATACACTACAATATAATTACAATTGAAAATATACGATAACAATGAGTATGACTTTCTCACGATACAAAAATTATGGTATACATCGGAATATTAATTTAAATCTAGTTGATATTTGTTAACAACGTATCAATATTGCAGCATTTTAAGATTAGTATAATGACTAAACAAAATTACCAAATAAATTAGAAAAAGTATTTTTTCACAAATTCGATTTATTATGACCAAACGTTTACGCCGAGGTGTCTCGGCATTACCAAGGTCCCAATTAATCTAAATTTGATTGTAAAATTACTGTAACTCCGCCCACATATTTGGCAACATTGCAAATAATTGGATTAGTCTTGTCCAGTAGCGGAATTGCTTATAGAAGCCGAAAATCTTGGCCTGCCTATGAATAGTAATTTAAGAAATTCAAACAACTAATACTTATTTATTTGTTTTATTGCAACCATACTACCATACCATCACGCCATTTCCCTATTTGGGGTAGGCAGAGAGAACCGAACGCCAGACTCCTCTCTCTTGACATACATTCCTCGCTTCATTCACGTCCATACATCGTCTCATACACGCTCTTCTATTATTCTTACTTTTAACATCTCCATCTTTCAAAATCCCATTTATGTGATCGTGCCAACTCTTTCTTGGCCGACCTCTACTTTTCATTCCTCTTTTATCAGCCTTGTATACTTTTTTTGTCAGACGGTCATCACTCATTCTTTCTATGTGGCCGAACCACCTTAGGGCATTTATTTTCATCTTACTTACGATATTTCTTTCAATCATACATTCTCGTCTAATATCCTCATTTCTTATTCTATCATACATCGTTTTACCACACATTCGTCTTAGTGACCTCATTTCAACCGCGTTAATTCTACTTTCATGCGTCTTCTGCCATGTCCATGTCTCACTAGCATACATTAGAGTCGGTGCGACGATACCATTGTGTACCGCGAGCTTTGCTTGCCTCGAAATAATTGGGTCAGCCATTACCGGTCTTAATGCACCATTCACTCTATTACCTGCCGTTACTCTCCTTTCAATATCTTTTTCCAATCTTCCATCACGCTGAAACATGCTTCCTAAGTATAAATATTCATCCACTTGTTCTAATTGTACATTCTCCACTCGTATCTCGCATTTTGTTCGTCTTTCGCTCTTCTCAAATACCATTACTTTAGATTTAGTTGCATTCATTCTCAATCCATTTTGCATGCATCCATCGAATACTATTTTAACCAAACATTCCAAGTCTTCCACGCTTTCAGCCATTAATACTTTGTCATCCGCATACATTAGATCACATACAGTCACACCTTCCAGTTTCAGCCCAATGTTCTCATTCTTTAGTGCTCTCACACAGTAGTCAATGTATAGATTAAAGAGCCACGGTGATAGTACGCACCCTTGCTTCACTCCCATATTAATGGAGAACCATCCTGTGAGAGAGTTTTCAATTCTCACACAGGCTTGGCTTTCCTCATATAGAGATGATATTGCCCCTATCAGCCTGCTACCCGCTCCATACACTGATAGCACGTTCCAGAGTTTTTCACGGTCTACTTTGTCATAGGCCTTTTCCAGGTCTATGAAAGCGCAGAAAAGCTTCTGGTTTTTTGCCAGAACCTTTTCAGTCGCCATTCGAAGGGAAAAAATTTGGTCGGTGCATCCTCTACCTCCAACAAACGCTCCTTGTGCATCCCATACCTTGCTTGCTGTAGCCTTTCTCAACTTTTGATCTAGTATCCTAGCATACAATTTTCCAACTGAACTCAGCAGACTGATAGCTCGGTAGTTCTTGCAGTCTAATTTTGACCCTTTTTTAAAGAGGGGCACAATCACTGCGTTTCTCCAATCTGACGGAGTATGTCCTGTCTCCCAACATTTGTTGAAGAGGCAATGACACCATTCCATCGTCTTTTCGCCACCATATTTGATGAATTCAGTTGGTATGCAATCAAATCCCGCAGCCTTTCCTGTACGTGCATGCTTCACTGCCTCTCTGACCTCTTCTATTGAAATTTTCTCGCTGTCATTCTCACATTTATTTATCGGTATTCTGTTGTTCGTCAGACTTTCGCACTGTGTACTTTCATATAACTCTTCAAAATATTCCTTCCATCTTTCCTTGACTTTTTCCTCGTCTATAACCATACATCCATCTTTATCATGTATACATTTTGATCCTCGCACTACTCCTTGTTTTCGTCGATTTACTCTTTTCCAGAACATTTTTGTGTTCCCAGAAAAATCATTCACAATTTTCACGCTTTCCTTTTCTCTCAATGCATTCTTTTCTTCTTTTACTGTTACTTTGGTTTTCCTCTTGCACTCATTATATATTTTTAGCTCTTTCTTCCTTCTCGTTTCCAGATCGCAACCATACTACAGGATTAAAAATTTAACCGTATGTAGATACGATGCTTTACAGGGCCACAAATATAAATAATATTTTGGCATGTGATTTTAAAAATATTTTTCATGGCAACTGGAATGAACATTATGTACAACGTTACTAAAAAAACATTAAATAATCGACATTTTCTTTCAGGGTTTGCCTATTTCGAAGGTTCTAGATTCGCCCCTGGTCTTGTCATATTTAGTTTCATTTAGACCTTGATAATACTGAGAAACATCGGCGAAGTCGTTCGGTCGCAATAAATCGAATATGTGGAAAAAATGTTTTCTATTTTATTTTTTTTATTTCAAGTCAATTAAATTAAAAAAACGAAAGCGTTATTTGTTATAACCGGATTCGAAGTTACCGTTTTCTTCAGGACGATTATTTTTCAGTATTTTGACAATTTATTATATAATAATTATTTTTTTAAATGAATATGTCCTTGTTAAACAAGTACATATACATCTTCCTACGTTTCCCGCAATTGTTTTTAAGTACTATTTATATTGATTCAGATTATGTGTTTTTCTTTAACATGTTTTTTGTTTGTAATTTTAAACCACTGGATTACACAATACTTTTTTTTTTTTTTAAATGAATATGTCCTTGTTAAACAAGTACATATTATACATCTTCCTACGTTCCCTAAAATAAGCAAATAAATGCTTGTGCTATAGGTGAATGAAATCGGTCGAGACAGGATTCGAACTCGCGATCACTGGATTACTAGCCCAGCGCGCTAACCGCTCTGCAATTGACCCATCTAAATATATTATATATTTTATTTATTTTTATAAGTATTAGATTCTTTTCATTCTTGTGGGTTTAGCTAAAAAATAAAATAAAACGGTAAATATAAATTATTGGCTGTGAGGCACCGGCTTTGAATAGTTATTCCACTCTTTTCTTTTATCATTGTTTTCGGGTACCTATAGGGCCGAGAAATCGAAAATATAAGAGGCAAAATAACAACATCTCACAAATTTAAGCAATGAAGTTCACGATCCATTCTGAATGTAGTGCCTTTTTAGGTGAGAAGAGACTGGTGTGTGGGGGTGCTTCATTTTATAAGATTTTGAACACCTGTCGCTGGTTACCCCACATTTTGAGATATCCTGTGATGGAATGAATGAAAAAATAAATAAATTTAAATAAAAATGAATATTGTGCAAAATAGAGTTGCCAGGAATAATGATTTGGCCGAATAACCGAATAACGAATATTCGGCTTCCCCCTCGGCCGAATGGCCGAATATTCAGCCGCAGACGTGTGCATAAAATTACGTTCCGCGTGTGACAAATATCTGGTTGCCACTTTTCTTGACCCACGTTTTAAAACTAGTTTCTTGGGATTAGTTCAAACGGAAAAAGCAAGACAGAAAATTCTTATAGAAGCTCTGAAAATGAGTTGTGATGAAGCAAACAGTAGTGATGATGATGATTCTTCACCACTTCGTAAGAAAAGAAACACCAATGAAACTGAAAAAAATAATAAAAAAGAAAAAATACACGACAGCTTTTAGGACTGTTTTGAAGAAGTCGCTACAGATAAGCAAAACGATGAAGATGCAGAAAAAAGTTCTGTGGCAAATTAAATTAATTTTTATTTGAAAACTGCTCGCCTAAATCGGACGGCAGACCCATACGAATGGTGGTCAGCAAACGCAAAATCATACCCAGTAGGTACTGAGGAAATTCGCTAAGATTTATCTATCGTCTCCTGGCAGTACCGTCTATAGTGAGAGACTTTTTTCAGAAGCGGGTATTATTTATTAAGAAAAGCGCAACCGTTTACTGTCAACAAATGCTGAAAAAATTGTTTTTATACATCACAACTTACCATTGGTAGATTTTAAATATTAATATAGTCATTAAAATATCAAATTTTTGAATAATATGTGGTTTTTATTTTCCATGATTTATTATTCGGTACTTATTCGGCCGAATAGTATCCAATATTCGGCCGAATACCGAATAATAAAAAAAGTGGCCGAATAGGCCGAATACCGAATAATGGCCGAATGTGGCATCTCTACTGCAAATACAACAATAATATTATAAAAAGTTTAAAATACTGTATAAGTCATAAAATAATTATTATATAGGTAAATTGACATTGCAATCATAAATATTGAGAAATGATTCAAAACCGATTTACGAAATTCAAATTAAGAATTTAAACGTCAAATTCCGGGAAACGGCTATAAAAATGTCGGCAATGCCCAATTTGTAACCATAGACGAAATAGTAAATTGAAAACAATACAAAGCGTTTCCCATAGACACCATAGCTGACCCGCGTGTCACTTAACATCACTCTAACCTCAAAGTCAAACACAATAATGATATGATGTAAATAATGAAACGTCTAACCTAATTTTTAACAGGTCGTTAAGATTAATTTGCATATTTACAAAATATTAAAGATCATCACAACAATATATTTCTGGTGCAACAAAACAATTTAGCAAGTAATACAAGATTTCATTTTCGATTAATAAATCATAGACAACAAGATGAATCAGCGATCGACAACCCGCCAAATTCGATATCAATTTTAAAAACGAAAAGTTGTAAATTAAATGAAATCAACATACCAATGAAAAATACAACTGCAGCACAGATATTACTGTCATAAAGGGAAATATTTATTTTCAATGACCTGCCCACTTGTATTATAGATTTAAAAGATCAGAATAAATTAAAAATAGCTTTGAAAGGTCATATCTTTGGCAATACATGATCCAATAAGTCGATTTTTTCTTGTGTGTATAAAGATTTAAGTACGATGCTCCTCTCTCTAACACGAGTTATTAACTCTATCGAGAGAGTATCAATGTAGTTATTTTGTTCTATGTTGTTTTAAAGTTGTAATCTTTAACGATTAAAAACTATTTAAACGATTATTATAAACATAAATATCTCAACTACGCGACAGAAATTTTGACAGATGAAATCATAGAATAAATATTAACTGTTTATGAAAAACTAATCAGGGGGGCAAGTCTGGTCAAACGCCGAAATCAAAACCCTCATGTTTAATCATATAAATAAATAAATATCATGGATATAATAGACATACAGAGTTCTATAATATCCTAACATAGTATAGAACTCCAAATGATAATTATATCCATGATATGGATAAACATGTATGGTTTTGATTTCGACGGTTGACCAGACTTGCCCCCAGGTCGAAATTAACGCACAGTACTCATATGGTTAGTATTTATATCAAAGTGATTCAACTTATAGTTTGGGATACACAAATATAAAAAAATATATTATGACGTTATTTTACT
The DNA here is from genome assembly GCA_963576475.1 of Molanna angustata. Taxonomy (NCBI): domain Eukaryota; kingdom Metazoa; phylum Arthropoda; class Insecta; order Trichoptera; family Molannidae; genus Molanna; species Molanna angustata. The sequence goes on along the minus strand of OY754965.1, from coordinate 48,449,126 downwards.
AACGTCATGTCCCTCACTTGTCGGTTTGGTGGTGTGCGGAACGCGCTTTTGCGAGTCCAGACGAGCGTTCTCGAACGCACCCCCAGGATGCATAGAAAAAATCTGACGTTTTCACTTTCTTTTCCTTTTCGACATGCGTGCCGACAACACTATGTGGTCTAACCTCTTAGGAAGAGTAAAGATGAGGAGTAAGACATTCTGGGGGGCGGGATAACGTCTGGATAAGCTCGGGAAGGTGAGTCCCACACAATACTATGCATTATTTATGTAATTTTTGGTAGGAAACTGGCGTGATGGACTCTAACCCTGCTTGAATTTTTACAGGATACCATGCCATCAGTATCCTTCCCGATATCCCGTCTTCCCAATATTTTATGCCTTTGTTTGGTTTTCTTTTTGTATCGTACAAGTGCCCGTCAGTCATGACGTGGCGATGGATTTGAACAATTTTAACCATTGAATGCTGGACTCCGATTTAATTCATATAATGTAGGTACTCTGTATCATCAATGTGACCCTTCTGGTGCCACTTTCATGCATACCGCTGCTGATGTTCTGATAACATACGGATTTTGCGAAATACCACTTTGAAAATTTGATATACCTGCTGCTTTCTACAATTATAACACTGATGATGGATGAAGATTGATGAAATTTACTGCACACCTGTTATTAGGAAAATCTACGACCTCTCGGCCACGCCTAAGCTTTATTATAGAAAAACTTATATGTTCTGAAATACCTGTCATTTAATATCTCAGATTTTGTAAATTGCTTAAATAGTTTTCATGTAATTTTGTCCAGCATGCAATGTAAATAAATTTAGTATTTGAAATTGGTGTTTTATCTCATGTCAACCTACTCATAACACAGACAATAGCATTCTTCTCTTAAATTTTAACTTAAATGTTTGATATTCTTATAATTTGCCTTTAGATATAATAAAAATTATGACTTCTCGCCCTGAGATTGATTATAAAATTTAAAACTGGGGAGTCGGTGGAATGTAAGGTTATATGTTATAAATTTTTTTATTTAGCTTCATGCAAACTCATACGCCTTACCCTCGCAATATATCTACTCATGTTAACATTATGACTTAACTCATAGTTATACAAAATAACCGAAGACTTAAAAAAATAGAGATCTTCATAAATTATGTAAATTAAATTTATACAAATTTATTCAATTACATACATTCCAAACTCAATTAAAAAATTAGTGAAAATATTTAGCAGTATTATATTTTTTTTAATGTAAATAATTTGAAAACAATATGATCCTAGCATATTTTAAATTATTGTAAATAGAATTCTCGATAGTGATTTGGGTTGGTTGAAAAAGATTACTTTTTAGCAACAATATTTTCACTAACTATCTTTTGAAGTACAATCAGCAAGACTGTGGAACACGATATTGCGACTCTCAATCGATTAAAAAAAGACTGAAGCTGTTATACCTCACTAATAACTCTTAATTGACACCCCTTTTCCATCCTCTCTCTCCTCCCACAACCCCTGTCTCCATCCATTCTTTGTTGCTGTGTATTTACATTTTATATTTTTTATGGCCTCATGTCGCTTTAGATGGTTGGAATAAATTGCCTCATGGCAATAAACCCGCCATTGTACATGAAGTTAATAAATAAATTAATATAAATATATATCTACTCATTTCCTAAACAAATGTAATACATTTTAAAAAAAGTTGGTGATACCTTTCTTTGATCTCTCAACACCATGATGTTAGATTATTTACGGTAGGTAGTATGGTTTATAGTAAGATGGATGAAGCAAAAGATTAAAATCGCTTGCATTGTTATAGAATGCAATTTATGAAATGTGTATATAAGTAAATTTAGTCAACCATTGTTTACAATCATCGAAACTTTATTATGACAGGTATCACGAGACAAGTTATGTTTGTTTTGTTTATTAAAATATATATTCAATCATACCATCACGACATATCCACAATTTATTCAATCCCAACTAGGGTTTCTTAGTTCCCGGTTTTTTGCGATCGCAAGACCCGGGATTAAAACCAGAAAATAAAAAAAAATGTATTTCCCGGGTATTGGAAATCTAAGAAAAAAATATGAGGTGTCGAGGATGGCCGTTTTCATAAAGCATAATATATCGTTTTTAATCACTTGAAACATACCAAAACTCAAACAAAAAACCACGAAATCACTTGATTATACATAGCTTAATAGGTCTTTCTTTATTTTTTTGGTTGATAGAGAGTTATACAGTCTACACAATATATAAAACAAGCAATTTGCATTGCTTTATTAGTAGACCAGTGAAAACTTCATGCATTAATGAATAGTATAATTAATATTGATTACAAAAATATACAAATAATAATCAAAAAACAAGACAGCTGATTAAATCAAAATACTAGGAAATATGAAATAATATGTTACAGTTTTTAACGCCTTATCAGAAAGCCGACTTCTGATTTTAGTTGCAAAATTGTCTGTTACTACAAACTCTTTCACTCTCTCAGGAAGATGATTTCACAGATAAAAGACTTTGTAGATCAACTCCAAATAAGGAGTTCGTTTTCCGGAAGTCTCAAATAATTTAAAATCTTTGTTTCATTTAAGCAAACGTTGTCGCATCAAATTTCCAGATCTTTTTTTTTCTCGAAGAGAATTCCTGTCGAAAATTTCCCGGGATCAGAATTGATCATTTTCATGGGTATTTCCGGGTTCCGGAACCCGGGAAACAAACCCTTGTCCTCACAGCCTATTCTCGTCTACTGAAAAAAACACTACATTAGGAATGGGTGGTGAACCCCATTCTTGAACTGCGAGATGTTATTTTGCCTCTTGCATTTTCGATTAAAAAATATAAATTATATTTTTAAATATACGTTTTATATTTTAAAGAAAAACGCGTGGCGTTAAAATAGAAACGTAAAAACAATTAAGAGCATTATATCGTGAAAGTTGCACAAGCGCATTAATTGATTACGTCAACTAGCCAAAAATTTGTTTTAAACCCCGTCAAAGCCTGAATTTTCTCCTTGTATAGGATAAAAATACAATTGTAAATTATCTTGATCCCTGTTAAAGTGGAAAGTCTATCGCCATATGGCAATTTATTCCAACCAACCATTAACCAGTGTTCCCAGCCCAGAGAAGCAAGAACTACGTGATAAATAAAATAATCATCTTCTAGGAATTGAACGCAAGACTATATTAATAGATATGCTAAGTTTAACCGAAAATATTAAAAAAAAAATCTTTCACGGAGTATCGCACAAAATGTGATAACCAGTGACTGGTGAAAATATGAGAAATTGAAATAATTTGAAAAGCTGTTTTACAAAACTATCCGAATATACATACCTAATAGAGAATGTATTAATTTCATAAAATTATAATTAATGTTCTCAAATCGTAAATATCCGCAGACTTTTTATAAATCTATTGACATGACATAAGCAAAATTTATTATTGGCACACATCGCCACCAAAAATTCGTGGCAATCATTGTAACGCATTTGAATATTTTCAGAATGGTTCGAAATGAAAATTGAAACAGTACTCAACACTTATGGAAAAAGTACATGTTTTTAACAAACGCATTTAAATTTCGAAAAGCAAATACCTACTTTTACCCGTTCCACCTCACTCTGTGTAAAGTCTAAAAATCCCGGCCTAAAGTCGTGGCTTATGTCAGCTATGAGTATTCTTTACTCCGTGTAAATATCAAATATTGTAGTTATATAAGTATTTTTGAACTTTAAAAATATGTACCTTTTAATGTAAAGGTCCCTAGTGCGTATATAACTCGAAATATTTTTCTGTGAATTCATCATGGTAGGTACATTGTTATGTAAAAAATCTCACATCACAAATAATTGCATAGAAGTTTTATATTGAAAACGTGATTCGATAAATAATAATCATTTAGTCATTTGCGTTGTACCTATAATACTAAAGTGCGTGTAACAATATCTACCTACATCAACTACCAGCTGTTCTCATTTTTTCTTATTATTTTTTAATGTTTAAAATATAAATAATTATATTAAATAAATAATAGGATTGTTGGAGGATCCTCTAAAAGATGATCTGACAACATTGTTCAAGTGGCCGTTAAAAGCTAGATGCGGAGGGGACATAACAGAGACATGTACCTATAAGTTTATAGAAGAGGCCTACAGCGGTCGAGGGAAGAGGACTAGAGAAGAAGAAGAATAATAAATATGTTTTCAATAATTAAAAAAAAACTATATAAAACACTGTGTCGTTCAGGACCCCCTAGACAACGTATCATTTAGTTCAAGAAAAGATAACTCAATGTATGGAAGTGACAGTTGTCACGTGAATGGCAACTGTCACTTCCATACATTGAGTTATCTCTTCTTGTTTCTTTTCTTGAGCTAAATGACACGTAGTCCAGGGGGGCTGGACAGAAATAAGAGAATCCGGAATTAAAAATTTGAGCAACGCTTATTTAGTTAACGATAATTAGGTGTCGGGCAGATGGGTTTCAATATGACTGTAATTTTCTTATACCTACACATTTTTTTCACAGTCTGCAATTTGGTCCATTAAACCGTTTCATCATCATCGGCAATCATAAGCTACGAGAGACAGAGACCAAATGTCAAATGGTAGGTAGTTTGTTTGTGGATTATCTAGGCAACGAGAATAATGATATTACTCACTTTACGGCAATTATATCTTTAAAGAAAACAATACACGTATTAAAAGCTGCCGCGAAGATAAGGTTGCGCAATAATGGTTGCACGACGGTGGTTCTGTTCTGTACGTGTGAATTTATTGTATGCGTAACAAATATTTTTATGGGACTACGCAGATTTTTTATACAAGTGACGAGTGTGCTAATCTTTGAGTTGCATTTTGCGACAACGCATTCTTTGAAATGAAGCATGTATCTGTTTGTGTGCTTAATATTTCATCAAATGAATTTAGCGATTTCGTGGGTCTAAAATTTTTCAATTTGGGTTTCGATCACAGAGTAGGAATATACAAATCTGACATAGGTCAGAGGATTAGTACACAGAGTCATGTGGTGTGGGGGGGTTATCCTAAACATATTCAATGCTAAAATATAAATCGAATATTAACGACACATATATAATAATAATAATTAACACTTCCTTGCACTCTGCGCAAGTGGCGAGTTAATTGTCGTGTGGCAATTTCTTCCAATTAACCAGAGTTTCCAGCCCAGAGAAGCAATGTTTGCATGAGAAATAAATTTAAATTAATTTCTCCTCTTCTGGGAATCGAACCCAGGACGCCCGCATAGAAACCAAACGGCTTACAAACTGTGTCTCGGCGGTCGGCTATGTATATAGCAGTCAAAATATCGCATCGAAGATTTTTTTTTATTTTATTTTATATTATTTCTCGGGCAAACTAACAGGTACCTACTATGTCAAATATTAATTTAACACGCACCCAATAACATGTTGCCACATTCTGGAGACTTGCGATATTAATCGTCTCACAGATCCAGACTGAAAACACAATTAAAAACTGTGCCTCCACCGGGAATCCAACCCGGTAAAATATTTAAATCAGTAATAATTTAACATAGGTACTCATTTTATGAAAATGCTGAAAATTTTCCATCCAAAATTAGTATTTTTGGGTTTCCAATAATTTGAATCACATATAAAGACTTTTTAGTACACGCGATAGTTTGCTTTGCTAACTCGTAACGTAATATTGATTCTTCTTCTTTTTCGTGTCATAACAAGTCTCCCGACGTTGGCGATCACTGCTGAGAAGGCATCTCTATCCGCCACCGTCGACGATGATGATGCCGGTCCACTCACGAATGTTGCGGAGCCATGACATCTGACGTCTTTCTATTCTGAGGCTTCCCTATATTGCAGCTATTCATAATCACTTGGAGCAGACCATACTCTTTGCCTCGCAGAACGTGACCCAAATAATCGTCAAATCTTTGGTCGCTTAATTGTGTCAACTAGCTCGCGCTCGAAATTTGCTCTCCTGAGTGCCTCCACATTTGATATTTTATCAACCCAGGAAATTTTCAGCATGCTTCGATGCAAATTGTGTTAGCCGGTTTATACAAGTATCATGTTTTCAGTCTAAGTTTATGCCCTCTTCGGAACTAACCGAATATATGGGTTGTAGGTAGGGTTACCAGATGAAAAAATCAAAAGTCGTTAATCGTTATGGGTAAACATTTTCATGACAATAGGTATTTCACGATTACCAGAGATACTGCGTATTTGTCAATATATATTTGCAATCACAGCCCAGAATGCAAACGTAGAAAGAGTTTTTTCTATCATGGGGGCTCAATGGTCGAAAGAAAGAAACCGACTAAAGAAAGGTGTCTTCATACTTTTAGTTCAATTTAATTTGAAGAGTTTAACATGTGAGACATTTTATAAATCAATAATTAAATAAAACTGATTAAGTACCTACTTGGATTATTACCAAAGAAAGATTATTTTTAGTTTGTTGAACTTTTAATTAATGAGATCTTTAAAATGTACATAAGCTGTGTTTTATTGAAAATCCTGAGATATCATGAGATTTGCAAAATCCGGCCGCAATCCTGAGAAAAGTCGAAAAATCCTGAGATATGGTAACCCTAGTTGTAGGTTGTAGGATCTTTTGTTATTTTTTTTGTACTAATAAATGTCGAAAAGAATGACCAAATATAAATAGCCCTCATTGTTTCATTCATATAGCATAATTTAATATTTACCAATAATAATCAAACAATTAAAAACTATTTCAATGTAATTTTAGGTTGGTAAATAATCTAATTTTGTCCAAATATTATTTCTCAGCTTGATAAAAAGTCGCAATAAAAAATGATTACTTATTTTATCACATCTATACGAAATTTTATTAATTTAATAACTGTTTTTATTTTCATTGACAGCAGCTACTTATGTTTGACATTAAAATCAATGGCGTACTAATAATTGTTATTGCGTGTGTCCGAAATTCATCAATAAGTTGTTATTAAGTTGTAATGTACATTGTTATGATGTTCGTTGCAAAATAACAATTATGCAGCAGTATATATAGAATAATCTATGGGAAAACAGTGTTGACCTTTGTAAGTAAAAATATATATGGCGTAAATCAATCAATTGTTATTTTAAATTATCACGGAATGATGAACTATGAGATTCAACACGACATTTTTTTTATTTTTATTAATTCTTTATCAGACCATATATGCGTTATTATAAATAGATAAGCCCAACTAGGTATACCTGTTCTAGGGTGAGCAGTGTACATAGTATTATAATATAACACAGGAGAACGACACATATACAAGTAAATAAACTATATAAAATAAACTATTTATACAGATTACATAGAAAAGTGAATTAGTCACCATGATATGCATATACGTGTAGTACAAATAATGTATTCAAACTTTTCCAGTCCCGTCACTTTCAAAAATTGCAATACTTCAAATACACCAGGGATATCAACAACAATATTTACACAGATACAAGTAATAGTTCTATAAATAACACCATGGGAGGACTCACTAGATGTCTATTTCGAACAACTACATAAAGGCATAAAATTATTTAATAACTTACCAAGGAATATCATATCAGAACAAACGAATTACGAAGAATTAAAAACAATTTAAAAACAATTTGAAACACTCCCTCTAATATTACATTCATCTTCAGTTTGTAGTTCATTTTCATTTTTGTATGTGTTATGATTTTGATGATGTTTTTATTTATTTTTATTTCTTTATTGATTTGAAATGTAAATTCTTTTGTATTTCTTTTGGTTTTGAATTTTTTTTTTTATAATTGTTAGTTATATATTTATTTTAGTTAAGTATTTATATTGTGTACCTAAGCAAAGAGCTGCTGCTTTCCTAAACACAAGCTTACAGCTTAAATTAGGATAGGAAACATTAATTAGTCGTTTTTTATAACATGTATTGAATGTGATTAATATGTTTAAATAAATAAAAAATGCATATACATCTTGTAATTTTATTTATTAATTGCACAAATTAGCAAACGTATATATTGGGAATAGATGCGAATGTGACAGTCTGCATAGCGCATAATTTTTTGGTGATTTAGTGGCGAAGTTAGAACACGAATCTCAGATGAAATCAAGACTGCACAATATTTATAACGATCAGGATTTTAGTATGAAAAAAAAATCCTGTATTCTGTAACGATCAGGATTTTAGTACGAATTAATAATCCTGTATTCTGGATCCTGTATAATATGCTGCGGTTAAAAAGCAATTTTTGTTTATTTATTTAGCCAGTTTTTACTAAGAAATAAACAATGACTCATATATCGGGTAAACACTGAGAAAGGCTAGTTTTGCATCCCTTCTTTCTGACTCCTTGTCTTTTTAAATTGAAGTATTTATTTGAATTGTCATTGTATTAGGTTGTATTATTTTTACCCTTAGAAAAGGAAATTTTCATCTAGTGATGACCAAAGGGTTGCCGCTGTTGCCAGTCTTGCGTTTATCTTAGTACATACAATAACAAAAGCCAAGACTATATGCCACTGCTATAATATAGAAACAATAATGTCTAGTGTGGCCATTTTTTTAAAGTAAGCTATTAACCTAAATTAGAACTTCTCTAAGAATACCTACGTTCTTATTTGGTGTTATTTTCTCATGTTTTAAAATAACTTTTCCAAGACCACCCTGGTCATAGTATGCATTTGCTCATCACTATTCCAAGCATGGCGTTATTAAATATCCTATGATTAAATAATTTGTATATAACCACAGAAAAATGGGTAAAGGACTTACCAATGCGAAATTTCGTATAGCGACTGCTGTGAAAATGATGACGAGGAACATGACCTTGGAACTGGATATCCTCAACCTTCGGACGATGTTCTTTAGCTGCATCTTGACTATATTTTGTGACTTGATGTTAGAGAGCAAAAAAAATTATGACTATAGAAAAAATATTTTCGTGTGTAATTTTCCTGCAAAATGTAGATAATTAATACCTGCCAACAAAAAAATACAACATTTTACAATAATTATAAAAAAATAATATGCATTTTAATAGAGGCTATGATTTTGTTTGAATAAATTATAACAATTTAATAAACTTAATGTATTTTTGTTAATATGATATACCACACGCCGTTTCCTTATTTGTAGTAGAGAGAAATCTATCGTCAGACTCTTCTATCTTGACATACATGGTTTGTCTCATTTACATCCACACATCGCGTCATACATGCCCACCTATCATTCTGATATCGTGTATTCCAATAATTCAAAATATTATTTATACCAGCTGAAAAGCTTCGCTTCGCTCAGCTTCTAAGGTTGGGCTTGCAGCCAGCTTATATCGCTGCGCGGTAAATGACCGCCTTCGGCGGTCCATGGAAGGGGCTGAGGGTACTGAAGAGTCTGACGAAGGGTCTGAAGGTACTGAAGGGTCTGAAGGTACTGTGGGGTCTAAAGGATTGGAAGAGGCGGGAGGAACTGAAGGGAGGTAGAAGGTACTGAAGGGACAGGAGGTACTGAAAGGACAGGAGTAACTGAATGGACGGGAGGCACTGAAGGGTCTGTCATGGGAGTACTAGACCCTTAAGTAAGTAAGTCCCCAAACGGACCGGAGGTATTGAAGGGCCTGAAAGGAGGCACTGAAGAAACGGGAGGTACTGAGGGGTCTGAAGTTATGGAAGCGATGGGAGGAACTGAAGGGAAGTATGAGGCACTGAAGGGATGGGAGGAACTGAAGGGCCTGGAGGGACGAAAGGCACTGAAAGTACGGGAGGCACTGAAGGGGCGGGACGCACTGAAGGGGCGGGAGGCACTGAATGATCTGAAGGTATTGAAGGGTCTAAAGGTACTAAGTGTCTGAAGAGATGCAAGAGACGGGAGGAACTGAAGGGAGGTAGGAGGCATTGAAGGAAGGGAAGGTACAGAAGAACCTGTAGGGACAGGAGGTATTGAAAGGCCAGAAGGGTCGGGAGGCACAAAAGGGACGGGAGACACTGAAGAGACGGGTGGCACTGAGGAACGGAAGGCATTGAAGGGACGGGAGGCACCGAAGGGACGGGAGGCACCGAAGGGACGGGAGGCACTAAAGGGACGGGAGAAACTGAGTGACCATTTTTAATTATACAGGCAATACGAAGATTGCCGGGTTTCGCTAGTTTTATTTTCAAATAAAAATATGTTTAATCTATATCAAACGCCTATAATCCGCCATGTGGTAAAAATTTTGCAAACCCTATCGTAGAAGTCAAACGAAGCTTCACTTCTAGTTTCTTAATTTGCGTTTAACTATGACATTGAGCAAGATGGAAACTATTTCCAAATTTTTGGAAGAAGACAATATAATGATATATACCTAATGTGTTTCTGGACCAGTTCGTTATGGTTAGTAATACAAAATCTTTGTGTGCTCCACTCATATTTCATAATACGATTCAAAATGTAACTTTTGTAGTATGTTAATTGATATTATTGTTGATTCTTTTTATTCTATTTTATTTGTTTATTGTTCCATATTTAACGTTATAGATAGTAATACAAAACATTTGTTCGCTCTATTCATACTTCATAATATGATTCAAAATGTAACTTTTCTATTTAAGGTCTATTTTTGAAATATCATCATTGTGTGGGTTATGTTTGAGTTTGAATTCTTATATTGATAATAAGGTATTTTCCATAATGTGTTTACAATTTTGGGTCCCTCTTCAAGCAGGGCTCTCATGCTTTGCGTGACCCTGCTGTTAGGTAGCACGCCATTGCTAATGACGTAATTATATTGCCATACAACATATTTTTGAATATAATTCACATAAGGGCTATCACAGTTTTTTTTGTTTATTCAAATTAATTTCTTTTGTTTATGTTAATTAATATATTATGAATTCGTATAACGAAATATGGATCTAGTCAAATTGTCAACTCACGATATTGGAATCGTGATTGGATAGTTTCATTTGCTACAAATTGGATTTGTCTATATAATAATGAGCATTTTCTCCTTTCTCAAATTATATTATAGAAAGTACATATATACTTATCGATATTATTAAACATAATATCATAATAGATTGACTGTCAATATGACCAGCAAATTATTTCAATTGCCTTTCAACAGACAAAATGTGCATATCATGTTTATATAAAGAATATTAAATTTTAATATAGCCCCATGATGATACATCGGAGAGAAGGATAATTCAAATTAATTTGATTTAAGTTAAAAAATATATTTTCGTCAAATCACCTGTATTGTTATTTTAAACTTTCACATTATATTGTTAAGAAGTAGGTACAATGTTCCTTATTTTTTATATCACTTTTAACTACCTGACATTGTTGCCAAATCTCATTTGTTTAGGTATTAGGTTGATGGTACCTACTTTGGTTCACTAAGATATTAGGTGATTTAATGATTTAAATACTAAAATTTTGTTTAAAAAATCGGGAATATAGTTTTTTCAGGTGGATCTCTGGTAATGGCGCTGACAATGTCTATAGGAAAGATTGTCAACAAAATACATAATTAATAAACTTATCAATTTGCACTCCTTCTTGCGAGTATAGATAGTTCTTAACTAATCTTGAAAATCTTGAAAAACATATAATATGACTGTGTCTGTGTCATAAACGTCAAAAATGCTAGTTTTTCAAGATGGCGCTGAAACTAATCTAACCGAAATGTACTTACTTGTATACCGGAAATTATATTAAGTAAACATAATTTACGATAACGATAGGTATGCTATATATATAAGGAAATTGAAAAGGTTAAATTATCGTGATCAGATTCAACTGCCATAAAATAACAGAGAAAAAAATAGTATCCCAATTTAGTGTAGGTAACATGCAACATTATTTTCAACAATGAATATTCCAATTTTGAAAATTGCACCGTAATAGAAATATAATGGGTATGAAATTCGTTCAATTTTTAAATATCTTCCTAATACGAAAAATATTGCAAAGATCGCCGCTAGACCAAATAATCATATCATAGATTATCATCTTCATTTTCTATGGAGATTTCTCGTCTTGATCTCCATATTTGGCGTAACTAATGTGTATCGATCGGTTCGGTGAGATAACATTTCCAAAGACAAATGTAACGATTCCATAATGTAATTATTATCCATGGATTAACATAAAACATTTCTTTTATATATCGCTCGTGTGTCATTGTCTTATAAATTCATTGCGCAATTTGCAATCGATTCTTATCGAGATAATCCAAAGAGATTCTAATTAAAAAAAAAACATGATCTATATTTATATCCGTAAAATTATCGATGGTTAAACATGACATATGAATTATGAGCGGTTTTATTGTTCGCAATTTAAACTTAATTAGATACCATATAATTTTAAAATCACCGTGAAATATTGAAATTGAAAAATACCTACATCAATTAATGGTTCTAGGTAAATAATATGATTGAAAAATAAATTTACATAACAGTAAAAAAATAATGGAATTGATAATTGTTAAGAGACGGGGAGAATCACGCGCCACACAATTTTGTATTTTCAAACATTCTTTGCCTCACTCTTATTTATGCTGTGTCTCATACATGCATTCAATTATATTGACATCTTGCTTTTTTATTCTTAGACTAAACGATGATTATTTTGGCATATAAGTATTGTATCTATTGACTCAGACCAATAAGCAGTGGTTCCCAAATTATTTTTTTAATCCCATATTTTAAAATTTAATATTTAGTCTATGAAAAAAAATATTATTATATAATTATATAATATCATGTTCCTGTAGGATTAGAATAACAAGTCTTAATTTCGTCCTTTAAAGACCGTTCTGGTCGTTCTGAATGATAAATATCCCTCAAAAAATCCACGAATGTACCTACATAGTAACGGAAGATTATCTTATTGAAAAAGAGTTGTTTAAGAATATGGTAAAACAACTCTTTAAGTAAGGTTAAGTTTTCAAAATTCCTAAAAGATTTTTTGGTAAATGTTGCCAGTTAATCACTATATAAGCGGATTTAATACAAATGATTTTTTCCGTTTTTTATTCATAATTTTTTTATGTAAGATGTATTTTTATTTACGAATAAGTAAAAATGTGTATTATCATTTTTTTACAATGTTGGTTCAAAAAATATTAACTATAGACGCATTATTAACTTATTAAGGACCTACATACTTAGCTATAAAAAATAATACAAATAGCGTAGTATGATATTTAAAATTAAAAATGTATATAAAAATATCTACAAATTTTCAAGAAATTATATTTATTTCATTACTAATTTAATAAAAACACGTTTCACCTTTATTCTTAAAAAAGCTAACTTTATCGTTTTCATATTACATCATTCAATTTGAATAAGATTCATAATAGTTGATTGAAGTGCTATGAGCCTTTAAATTATAACTAGCGCCAGAAAGCTATTTAATATGTAATGAATTATTGAAGAAATTCAATTATTTATTCAACTGACTGCAAAAATCGAATTAATTTAAATTTAGATATTAAAAAAATGTCATGATTTGAGAACCACTGCTAGAAAAACTTAAAAATATGACATTTAACACATGCACAACCAATTATCACATCACATTTAAATTCACGTTATATGAAATTATCAAGTTACCACATAAAAATATGGGTCTTAATTCACTTTTCTGTAAAAAAAAGCACAATAGTCCATTAAATCACAGAAATTAATATAGATTAATAAACAAAACACTCTATTTTAAACGAAATACCTACTGTAGTATATAAAATATATATTGTGTTTTTTAAAAACTTTATTATTTTTAATTAAAAACAAATTTAAATCTAATTTTAATTTTAAAAGTGTTTTTATGTATTAATCTATAATAATTAACACACTATTCAACAAGATAATCGTATTTTGATTTCCGATCGCGTATTTTTAACCAACCGTCAAGTTTAAACCGCAGTTAGTTTAATGATCAACGAAAAGTATTGTTTACACTGAGTCCTCTTCAATTCTCACTTGTCTATTTATCTTATTCGCACTGTGGAGGGAAAATGCAATGGCGCAGAGGCGGATTGGCCAAGTATATCGTAAAATTAAATTTAATTGCCTAATAATAGTGTTATTGTTATTATTATTATAATAATCTATCTGAAGATGTGATAATGAGAATGTTTAACATAATTGGTATTTTGACGCATCATTACAAATCGATTTAATAATTTAAATTGTTATTAAAAGTTTTAGCGAAATTTATATTCGTTTTATGCGAACATTTTCACACTGTTAAATAAATTAGTATGGCTTATGCGATTCGAGAATTGAAAAACAAAACTTTTGTATAACTATAAATATTGATTATAATCTTGAAAACGTCATTAAACATAAAAATTTCAATTTTTAATCTTTTAAAGAACAAAAATTTATGATATTACACTTGTAATTTTTTTAATGAATTAAAAACAATAAAATTACTACGCAAACGTTTCACTTATGATAAACAAGGTTGACATAAGTCTTAAAACGTTTGAACACTTTGATTTTTTTTTAATAATAATGGTGAACAAATTTTTAGTTTTTAGAAAGGATAATCATAAAGGATGAGAAGAATGAAATATAAATTTCGTACTTCAGTAAAATTTGATTATTTTTGGAAATATTATAAGATTTATTAACTTTTAATTTACACCATATTTATTTTTAAAAATTCTCCAACAATTCAAACAAGTTTTTTTAACAGATTTTTAATTATCTCAATAGAGACGAAGTTGGAATATTTATTGTAGGAGAACCGGGAAATCAAGGCACCTACAGGGCTTACGACCTGTCATCGGCTGGTTTACGTGATCACTTTATGCGCTTGCGCAACGTTCACCAATTATGCCTTTTAATGAGATCCCTATCAATTCAATTTTGAAAGTTCTATATATTGTAATACTAAAATTCTTTTCGCTTGAAAATAAGGAATTTTTACTACAGCCATCTATGGGTGAAATTATGAACAACAATCTTATTATTTTTATTTATTTTGTTGGAACGCCATCTATTGAGTGAATTGGTTTTAGGTCAGGTCGTAAGCCCTGTAGGTGCCTTGATTTCCCGGTTCTCCTACAATAAATATTCCAACTTCGTCTCTATTGAGATAATTAAAAATCTGTTAAAAAATATCTTTGACTCCCGACAGGGAAAAAAATCCAATGTTTGCGCATATGCAATAATAAAAATATTCGAATTCAAACAAGTTTTACGATAGTGATTTAAACTTGCACTACTTCATATAACTATGTATATGTAGTACAATGTACATAAATATCAAAATGTACATATTTATATAGTCATATCAATTTATTGATATGTATTTATGTATACGAGTGAGAGGTCTAAATTCGATCGAAATTCTTTATTTTTATATGTTGAAAACGTCAGTGGAAAAACAATGATAATAAAAAATATCATGTATTCATCAAGTGATATAAAGAATTATTTTCACATATCTATTGCAAAGTGTGATCGTCTCACAGTATATTGTGTTTTTATTAATGTTCTGTTTAAAAAAATATATATCAAAGAACTGCGTTTATTATTTCGTGTTTGACATTGGCAGTATGAAAGTAAACAATCTATGGTTTGATATGAAATATTTTTTATTTAATATAATACATTTGTGACACTAATTATGTATAAATATGAGCTTACTGCACTCCTTCATATAAACTTTAACTAGGTATACCAAATTACAAACTACCCCGTGGGTTCAATACGAATGAAAAAGAAAAAAAAAAATGAAAAGGAATCAGAAGGTTTTGATTTTTTTATATGTATTGATTAATTAAAAAACAAATTGCACTAAGCTGTTAATACAGTTTTTCAGTGCACGTAATAATACATAGATTTTAACAATTTTATTGTTTCATTTATAATTAATTATTACTTTAGCTTCTCTTACCTTGTTAGTCGGATTCATTACTATGTTCCAACAAGAAATACCCGCTATAAATTTACTTTATTAAAACATTTTCAAAAACATAACCCCAAATGATTGTAGTCACTTTACATTTTTATATATTTTTGTACATTTCATTTTTATTTTATTTAATTCAATAATGTAATATACTATCACATCTGGCAGCATTCACTGATTCAGTGTGGCTAAGTATGTAGGTAGTTATTCACATAATTCATTTTTATATATATTCATTCATTCATTCATACTATCACGGCATATCCCACAATATGGGGTAACCAGCGAAAGATGTGCGGGTGTGCATTGCCATATAAAAGGGAGCACAACATATCTGTGTATACCCACACACCAGTCTCGTCTCACCTAAAAAGGCACTATATTCAGAATGGGTGGTGAACCTCATTGCTGAACTATGTATGTGAGATGTTATTGTTGCCTGTTGTATTTTCGATTACCCGGCTCTTACGGGACACTCAAAAACAATAATAGAAAAGAGTGGAAGCACTATTCTAAGCCGGTGCCTCACAGCTAAAATATATATTCAGTCAGTAATATTCTTATGTACATGCCTTGTAATTACTATTTTACTAGAGTTTTTTTTATTTATTTATTCTTTGGTTCTTAATGTATGTACTTTCGTGTTTAATTTACCTATCTTATATGTTTTTATTTTTTTATATATTCTATGTTACCATTGATATGTATAGTCAATGTATAGATGTTATGAATGCTTATAAATTGTTTTGGTTTATGCTGTGTCATGTAATATTATGTTTTGTAAAGGGCTTTGAGCCGTGAATGTCTCAATAAATAAAATTAGGTAATTGTCAAATTTATTCGAAATAGTCTCCTTTTTTCTGGTCTTTGTGCCATTATTTGGAGTCGGCTCTCATACTCTGCATATGCCAGACATGAATCCACAATATAGAAAATATATAAAATAATAAGTCCCACAATACGCGTCTGGTTTATGTAATAAATCTCGGAATAATCATTGTATATTTCCCACGTTATATCGGTGCCCAGAAAAATTATACATATTGAAATAATAATTATTGGATATGTGGATGGCTTGATCTTTCGGCGATGTCCATAGTCGGTTTGTTCTAACCTCGATCTAACGAGATCTCATCCATCATTCCAAGAGAAGAACAAGAAGACGGCTGCTATTCATAATACAACATTTCTATTATTCGCCAATGAACTGTATCAAAAAGCGGTGATTTAGCTTTTTATATTGCCGAAATTGAAATATCAGTAGGTAAAAACTAACCGATCGAAATTCACCGCCAATGATGATAAATTTCGTCGCTTGTGAAATTTAAAGCCGCACAATAAAGGTATGTTTATTTTATATTTACTGATGTGAAAAGTGCAAATAATGAGATATGTCGAATTTAGATTAACTAGATATGTGTGTGTATAAATTCAAAATAGAATATATGAAATTAATCAGAAGTTTTGATTTGATGAACATTACGTGAATGCATAAAGTGATCACGTTAATCAACCGGTGATACCTAATAGTAGTAATATAATAGGGAGCATAATTATTTTTAAAATATTTTTTTTTAATAAATTTTATATCCTTATTCTTCGAGTTTTTCCCCGAGAGGAAAGAAATATAATTTTTGCGTATATGCAACAAAAAAATATTTGATTAACATACAAATTGGTACCAGCAAGTAAAAAAGACAAAAATGAACTTATAATTCTGGCGCGGTTCAGCCCCCCTAGACAACATGCCATTAAAGCTAAGCGTTATATCGCTAAGCGATAGAAATGTATGAAATTTGTGGCTGTCACGTGTTGTCATAGCGACCAATTTCATACATTTACTATCGCTTAGCGATATAACACTTAGCTTAAATGACACGTTGTCTAGGCCCCCTGGGGTGACATCTGTGCGAAAGCATCATCACCTCATTTAAAAGGACTGTTGCTCTCATTGTTTACAAACCAATTTCTCAATGGATGGCGATAAAAGAAAATTTTCGATGGCGATGGTATTTCCGCATATTTACAATCAAACAGATTTTCATGAACTTTTAAAAATTGATTGAAATAAAAACTCAACGAAATAATTGGTGAAGGTTGCTCAAGCTCGTAAAGTGATCACGTAAACCAGCCGGTGACAGGCCGGAATCCCTGTAGGTGCCTCGAGTTCCTGGTTCTCCTATAATATTCCAACTTCGTCTCGATTGAGATGTTAAAAAAATGTAATAAAATACCTTTGAACTTTTTGTGATTTTTATTTTTTTTTACTACAAAAAAATGATTGTTTTGTTACTTTTTTGTTTTTTTTTTTAATCTTATGGAAACTAATTGAAAATTAGATCAAAATTTATTATAATAAGTTCTCGTATAGTATATAGTATTTGGAATATTAATTTTATCCCAATGTTTAATTTCAAAGAATCATGAATCATGACCACGAGGACTCCCACCAAAAAGATGGCGAGATAGTTGGCAGTCCACATCACAGGATGCTGAAAATGCAGCATAAAACAGGCCCTGGGCCTAATGAAATAACAAGATAAAGAAGAAGAGAAATTGAGGTAAGCCGATACAATATTTATAATATCTAGCTGTTGTTTTACGTATTTTGATCGACTGCAGTGTTGGCGGTGAAATGAAAAGCGATCAAATCCCTCGACTACGAATGTTTATAACCTCAATAATTATGTGCATCTTTTTTGATTTGAAGCCATTATTAAGTTCAGAAGAAGAATAAGTATATCAGTGAAAAGAAGTGAAAGATGACAGACAGCACATTATGTAATGAGGTAGATATGATAAAATACATTTATTAGATAATATATAGGTATTGAATAGTCGTTGTCCATCAGCCAATCATTAAGTACGATGATATAAAGACGATATTATTATGCAACTGTAGTTTATACAAATAAAGTTCATACCCAGATAATTATGACCGTTCGTATGATTTTAAATCAATTAAAATACGGAAGTGAATACATACATCATAAACTTTTTACTCGTCACTAACCCAAGAGGATATAGTGGGGGGATATGAATTCACCATTTTTAAGGTTATTTTATTATTGCAGATTATCAACTAGTATCATACTGAGATTGTATTCTGAAAGTTTCATCACAATGTGTCTGTGTGTGTGTGATGAGTACTATGTGCTGTGTGCTATGTACGGCGTGTTTAATCTATACTTTATCGATTATAGACTAAAGTGCTCATTCGATTCTTTTCAAATTTTGGTAATTTTTATATTAATTCTCGCTTAGAACCCATCAGATTTTGAAGGATATCTGATCAGTGCTTCTCAATTTTTCTAATTTGATATTTACATTTTGAAATTGTTAAAAAGGCACATCACTTTCATCAAATGGTAAGAAGAATTTTCCAATTTTCATAGTAAAATATTAAAATCAGTAATAATTTAACAAACTCATTTCATGAAAATGCTGAAAATTTTCCATACAAAATTTGAATACTTTGAAAGTCACTTGGTAGCGAAGAGTATATTGTTGGTCACAACTAACTAGTTTTAATTCTATAATTGATAGTTTCAATTTAAATGTTTCACTCTAACTGCATATTGAAATAACGAACGGTCAACTAGTGTTCGCTGTTGATATAGTGCTTGCTGTTCAATATAGTGCTGGAAAAAGACGTAAGGGACTCAAATATAGAAAGAAGCGGTACCATCTTTAGAAAGTCAAGTACTGGCACATTCAGATTACATTGATATAATGGATAGAGCCCTGTCTTGTATGAATGTATGAAGGACAATTTCGATAGACTTGAGCGTGCGGCAAATGATATTGGCCTTAAGTTCAATGCTTCTAAGACTAAATGTATGTCAGCGAAGAAAGCTCCTCAAAGTAATACTATGACGAGAGGAAATGAGGAGATATTGGTGGGTGAACATCGGGTAGAATCGATTGTATTCTTCATCTACCTGGAATCATTGGTCACCTCGGACAATAATATCAGCATGGAAATAAAAGCAAGGCTTGCAGTGGCTAATGGATGTTACTACGGGCTACTCAAAAATCTCAAGTCAAGACTAATCTCGCGAAATACTAAGGTAACTTATATAAAAAAACTCTTCTCCGACCAGTCCTAATATACGGAGCGGAATGTTAAGTATGTGTGTACATATAAGTGTGTGTATGTGTGTTATTTATTGACATAGTATGTAATTGCTAGGGTACGATGAACACCTCCCTAGGAAGTCCTGTGCCGAGGTGTTCATTTGAACAGTTGTATGATGGACATAAATAGAACATTATGTGTAAAGTTCTTGAATTAAATTATACATTAAATGTTATTGGTGTTTGAAAGGAAGATATTAAGGAAAATCTTTGGTCCAACTAACGATGAAGGGGCCTGGAGAATACGGTATAATAATGAGCTAGATGATGATGAAAAAAGTATTAGACACCTGTATAGAAGAATTACAGGAACGACTATGTTGAGATGGCTGGACGACGTGCTGTGCGATATAAGAGAAATGGACCTGATAAATTATAGAACACTGGCGGTCGATAGGGAGGGATGGAGACGATTTCTGGAGGAGGCCAGAGTCCGTAGCGGACTATAGTGCCAGTGATGATGATGAACGGTCAACTAAAAAGATATTCAAAGGTGTAAGATATTGAGTGAATAGCAGGGGCCGTCATCTCCTCCTACCCCTTGAGGGACATGCCGTGATGGTATATACATATGTATGAAGTAATATTATCTTTAAGGGGGGGACTATTGCCAACGCACCTATTTTTCAATTTGATATACCATCGTTATTTCTTATCAAATCGTTTTGAAAAAAAATAATTTAGATAGTTTGGATATTAATAAACAAAAATATACCTTAACTTTTTGATAATAATGGCATACCCCGATTTTCAACGTTTATCATATATTTTTAATAAACTATAAGGCGTAGAGTAATATATTTTTTTTTAAATTAAAGAAGACAAAAATATCTAGAAAAATATGATGTGGCGTTGCATTAATGCTTCAGGTTTAGTAAATTATTTTATGTTTATTTTCCATTCAGCGCCATTGCGTAATAAAAGTTATTTTGGTTTATTTACTTGACCTGATGCGTTAATGCAACGTCATATCATATTTTTCCAGGTATTTTGTTCTTCTTTAATTTATAAAAAAAAATATTGCCCTATAGGTACCTTATATTTTTTTAGAAATTTAAGATAAATGTCTAAAATCGGGGTATGCTTATTATTTTCCTACAAGAATATATACAGAACATAATCAAAAAGTTAAGGTATATTTCTCTTTATTAATATCCAAACTAACTAGGTTATTTTTTTCAAAATGATTCGTTAAGTAATAATGATGGTATATCAAATTGAAAAAATAGGTACGTTGGCAGCAGTCACCCTCTGAATACAATTCGCCTATGTGCATAATACGTGTTATACAGATTGCAGACGCCTTTGGAAATTGAAAAAAAAATTCTCATAGGTCCTATCATTAGAATTCAATAAAACTTATATGTGCAATCAACTCCGAAGCACTCCATTCCTATTAAAAAAACAATCATTAAAATCGGAAAACATGGTAAAGAATTACTATCGCTGAAGTGAAAATTGAAGAGTAAGTTGATTTTCGCATGGATCCCATGATTATATCTTGACCACATTGAAATGGGACCGATTGGAATTTATTTAAATAGGATTATTATATTTTACAAGACTCAAGCCTCTTGCAAGAATCTTGGTCTAGAAAAGGAGAGACCATAATATGTAATATCCTGCCACGACCGATTTCCATTCGTCTATAGTACAAGCATTTATGCTTAGTTTAGGGAATGTATAAGGATGTATATGTACTTGTTATACAAGGACATTATTCATTCTTTAAAAAAAAAAAGAAAAAAAAAAAAAAAAAAGTTTTGAGTAGTTTTATGTCGTAAAGAGTAGTTTTATGTCGTAACATTATTTTTTAATAAAGAATGAATATAATATACATCCTCATACATTAAAAATAAGCATGAATGCTTGTGCTATAGGTGAACGAAATCGGTCGTGGCAGGATTCGAACTCGCGACCACTGGATTACTAAGCCAGCGCGCTAACCACTCCGCCACTACCCACCTAACCATTGAAAAACGAGTGGGTTGTGGCCAACGCTAAACTCCTCACTAACAAGTCATTCTGTAAAGTATTCAAATTTTGTATGGAAAATATTCAGCATTTTGAGTGTGTTAAATTATTATTTAATAAATATTTTATTATGAAAACTCTTCAATGCCATTTTATGTAAGTGGTGTGCCTTTTTAGTAATTTGAAATTTCAAATTTTAAGTTTCCTGAGCTTGGGGTCACTTTCAAATATTTGACAGTTAAAAAAATTGAGAAGCACTATTCAGATATCCTTCAAAATCTAATGGAGTCTAAGCAAGTATTAGATATACATATTTGCAAAATTTGAAAAGAATCGAATGAGTACTTTAGTCTATAATCGATAAAGTAAAATAAACACGCCGTACATAGCACACAGCACACTGCACATAGCATACACACACAGACACATTGTGATGAAAATTTCAGAATACAATCTCAGCATAATACTAGTTGATAATCTGCAATAAAAAAAATACCCTTAAAAATTGCGAAATCATCTTCCCACTATATCCCCTTGGGTTGGTGAAGAGTAAAAAAAATATGTGCAATGATATTATGGTGATGT
This sequence comes from Molanna angustata, assembly GCA_963576475.1. Lineage (NCBI taxonomy): Eukaryota > Metazoa > Arthropoda > Insecta > Trichoptera > Molannidae > Molanna > Molanna angustata. Next base: position 48,426,492 of record OY754965.1, on the reverse strand, counting down.
CGTCACATAAAATTTTTATAACGAATTACAAACGTGCATCGAGTTCTTATGAGAAATGACAATGTAATATTGAATTTTGTAAATCAAATTTCGATATCGTAAACTGTTTGGTACCTACATATATTCCCACTGTACTAATGTGATATGATCGTCGCTAATTACTCTGCGAATATTATATTATAACTCAATTGAATTATTCGCTTTAGCGGAATATTATTTTACTAGGAACATTTTAATTTGTTTAAATAACGACTTCCCGAATTATGGAACGCTTCTGGTCTTAGCAGGACCGGATCTTTACTAAAGGCGCCCCTCTTTCATTATTGAAAATCGGTCATGTTATTGGAAAAAAATATCATTTTTATTTTAAGTAACGCCCAGAGGTTTTAAGGGGTTCTACATAAAATAGTGAAAACATTAACTAACAGTTACAATATAAAAATAAAACTACACTAGGTACATTAAAAAGAAACCTAAAAAAAATATGCAAGTATATAATTACGGTGTTATACATTTTATTTACTACTGCATTAACTTATATTGTAAAAAGTGATTTTGAAATAAATAAATAATAAAAAGAAATAATCAAAAGAACAATGAACAAGTCAATAAAAACGTGTTAAGCCATTAGCTATTTAAAGGCTATTTAGCCGTTGATTGAAATAATAAATAAATAAATAAATAAATAAATAAATAAATAAATAAATATATAAATAAATAAATAAATAAATAAATAAATAAATAAATAAATAAATAAATAAATAAATAAATAAATAAATATATAAATAAATAAATAAATAAATAAATAAATAAATAAATAAATAAATAAATAAATAAATAAATAAATAAATAAATAAATAAATAAATAAATAAATAAATAAATAAATAAATAAATAAATAAGTAAATAAATAAATAAATAAATAAATAAATACATAAATAAATAAATAAATGAATGAATGAATGAATGAATGAATAAATGAATGAATGAATAGGTAAATAAATAAATAAATAAATAATATCATTAAAAAAATCCTTATGTTGGCGCCCCAGATTCATTAACGCCTGGCGCATCTGCATAATTTGAACCTATAGTGTATCCAGCCCTGAATCTCTGTGTTGCCACTCTTTCAATATTATAATTAGTACTTACTTATGTTAATTGTGTTCTCTTAATAAAACGTCGCTAATGAGATGAATTTACTGTGGAAATTTTGCACTTTTTATGCAAAACACGTGTTTGGATTGAATAAATTGTTTCAATATCTCATTACGTATATGACAAATTGTGATCATCACAAAAAGATTTATTCAAAAGACGTGTACTAACAATTTTCAGCCTATTTTTGCGGTGCGAAATATTGAGACACAAAAATTAGCGATAAGAGATTATACGAATGAGAAACACTGTTTATTTCATTGCAAAAATAGTGGTTTGAGCATATTGAATGAATGAATGATGAACCGTTGACTAAATAAATGTACAGAGATGTAAGAATGGAACTACTGTCTCACTTCAACCGACCACTAAACCTTATAAAAATTAACTTACACTATGACAAATAAAAAATATTAGAACTGATTTATATAAAGCTACTCTGGGACAAATTAATAACAAGTTGCCGCATTCTGGAGACTTACGATATTAATCGTCTCTCAGAACTAGACTGAAAACATAATTGAAAACTATGTCTCCACCGCGAATCGAACCCGGGACCCTTGGATCAGCAGTCAGATACCCAACCAACTGAGCCTCGAAGTATGACTTCGTTACCAACTTATATTGTACCTACATCAGATATTAATAAACTTGTAAGTCACTGAGTAGGTACATATGGATATTTTTATTCCTCACTAACCCAATTTTTAAGGCTATTTTTTTTATTGCAGATTATCAACTAGTATCATGCTGAGATTGTACTCTGAAAGTTTCATCACAATGTATCTGTGTGTGTGCTATGTGCTGTGTGCTATGTGCTACGTACGGCGTGTTCATTTTACTTTATCAATTACAGACTAAAGTACTCATTCGATTCTTTTCAAATTTTGCAAATATGTATATCTTATACTCGCTTAGACCCCATTAGATTTTGAAGGATATCTGAATAGTGCTTCTCAATTTTTTTAACTATCAAATATATCAAAGTGACCCCAAGATCAGGAAACTTAATATTTGTAATTTTTATATTCAAACTGGTGAAAGGGCACACCACATTCATAAAATGGCATTGAAGTATTATCAAGTTTACATAATAAAATATTTAAATAAATAAATAATTGAAAAAACTCATTTCATGAAAATGCTGAAAATTTTCCATACAAAAAATGAATACTTTATGAAGTAATTCAGTTTTATTTTTAAGGAAGTAACTTTGTGGCGTCATTATAATTTTTATTTTATAATATATATAATAATAACTAGGTATACACCACTTTTGAGTGTACACCACTCAAAGGTATACACCACTCAAAAGTGGTGTATACCTAGTTATTATTATATATATTATAAAATAAAAACTTTATGAAGTGACTTGTTAGTGAAGAGTTTAGCGTTGTCCACTCGTTTTATGTTGAATACGTAAAAAGTTACCTTTTTGTAAAAAATGGAATTGTGTAGGTTAGTATGAATACATTTAAGTGAATTGCCTTAAACAAAAAAAAAACGACATTATACTATGTACAATCTTGTAGATAATTAAAAATTACTTTTCATTTTCTTTGAACTATTAAACTGTCATAAATTTTTTTTAAAAAACCTTCCTTTGTTATTATAAAATATTGTTACGAAGTACCGCGCATTCTTCGGAATACTTATTAATTATTAAGAAAAATATTTAAATTTTACGTCACCGTTAATGAATGAATAATTAGGTAACTATAAAAAATGTTGTAATTTGTGGGCCAATGAAGATTTTTTTCATCGGGTGTGTGTCTATTATGCTGTGTGTCATTTTTGTCACACGATATTTTCAACATTGCCTTGATCACGCCATGTTTTCCTCACGACCTTTAACATCGTGGTTTTGTTTAAACTATATAGACAAAAGAAGTATAATATTGGATATAATATATCATCTATAATATTGGATATAATATATCATCTATAATATTGGATATAATATATCATCTATAATATTGGATATAATATATCATCTATATTTAGCCAAGATTGGTTTAACGAAAGCATCGATTGAGAAGGCGCAGAACTAATTTGAAAATTTACGTAAGCATATTTATTTAATAATTAAGAGGCTATAGTAGACTATATAGCATATTTTGAAAATAATTTCTCCAGTACCCTCAAAAGATACGTCTTTGAAATAAGGAACAGTTTGTTTGTACGTCTTTATTCTATTGCTTGACTTTTTTGAATTTTGAATTTGTTTAATACTTTTCTTGTAAAATTAGTTTAAGTAATACCCTTTTTTAATTTTTCATTGTAAGTATCTAAAAAACTACAAGGCCTATGAAGTTGATTTTTACTTTAATCGAAAGAGAATATGAAAATGTACCGGCTGAGTTTTTTATTATTATAATATTTTAATTACTATTCTTGCAATTTAAAAAAAAACTCTAATTTTTACCTTTTTTCATATCAGGTGATATACAATATTTTTTGTGTTTCATACACTAGAAGGAAATTTAGTGTGCATTTTTGCGTACATCCTTATACCCAGAGTAAACAAGGGCCTTAATATTTGATACAAACACATACCTCCTTTATTTTTATTTTTTTAACATTGACTATGTCCTTGTATTGTTACAAGGATCTATATATAGGATGATCATTGTCTATATAATATCATAGTCTATAATGTATGAGGATGTATGTCGGCCTTCATGGCACAGTTGGTTAGATATCTGACTGCTGAGCTAAAGGTCCCGGGTTCGATTCCCGGTGGAGACACAGTTTTTAATTGTGTTTTCAGTCTGGATCTGTGAGACGATAAATATCGTAAGTCTCCAGAATGTGGCAACTTGTTATTGGGCGCGTGTTAAATTAATATTTGACATAGTACCTGTTAGTTTCCCGAGAAGCAATGTAAAATAAAATAAAAAATATAGTTCATATACATCCACTAAGCATACATATTATAAACGCTTGTCCTATAGGTGAACGAAATCGGTCGTGGCAGGATTCGAACTCGCGACCACTGTATTACAAAGCCAGTGCGCTAACCGCTCTGCCACCACCCATCTAATGATAATTTATTTTATTCTTTTTATTTGGGAATAGTAATAATAATTTATTTTTAGCCATGTTAAAAAAAAATTGTGCGGTATATTCTCTAGATCTTTTCTTATCTTTTCGTGTTTCTTTTCTTGAGCTGAAAGGCACGTTGTCTAGGGGGGCTGATCAGATATCCTTAAAAATGTAATGGGGTCTAAGCGAGTATTAGATATATCTACAATATTTGAAAATAATCGAATGAGTATTTAAATGAGTACTGACAAAACCTTTTTCATACCCTTCACGCTCGTTGGAGATGCTCCTAATAACCTGTTCCTGAAAATTCATCATCATGAAAGTCATGAGATTTGCCAGAATAAATGCACTGAATTAAAACGCACGAAAAGTATAAAATATCTTGGTATCATGATCGACAACAACATTAAATGGAAAGAACAAATAAATTTAATAGTCATTAGAATAAGAAAATTATATTATGTTTTCATTAAATTACGTCGAATAATTCCATTAAAATCATTAAAACAGGTTTATTTTGCATTTGCACAATCTATATTACAATATGGGATTATAGGATGGGGTGCAGCTTTCAAAACTAATTTAAAGCCTTTACAAATAGTCCAAAACACCATTATTAAAATCATCCTTAAGAAACCTTTTGATTATCCAACAAACCAACTTTATCAGGATTTTAATGTTCTCAACATAAATTCACTTTTTAAAAGAGCCTCTCTTTACCAGATATTTAAAGATCATTTCATAAGAAATTTATATCCAACCACTAATTCAAGAAAACATCCAAGAAGAAAGACAAACATTGATATACCATTATTAAAAACGACTACCGGCCAGCTCCATTATACATACCAAGGTGTTAAATGGTTTAATGAGCTGACCGGTAAATATAAATTAAATACAACTGATTTTGATAACTATAAAAATGCTGTTAAGTCTCTATTTATTTTATAACTTTCTAATGGAATTGTTTAATATTTAATTTATTTTAATTGCATGTTTTTTTCTGCTCTGTATTTTAATTGCATGTTTTTTTCTGTTCTTTATTTTTCTTTTGATATTGTGTACATTATTGGTTTTTGATGAATTATGATAATGAAGATTAATTTTTAGTTTATATAGGAATCCCCCCCAAACCACGAGTATAAGCTCTTTTTGGGGGGTAATATGAATAAAATATTTTTTGTGTACCTATGCTATTATAAGTATTTAAATTGTTAAATTGTTATATTTTATTTCTATATATATAAATAAATAAATAAAAATAAATAAATCTATAATAGATAAACTAGAGTAGCGCCCTTGGTATGATCTTGAATCAATAAACGGCGCTATACAAATGACTTATTATTATTATTAGAGTAATCCTGCCGCACAGCATACACACAGATACATTGTGATAAATCTTTCAGAATATAATCTCAGCATGATACTAGTTAATAATCTGCAATAAAAAATAACCTTAAAAATTGCGAATTCATAACAATATCATCGTGGGGTAGTGATGAGTAATAAGTAGGTAATAAAACAATGGGTCAAGTTAACATTATAAGTTCAATAGTTTTTGGTATTTGGTTCCGTTTCCTAATATGTGTCGTGAATTTATTAATGAATTGGTAAATTCATTAAAACCTCATCAGAGATTCATTAGCACGATCTTTTCATCCAGCAATATATAGGTAGGTACCTAATACAATGTTTGTGGATGATACAGAATCATATAGTTTCGTAATTATTGCCATATTGATAAATAAAAACAATTATACAATCAAACATTATGTTGCCTCAAAATAAACGAAACAAATCGATTTGGTCTATGCGGCAAACTTAGTATTGCCTGTATAATTAAAAATGGTCCTTCATTACCACCCGTCGCTTCAGACCCTTCAGTACAACCGGTCCCTTCAAGCCCTCAGTACGTCCCTTCCCTTCAGTGCCTTTAGTAGGGTAAGAAAAAGTTTAAATCCAGAAACCATCCTGGAAGACCTGCGAAGAGATGAAAGGACGGTTAGACCTTCTTATCCCAGGATATTCTACCTTCATAGGTAAAATGACCAAATATACGAAGAAGAAGAAGAAAAAAAAGTTTAAATCCACAAACCTGCGAAGAGATGGAAGGAAAATCGGACCTTCTTCTCCCAGTATAGTCCACCTTCATAAGTAAAATTTAATGACCTAATACCCGATGAAGTAGAAGAAAAATGTTTTAATCCAGAATACATCCCGGGCATTCGCTCGACAATTCACCAAAGTTTCATTGTAATCGGGTGAATGGTTTAGGAGCGCATAGCATACATGCATAGCATTGATACATACAAACAATTTATAATATAGATTTAAATCTAATGAAAGTACAGTTGTGAAATTTTATATGCATGTTTTTATTAAGATTCATAACTTCATACTAATGTAATTATATAATAGTCAATATGAATATTTATTATCTAATTTATGCCATCACGGCATATTCCACAATGTAGGATAACCATCGACTGAAGTATCACAAATAAAAAATAATATTAAATTATTAATGTGCCTACCTGTACAAAACCAAAGATATATTATAACCATAAACTTTTTGACTGCATACTGGCAAGAATCATCCCAAATAAGGGTTATTGTTACAAATCATTTACAAAACAAATCCATGGAGTTTTATATTATATCCATAGATGCCTAACTATCCAGTGTAATTTAATTTTGGCAGTCTGCCCCCCTAGACAACGTGTCATTTGACTCAAGAAAAGATAACTCAATACATGGATGTGACAGTTGTAACTTGATTGACAACTGTAACTTCCATACATTGAGTTATCTTTTCTTGAGCTAAATGACACATTGTTAGGGGGGCTGGTTGACAAATAATAAAAGCCCCTTTTTAGTTAAAAAAAATGTATAGTTGGTCATCATTGCGGTATTCTTATAGGAGATACTCTTCTAGAATATTTTTGTCTTGATTTTTACAGTAATAAAAAAGTACATTATATACCTAATTAAGATACAAAAGAAAAAAATTCAATATCACTGCCCCATTGAAAATGTGGTCATTTGTGAATAGGGCCAGAAGCTCACTTAAAAGTGTATTTGTGAAGATCACTTAAATGTGTACTTGTGATGTTCACTTAAAAGTGTACTTGTAAAGTTCACTTAAAAGTGTACTTGTAAAGTTCACTTAAAAGTGTACTTGTGAAGTTCATTTAAACATGTACTTGTAAAGTTCACTCAAAAGTGTACTTCATGGTATTGTTGGTACGACAGTCAGTCAGTTAAATAAACTGAAGAATGATGCCATATCGCCAAATTACGTTTCATCAAACTTTAATTTAAACCCATATATAATGAGGAATTGTTAAAAAAAATATGAATTTTATGTGATAGAATGAAACATGTCTTCTATAATTATTTAAAATAAAAACACTTTTTTTAACAAGTTATGCAGATTTATTAGAAATAACTTATAGAAAAATTACAGAAGAAGGAAAATAATACTCTAATTGAATACCCTATTCTTAATGCAAACAACACCATATACAATCATACCAACACAACCACTTTTTAATGAAACGTATGTACCTACTCAACACAAGAGTATAGGTACATATTTGAAATTTAGCGGCAAATCGCGTAATTCAAGTATCTCACTTACATTACTATGAAGTTACTGACATAGATTCCCACAGATATTAAAACAAACATTTTATTTCAATAAATTGCGTTAAAAAATACAATCTTGACATTTCGCAATGCGCACAGATGATTTGAAACAATTTAGGCAGACATTTTGTGGTATCCTTGATGTTTTCAACTGCGGTCTTGAATAAAAAATACCTTCGCCCTCAGGGCATCAGCAATCAAATAAATCCATAGAAATGCTACATTTGACGTTCTATAATGATGATTTGATTTATACGTTCATAAAAGCATCAAAATTTTATGAGGCTGGTAAGTACCTAATTACGGATCGCATAAGGCTCCATAGATAGGTACCTATATTATTTTCGAAATGCATAATCATAGTTAAATAATTTACAAAGCGCCGTATAGCTATACAAGGTCGCTCCTTTTTTTTCAGTACAAATTTTATTATTTTTGGGTTTTGCAATCTTTAATTACAGTTGAACTTCAATCGAATTAATTGGGATCGCACCTGATCCAGATAACCAAATATCCGGATGATTAGATAATCATAATATGTCTATACATAATATGTTTATTTAGTAACTTTTTTAGTCAACGCGAAATAATTGTACAGAATATGTAGGTACAGTAAAAGAATGTTGTTTCTACTGCATTGATTTTAATAACAAAAAAAGTTGCTTATATTTCCTTAAGTGCAGTACTTACAAAATCAAAAGTGCACTTCGTGCTTATGGTTGGTATGATTGCGTTTGGTGTTGTTATGCATTAAAAACAGGATATACCCTACAATTAGGGTTTTTTTCTTCTTCATTCATTTAAGTAATAGTCATTTCTGATAAATCTGCATATTGGGTGTTATAATGTATTTTTAATTTTAAACGATCGTCCTTTTTTAGAAGAATAAAAATTTGTTGATTTCTCAATTACTAAAATCGAAACTAGAATTTGTAGAATGCCAAGTGCAATTTATTACACTTTAAAACTTTTTTACACTGAAATTGCTATCATAGTAAAACGCTTTATTGACTCGTCTAATCTCTTTAAAAATCATGATCCAGATGATCTAACTGTAAGATGTCTTCCTGATATCACAATTTTTTGACACAGTTCTTGAGCCAAATCATGCAGATCCTTAAATACCACCGAGTATTACTTATAAGATATTCGTTCAGAACACCTCAATCACTGTACTTAGATAGTTTATTAAGGCCCTTGTATACCATGGGCATAAATATGTACACAAATATGCACACTAAATTACCTTCAAAAGTATGAAACACGAAAAAATATGTATATCACCTAATATGTGATATACAACATTTTTTCGTGAAGAAATGGTAAAATTAAGAGGTTTTTTAATAGAAAAATACTAACAAATATATTAAAATGGTAAAAAACTCAGCCTTGTAGATTTTTAGTTACATACAATAAAAAAAATAAAAAAAAGGTTTTACTAAAACTAAATTTACAAGAAAAGTATTAAAAAAATTCAAATTTCAAAAAACTCATGTAATAGAATAAAGATGTAAAAATAAACATTTCATTATTTCAAAGACGTATCATTTGATGGTACTGGGGAAAAGATTTTCAAAATATACTTTATAGTCCACTATAGCTTCTTAAGAAAATATATTATGTGATATTTTATCAGCTAGCTTTGATAATCCTAAATTCACACTAAACATTACGTTTTAATCATAGTATGCACTGTAAACACGATGCTTGCCGATCGTTGTGGCACAGTTGGTAAGCCGTTTGACTTTGTGCGGGCGTCCTGGTCCTGGGTTCGATCCCCAGCAGAGGAGAAATTTATTAAAATTCATTTCTCACGCAAATATTGCTTCTCTGGGCTGGAAACACTGGTTAGTTAGTTAGAAATTGCCAAGGTAGTGTTTATTATTATTATTATATGTAAAAAATATGCTAAAATATTGTGAAAAAAAAATATGAAATCATATCTCAGCATGACATAAAATTATAGCACCACCAAGACGTATCTTATTAGTAGTAAACACTCTCCAAATGATACCCGTAAAAAACTTGATATGAAATATATTTATTTATTTATTTATTTCTTAAGGTTACATACAGTTTTTTAATATAAACATATATTTTCAAAATGAATTAATAAATACAAAAAACAAGATTGTAACGCCAATTACTATGTTGGTCATACAATAAAAATATATAACTATATATAATATACAATAATATATAACTTTATATAATTATATACCCATAGAAAAAATATATTTGTATAAAAAAAGGAAAATTTCCGTGGGTAGGTATATACATACAAAATGACAAAATATAAAAACCTTCATATTCTTCAACAAACCATCAGTCGCTTCTCAAACTCTTTTATTAACCAAACAGCCCGACTTTGAAACGATCTTCCGAATTCTGAGTACCTATACACCTTACAATCCGGGTCTTTTTAAAATCCGAACAAATGTTTTCTTGAGCAGATTGCAAACCCTCACAAATGCTACGTAATGCGCTTTTTCGGAAGAGTATAATGGACCTTAATCCTAATGCATGTTAAAAATAAAAAAAAGAATAAAAAAAACGTAACTCTCCACTATCAAGTCATAGTAACGAAGAGAAAAGTGTACACATAGATTTTGTAGATTAGATATTATTAAAAAATAGTTTTGATTATCTCTAGATGTTACGTAAGTATGATGTACCAAAAATAGGCAGATAATGTTATAAAGTTGGTATTGCCGATTTCCCAGTTGATGGTATGAAGATCGGGCAATCAGAGTAAGTAAGTAAGTAGGTACATATATCCAACCTTGTGACCTTAATTTCCTCAACGCACTGTACTGTGGCAAATGGCATCTTCCCACGATTGAGATATGTAGTCAATGTTATGATATGTAGTTTTCGGTAACTGCAATGAGATTATGTTGGTCATTGTTTGGAATTTTGACTCACCGAATCTCACAATCAATATCGATAAATATGTTTTAATGTTTTTTTTTCTTTTAATTCTAATTTAGTTCTCGGGCAGCTCGAACAGGTAGGTACTGTATCAAATATGAATTTAATACACACCATTTAACAATTTGTCATATTCTGGAGACTCACAGATCCTGACTAAAAATACAATTACCTATAATCCGTGTCTCCACCAGAACTGGGACCAGCGGTCAGATAACCAACCAACTCAGTCTTGAATATCTCAGTATGTATATTTAACTGGGAGAATACTGCCAACGTACCCATTTTTCATTTTGATATACTATCAGTATGTCTCATCAAATCGTTTTGAAAAAAATAATTTAGATAGTTTGGGTATGGGTATTAATAAAGAAAAATATACCTTAACTTTTTGACAATGTTCTGTATAAATTCTTGTAGAAAAATAATGGCATACCCCAATTTTTAATAAACTATAAGGCGTAGAATAATATATTTTTTTTAATTAAAGAAGACAAAAATATCTGGAAAAATATGTCGTGACGTTGCATTAATGCTTCAGGTTTAGTAAAGAAACCTAAAAAAACATTTATTTTCCATTCAGCGCCATAGCGAAATAAAAGTTTTTTTGGTTTATTTTTTTAACCTAATGCATTAATGCAACATCACAACATATTTATCCAGATATTTTGTTCTTATTTAATTTAAAATATATATATATATATTGCTCTATACCTTAGAAATTTAAGATAAATGTCAAAAATCGGGGTAAGCTTATTATTTTTATACAGAATATATATAGAACATAATTAAAAAGTTAAAGTATATTTTTTTTTAATAATATCCAAACTAACTAAATTATTTTTTTCAAAATGATTCGTTTCGCAGTAATTATGCAATATCAAATTGAAAAAATAGGTACCTACGTTGGCAGCAGTCACCCCCTTGATTAATAAGCAACATTGATAAAGGATGTGTTTTGAACGAAAATTTAATTCAATTGTTTTTCTTTATATATGAACTTTGTAAAGCTGACAGAAACGGAATTCGAGGTTGGGATCTTCCAAGAAAAGAATGGCACGACCACGCGAACTCTGAAAGACGAGAATGAAAAAAGAATGAACAACAGACGAACATGTATAAGACGATGTATGAATGTTGATGAGGTAGTGTTGATGTTGAGTGAATTCTTGGGCAACTATCAGGTAGTTACTGTATCAAATATGAATTTAACACACACCCAATAATAATTTGCCACTTTCTGGAGACTAACGATGATTGTCGTCTCACAGGTCTAGACTGAAAACACAGTAAAAAACATTTAATAATAAAACATTCATCGTATGTAAAATGTTCTATAATTTACATCAGCGACTTCTGATGTCATACCCTGCATCGTATAGTGGAGGAATGCCCCATACATAAGTTCCGTGATCTTATAGGGAGATGGTTATTTAGTTATTATCTTATTGTGATTAATTAGTTTTAAAGAATATTTATAATAATGATTATTTACGCGTAAAAGTATTGTTAAAACTCATCTCTCTTTATTAAGATATACTACAGACAAATTGGGGTAACTGATAATTCACATAATAAAAGATAGTACTCACTCTAATACATATTTATTTTATTTAATGTTTTACAAAGTAGTTTTAATAATAATTGTAATATTCAATTTACACGGAATAAGAATGTCGAGGAGGATTCGCGATGCGTCAAGCCACGGCAACTGGAGATATTCCGAATGATTAGCGTAGGGAAAGGATCACTGTTGGTCAGAGTTTGTAGCAATGGTGTGAAGTTATGTAGGAACATCATAGGGATATTCTACCACAGACTGTTGGAGGATTTAAATAATTTGACGGCTGAAGCCGAAACATGGCTGAGGGATATTAATGTTATTTTGTAGCGCCCGACATGCCATACACGTAAACATATTTGCCAAGTGCCTAACGTGATCACAGAGTACTGTATATATTATTTGTATGGCGAAAAATTTCATAAAAGTGTCAAGAAACGTCACTTTTAATGAAGATGATGGTAAAATTCTTGCTTAAGGCATCAACATTCTTATTTTCAAACAATGAAGATGATGTGAATGACAAAAATTGTATACATGATTTACAAGATGACTCGCTCGACAATCTTCTTAGTACAAGCAAAGTTGATGATCATTATAACCTCCGCCCCAGGCATACTTTGAAAATTCCTGCTCGCTATGAGGTAAATGTGACGGACATAAATTTAAAATATCGCGTTAAAAGTTTTTCCGTACGCAGAACGAATATTTAGACAGATAATCCATATTGCTTATAAAGCATAATCTACCTGGTATCATTTTTATTGTGATTTATCAACATATATTTTTTTTGTTATTGCCTATGTAGACATCTTTCATTATGAATTGGTATCAAACAATCAAAAATCGACAGAAATATGATATGTTGTAAAAACACATTGCATTATATCAATATTGCAAGCATTCAATCATGGATTGGTAGTTACTTAGAGTTAGAGGTAGGTAGGTAGGTACATACTTCTTCTCCCTGGATACTGAATATATCCCAACTCTCTGTCAGTGCCGACTGTGGGGTCAACTCTCCTCGTCCTTAAATTATAGGCCCTTCTGTCCTGTATTTTGTCACCTAGGCCATATCCCTGCAGTTGGTCAGTGGCATTTTATATATAAACACGTTATATGAGAACAAAACGCTCTACAAAAATGGTACAGTTTAATGAATTCTTACAACACCACCAAGATAGAGCACACACGATAGAATACATGTGAGAAAAAGATAATACAATAATATATAGGGTAAATGTAGGTATATTCGTGATATCAATTACATGATCAGTTTTGGAGCCCGATCTATTTCCCTGTCAGATCTCATGATTTCCTCATTTATGCGCTCATTATTGAGCATTAAAATTATGGTCCACTTATAGTATGATATGCAGATAATAATATTTATTTATTTATTTTTCTCTCTTTACAATGGGTTATATAATATCGTGATATGGAAAGGTAATTCCGTGATAATAGGTAGTTAATATCGTGATTACTATTTAAAATCGAAATTAATGCAAACTCAATAATAAATCCAAATAATAAGTACAGATATGTTTTATTAATAATACATATGCTTAGTTAGGTTTATAAGTTTAATAAAAAATACTTATTTCTAATCGTTATTTCTTATTTATCGCATTAACGTACATTCATCACACATTACATACAGCTCGTCTTCACCGGGAGCTACATTTAGGCATGTGTTGTGATATGACCGGATACAGTATGAACACTGTACCCAATCCCGGCCATTTTTCTCTCTGACGTCGTCGGAATACTTTCTGAGGCACTTGGTGCAAGTCCAATCATCTTCGGACTTTTTTTTCAAATTCTTGCTCGTTCGCTTCGTTGATGCCTCGTCTGATGTTAATTTTAAAGACGTTGGCACTAATCCCACAGACATTGATGTCGAAGACATGGCTGAAGACGCTGATGTGGACGGTTCAGGTGCAGTATTTACTTGGTCATTCAAGCATTTTGCGGAAGAATCGATTTTTTTCCTAATTGTTTTTTTCCGTTTAGCCGAAGGCGTTGGGACTACCAGTATTTTATCAATGACGGATAGCAAAGTGGGTTGGTTTCCAGTCTCAACATTCTCGTTTGTTTCTTGTGGTGATAAGCTCCTTTCCGTCAGTTGAGATGGTGCCAGAGCGTCGAGGTGAACAGCGTCTTTGTCAAACGGACATATTCCACATTTTTTGAAAGCGTTGGTTATGTTGGTGGTTGTAAAGGCTTTGAAATAAGCAGGGTTAAGAATGCTGTTGAAATGGGTTCTGTCAGGTTTCTGGGTTGGATGACGGATCATGTACTCCTTCACACTATCGTTCCAATGACTCTTTAGTGACTAATAAACTCCCACATCTAACGGTTGCAAGATGTGAGTGTTGTGAGCTGGGAAGGTGAAAAGATAAATTTCATTTTGCTTCGCTAGATCAATTATATCTGGGGTAATATGTGAGGCATGTGAATCCATCAGGAGTAACACTGGGCGACCATCTGGAATAGCCTTAATAAAAAACTGAAACCATTCCATAAACAGATCTGCGTTGATCCATCCTTTGGGTGATAGTCTTAACATGGCATTTGGCAAGGCATCCGTTTTCAGGTTATCACTCCATCTCACTCCTTTAAATATGATAAGTGGTGGAATCCAAGTTCCATCTGCGCACACACATCCTAATAATGTGGTATTTTCACCCCTCTCAGCGTATGTGCGGTTATATACATATTTTTTTCCAATAGAGGTTACAACCTTTCCTTTGTTGGTGACATAGTTGAGACCAGTTTCATCACAGTTCCAGATGCGATTACTTCTTTCTTTTAAACCCAATTCATTTAGTTTATTTTCAAGTTTGGTGTAGAAATCTTGTATGATCGTTACATTGGCCATGGATGCCCTATATGCAGATAAATTTTCCGCTACCCTTAAAGACAGCCCATACCTTTCTTTAAATGACTGCCACCACCATTTACTCGCTATTTCTCTTTTTGATTGTTCATAGTTCAGGTAGCTTAGTCTTTCGCAAGACCTTGCTAGTTGAAATGCTATCTCTCTAACTTGGCGAACGGTCAATCCAAAGCCTAATTCCTGCATCTCCAAAATGTAATGGAATAACTTCACTTCAACTTGTGAAGGTAGAGCGAAGGGTCGACCAATTTTGGCTACAGTTTTATCTTCTCTGGCTACGTAGTCCTTTACTGTGCTCCAGGGTACTCCAGTTGCCTTCGAGGCCGCATATATAGTAAAATGGTCCTCGACAACCATTTTTACAGCATTTTGTATATCTGAAAGCGCATATTGCCTTTTAGGTTCTCGTGCCATCTGAAGCAAAAAAAATTATAATGGAAATATGAGTAGGTAATATCGTGATAATTTTTTTTTATGGAATATTGGAAAATATAATATGCCCATATAATCTCCAAGATATATGCCATGATGTGAAGAAATAAGTTAACTGATAAAATGCATACATATTTCATTAACAATGTACAAATTTGGCACTATCAAATTGGTCATGGATTTTACTAAAATAACCTAACCACCGCGCGGTAGGAAATAAGCCTTTTTTAGATTACCTAATATTCAATGTAAAACATGAAAAACATTCCTCGTCTATTAAAAAGAGTCTCCTCTATGACTTATATAAGAAAAACGAGCACTTACCTTATTGTTTTTATCAAAATATTGATAAGATTCTCGATGATTTAGCTCACTTCAATAAAACAATGAAATTTGACAGATAACTGACTAAAAGTTTTGTTACTAACTTAACGGTCGTTCGAGCGAACATTGCTGTATACAGTTATCTTTATCACACACTAGGCAACCTGTATCCTACGTCTCACTAGCGTAGAGCTATAGGTAATACCGCGACAAAGTTTTAAAAATCTATCACGATATTACCTCCATTTACCCTATTCAGATACACGTTGCATGCATATTTTCTCTTTTAATACAACAAAAGAATCCCTGTGCATACATACAAGCGAATATGAATTGACTAATCTCTCGTTAACTCAAAATAAAAATAAATACGAAAAATCCATGTACTTAAATATGTTAGTCATCGAATGAATATGAAGCATGAAATTAATGATATATCTGGTCGTTCCTTAACAATTCTAGTGTAATTTTTACATGTTTTCATCACACAAGATGGCGTTATAACTACGACAATATGTCCGAACACTACAACACCAAAGTGCGGTAAGAATTAAGTGAGGTTAGCGCCTTTAAAGACTAGTAACGTATCTATTTTTTTGTGTATCATTGCAGTTGGTTGTGTCTTTGAAATTATTATTGGTCTTCCTCTGGATGTACGTCGAAGAAGATCCATGGATTTTGCTTACTGCAAACCTAATGGTACATAATACAGTCCGCTAAGTCCCGGTTTTATTAAGAATCTTCATAGGTCTGAAGTCTATGCTCTCGTAAATGAATACAGTCCCTATTAAATTGTCCAGGTATAAAAAGAACCGCATGGGCCCAGTCATACATTAAATTGAGTATTAATGATTTTTGGAAGGATGATTTGGACCATTACTAGGACTACAAATCCAGATTAGCAACCCTCAAAATCAGTCTTGCAAATTGGTTTTCAAAAACCTTCGACTTTTTTCGTTGGTTTGATTATTACTAACTAAAAAGTACTTTTTTATTGATATCCAAACTAAGTTATTTTTTTTTTCAAAATTATTCGTTTTGAAGTAATGATGCAAATTCAAATTGAAAAAATAGGTACGTTGGCAGCAGTCACCCTCTTAAAGTCGACCAAAGAATAATTGGACCGATTACAATTAACGGAATCTTGGAGGATGGAAAAGTGAGAAGTGTTTATTAGAAAATCGTGTATGGGTTCAATTCTCTCTGCCTACCCCAAATAGGACAACAATGTGAAGGTATGGTATCGATCAATCTTATTATTTTATGAGTTGTATTATATTTCAATAACCAACATAAAAAAACAATTTAGATGTGCTAGCCGCCAACTATTGACAATAATTGTAAACGATTGCTCTTTAACTCAATAGATGTCACGCTATAAGATCCTAACTTTATAATATTATTTGATTAATTTACATTCATACATCGCCTCAAACAAGCTTCTCTATTCTGAATATTTAAAATAACTATTACTTCCACTCTTATACACTAAAATATTATTTTATAAAAAACATTAAAAACAATGAAAATATCGGCGAACAGAAGAGTTATTTTTTATCGAGTTCAGTAGCTACTTGCAGATGAAAAATTACCTAGACATTACAATAACAAATTGTTATATTATTAGCCTTTAATTGGTATTTTGCATAGAGATAGAACAAAATAATGAGTGGTGTTGTATTTATTTATGGAGGGCAGTGTTCTAGCTTCTACATAACATACCTACCTATTATTAAAATTATGCAACAGTCGGTACTACAGTAAACTACATTGGTAGATACTTTATCATATTTTATTATCGAAGGGTTTGTGTTTTATATTCAAGGTTTGATCTTTTTCAATGCGCATCTTCTATTATAACTCATAATAATTAACTTATAATCACGTAATCTATTTGAGATGAACATGAGCTTTGAGAACAAGGTCTCAATCAGTTTTTACACATGAATGGTTTTCAGTATGGGATTTTGTTTTAAGTGGAAG
This sequence comes from Molanna angustata, assembly GCA_963576475.1. Lineage (NCBI taxonomy): Eukaryota > Metazoa > Arthropoda > Insecta > Trichoptera > Molannidae > Molanna > Molanna angustata. The sequence goes on along the minus strand of OY754965.1, from coordinate 48,408,506 downwards.
AATGATCTTTTGTAGAGTAAATAGGTTTATTACCTATTTGTCGAGGGTAATTCTGTGTTCGCGTGCAGAAATATATTATATTATGTTATAATTCATTCGAGATGAACAATGTACATCGTTCTATGAAAATAAAACATAAAATAACTTAATTAGATATAAGTCAAAATAATTTTCTAGACTTTATAAATAATACATACTACATACATTTGAATACAGTCGCCATGATTATTTAAGGCGCGAAAAATTACCGAACTACAAAATTTGGTCTAATGGCTTGAAAAGTGCTAATTATGTAGTTTTTATGTATGGTTTTCGACAATTTCACATTATATCTAACAACCAAGCAAAAAGACACAAATTTGCGCTATGCGCACCCGGAAGTCTGGCTCAAGGAACGATAATTATACTATAATATTATCTTGTCTCGTTCCTATATTGTATAATGTAATATCAGTTTTTATCTATACTTCAACATTGCTAAACTTTAAATTCATCACAAATATTTTCCATACTGTTTTCTTTGCCAGTTTTCTTCATCAGTTCTTTCTAGCAATACTAATCGAATTGATAGGACTTTACAAAAAAAGGGTTGTGTACCAATATTTATATCATATTTATATTCTGTTCACATCCATTTTCGTGCACTCTGACGATGATCTTCAACAGATCGATACCGGTCAGTGCCAGTTTTAAATAAAATAGTGAAACTTAAACAAATTAGTGTTTTCATTTATAATAGTATTATCATTAGTATTTTCGGAGAAAACTTTGTGGGATATTTTAAGCAATTTATTTAATATTGCTTTTCGGGCAGCTAACAGGTACTATGTCAAATATTAATTTAACACGCACCCAATAACAAGTTGCCACATTTTGGAGACTTACGATTTTTATCGTCTCACAGATCCAGACTGAAAAGACAATTCAAAAACTGTGTCTCCACCGGGAATCGAACCCGGGACCTTTAGAAATGTTATTATTATAACACTTCAATTTGTTTGTAGTTAATGAGTAATTTAATACGGCCGGTTTCGATCAAAACAAGAGCCCGTGACATCCAGTAGACTTACGTCATAATATAAAGGCTGATTTTTCTGTGGAGGATACCACAGCACGATTTACAGACACATTAGCCGGTTTTTCTTCAATTTACAAACACATGGGTGGATGAAACCTCCGACAGACACCTTTAAAGTTTAATAAACTGTTTTTGTCTTTACGTTGCGTCGTTGTGTACCATACATGTTGCATTCCTGGCTAATGACAGGCGTGGAGAAAATTAATGTCATTCGTACTTGGTCAATCGGACAATTTATAAACGATTGTCAATTAAAAACTGAACCCTTGGAGTTTTAAACAATTACGAATATACGAGTTGGCTTAAAAATGTATTGTAAAAATGTATTAACATATATGTATACATGTGTACCTATGAATGTAACCCATATATAACCAAAAAAATATAGAAGGATAAAACTCCATTGTTCCTCGAGTACCTACTAAAACGAGTGGGTTGTGGCCAACGCTAAACTCCTCACTACCAAGTAACTACACAAAGTATTCAATTTTGTATGGAAAATTTTCTTTTTACATGAAATTAGTTAAAATATTTTATTATGAATACTTGATGATTTATCAGTGCTATTTTAAGAAAGTGATGTACCTTTTTGATAATTTGAAAATAAAAATATCACAGTTTAAATTTCCTGAGCTTGGGATCACTTTTAAAATTTTGACAGTTAAACAAATTGAGAAGCAGTGATCAGATATTCTTCAAAATCTAATAGGGTCTAAGTGAGTATTATAAATACAAATTTGAAAAGAATCGAATGAGTACTTGGGTATATAATCGATAGAGGAGAATAAACACGCCGTACATAGCACATAGCACTCAGATACATTGTTATGAAACTTTCAGAATACAATCTCAGTATGATACTAGAGTTTAGTATCATGCTGAGAATTAGCCTTTAAAATTGCGAATTCATAACTCTCCACTAGGTATATCCCGTTGGGTTTGTGGGGAGTAAAAACATATTTTTTAAGAATATTGCACGTATTTAAATTTATTCAAATTTATTTATAATTTATTCAAATGGGCCAAAACCTATAAAACAGTTTATAAACCTACTCGTAAATTCAACTCAAAATTGCCATAAATTACAATATTCTTGTGTTCTGTTTTCAAAAAAAAATATTATTTCAAAGACAATGTGCGATTTTTGTCTAGATGAGATTAATTTTCTTTGTCTATGGCTTTATAGAAGAAAACGATAGTTCCCGCTATTTTCAAGTGGGTGGAAAGTTTCAAAATCTCATGTTTATTTTTGCGTCGTAATTTTACTCAAGTATTCAAAATGGTTATGATCGGTCAGGATTTTCCTAATTTTCAAGCGAAAAGCACTGTCGGCGACATTCAGTTTTATGACTGGGTTGGTGAATCGTGAGTAAACAATAATTTGTATCTTATAGGGTAGCGAAAGGTAAAAATTAATATTTATCTCGATAATCAAAATTACATCAGTGAAAACAATCAAAACTACTTATTTCAAAAGCTGAAATGATACCTAAATCATGTTTATATTATAGTCTATTATGTTTACATTGCATTAAAATGTCAAAAGTTATTTTTAATTTTAAAAACTTCTCTCATTGTGATAAAAACATTTTGATATTATTTTTAGTGTTTACAAGGATTTCAAAAAAATGTTGGTTTCGAGTGTATAAGAACTTTCCTGCTCGTCTAAATATATGCAGTTGCGTGTCTGCACGACGGAAAACTTTAAAAGTAACAGTAAAAATGTACTGACAAAGTAAAAATAAAACGATAGATATTTTTTGTACCTGAAAATTTATATTTCTAGAATTAACGACCACCATCTTGAATGTTTGGCATCTTATCAGATTGTGCGTCGAAAATTTAATCGCAATAATGAAACCTTTTTTTCGTTCATTATATTCACTTATAAATAAGTTGTTCTAGATTTTTCCTGTCATATATTAAGTAGCGTCTAGTCCCAGCTTTTCTTTTCTGCATTCTTAGGTTAGGTTTAAGATTGTTCATAATAATAATAACGACTCGCGTGAGCGAGTTGCTTTATAAATTGAATTATAAATTAATTTATATTATTTTTAAATTTTCGCATTTAATATAAAATTTCACAGCTCATTTGACTTAATACTACGAGATCTCAACCAATCAGAGAGCCACCCGGAAATAGAATACGGAATGGTGAACGCGGATTGTAGGCGCTAGTCATATATTTATAAAAAATACTGAAGCAAGCTACTTCTTATACATTATAATCAAAGATTTTTTTGATTGACAAAATATTATTTAAAAAAGAGCCTTTAGCTAATCATTTAAGTATATTTTTATTTATTTTATTTAAATAATACAACAAATAAAACAATCATAATATACAGAAATAGATGCACAGTAAAAAAAACACGTTACCCTTTACCTTGACCAGCACTCCTATGAAAAGAAGACATTTAAATTAGGTATTTTTTGATAAAAATAAAGATTATGTTTCTACATATATATTTCTTTCTCTTATAATAGGTTATAATAGACCGGTTGATAAGAGCCTAGTCAGCCGAAACGGTCGTCCTATTATAAGGGAAATATATTTGTAGAAACATAATCATTTTTGTTGATTAAAAAATACTTAGTGTAATGGAGTTCTACATATTAAACACCGTCAGTATTGACAAATAAAAAAAGGCATTTAAAAACAAAAAAAAACAAAAATAATACAATATTTAAAGATCAGTCAACATTATATACCTGTCTATTTATATAATAAATGTATATATATATTTTGTTTCAGTTGGTGTATATTGGTTTCCTTTACGAAAGATTTTGATGTTTTATGTAGCGATGAGATTATGGGTATTGTAAATTTGATGACAGAATTGAGACGAAACAATGTTAAACCATTAGCAATATCTTGCGATACTGTTCAGACACACTTGCAGTGGATAACTTCGCTCCACATCTCTCATGGTAAATAAAATTTTACATTCATTACTGCCGACCGCCGTGGCACAGTTGGCCATTTGGTTTCTGTGTGGGCATCCTGGGTTCGATCCCCCAGCAGAGGAGAAATTTATTCAAATTCATTTCTCACGCTATGGGCTGGAAACACTGGTTTAGTTGGAAGAAATTACCATATGGTAATAAACTCGCCACTTGTGCAGGGTGCAAAGTGTTTGTTATTATTATTATTAATATTGGTACTTAGCTAAAGCTTCTTCTTTTATATTATATTGCTTCTCGGGCAACTAACAACTGACAAACATTATAAAACTGTGTCTCCGCCGGGAAACGAACCTGGGACACTTCAAATGATGATTACATTCCATAGCTCTCTGTGTCACTAACAACTTGTGCATTATTCATTTTGTTAGGACCCATGTTTCCATTCCATACGTAAGCACTGGGAGAATACATGCATCAAATAACTTCTATATCGTTTATGTAGTGTTTATTCTAATGAATAATTCATAGATTAACACAAAATATGATTTCAGGAAACCGTTCTGGGGAGTTTCCTTTTCCCATAATTGAGGACCCGTCACGACGTCTGTCCAGTCTCCTAGGGATCTTGGATATGGGACGTCTGGACGAATACAAGTGTCCCCTGGCTGGAAGGGCAGTTTTCCTTATTGATCCCGCAAAAAAACTACGGTTAAAATTAATCTATCCAGCAAACATCACAAGGAATCACATGTAAGATCTTCTATTATTAAAATCTTTTAATTGTGATGAAAAGTAAAGCCATTTTATCATTGTCCGTAATATAGTGGTAAAGTTGTTTGTCTCCAGCGCTGGTGTCCGGGGTTTGATACCCAGCAAGAGTGAAATTTATACAAATTTATTTCTCACGCAAAGCTTGCTTTTTTGCACTGGAAACACTGTGGTTAGTTGGAAAGAATTCCAATTTCGCAATAATCTTGTTAGTTGAAAGTATAAGAAAGTGTTTATATAATAATTTTTTTTTTGTGAAAATGAAAGACGAAAATTTCTTGTGATTATGAACAGTCAAATTGGACAAATTTAGTCGCTCAGCAAATATCACGAATTGTTATTCGGCAGTTTGCACCAGTCAATATTATCATCAGTATTTTGCCTGTCAGTTTTAACTGGCATTCCGGTATGTTGTACACCTTCAAAATTACAATTGCCAGACAAAATTTTGCTATCCAGTTATGTCATTGGGACAGGCTCAGAAAGTGATAGCATGACCATGTGAATGATACTTTGAAAGCTTGAATAATTGACGAGCATATACATGAGACAATGCATGAATGTAAAGAAAGCCATGAATGTGTGCAAGAACAGAGGCATTTGATGCTCAGATCTTTCTGCCTACCCCATTAGGGACATGGCACGATGGTATGAAAAGAGATCGCTAAAAAGTTTGTAATATTATGTAATGTAGAATTTAGTGTTGGCTACCATCCATTCGTTTTACTTATGTGTATAACAACTGAAGATGATTTATATTTTGAAAAGCCTAGTTATTATTTAATTATATTATTAATAACTAAATAATACTTTTGTGATTATGCTCAGTTTACGGAATGTATATGGTGTACTTGCTACAAGGACATAGTTATAATTTAATAAAATAACATTGATATAATTCTATTACAGGGAAGTCATGAGGACTTTGACAAAATTGCAAGATCAGGATAGAATGAATCACGACATTGATGTTCAAGACCAAGAGAGAAAGATCAAGACACGAAGAGGGTTGAAATGAAAAGGAAAAGTCAAGAACTACGAAATATTTTTATAAATGTTAGTGATAAAATACATTAAAAAAAACAAACAATATAGAAAATGTCACAATAGATTAATTCTTCTACAAATTTTTACTCCCTATGTAATAAAACGATTGGATAACCTTGTAAGGATCTTTTCAAATATATATAAAATCCTTTATACTTACTAAAGAAACAAGTCGAGATAATAGATATAATGATTGCAGATGGTTCTGGTACAGCAAGCCAGTAATGGCGAGTTTGAACCCCACCCTAGCAGCCTCGACCAATTTCGATCACCAAGAGCGACAGCGGGACACCGCGACTCACGCACCTCCGATTCCGTGAAAGTACTCCGATTAACATAAATGGTGAAGCACTTACACCATCAAATTTCTGGGAGTCCACTTGGACATCTATCACTAGAATCGCATATCTCAAAGACTGTTAGCTCTCGTTTTTTTCGTCTGAGACAATCGAATCGAAGTATCTGCTGGAGCTTACCCAAAAACAAAGCTGAAATGCTTATAAATGCATTTGTTGTGTCAATGCTGGATTACTGTAATGCTATTTATGTTGGTTTGCCCAAGTATCAGCTAGATAGATTGCAATTGAAGATTTGTTATGTGACAAAAGATGTCACATAACACCCCTTTTTAACAAACTACAGTGGTTGAAATGTCCAGTAGTTATGTCTGACGGTGTTTAAGGCCCTGAATGACTTGGCTCCACACTACATCTACATCTAAGAACTGTGTCAAAAGAATGCTCCAGAGCTGGATCACAGAGTACCAACTCTTTTAAAGAATTGGACAGTCAATAAGACGGCTTATTATGATCGGAGTTAAAGTGTAAATGAGCTTTTAAAGTGGAATAAATTGCCCCCTGATATACGTGGAGCTCAGAGCATTGACACATTCGGTAAATTCCTTAAGACTGTCTTGGTTAGCCAACAAATAACCTATATATATAGCATCCTGGGTTCGATCTATGGGCGTCCCGGGTTCGATTCCCAGATTATTTAAATTAATTTCTCATGCTAATATTGCTTTTCTGGGCTGGAAGCACTGGTTAGTTGGAATAAATTGCCATATGGCAATAAACTCGCCACTTGTGCATGGTGCAAGGATGTGTTTATTATTATTATATTTGAGTCTTACAATTCAAATGCCGTCTCAATCGAAAAGAAACAAATTTTGATTTGTCGATATTTTATTTATTCCATTATAACAATTTAAATTGGATAAGCATTTCATTAACTACATACAACAGAATAAATTTTACAAAAGACACCCACAAATGTGCTGTTATTTGTAAAATTATGATTCAAAGGAACTTACTAACAAAACAAATAAATGCTAAAAATTTTAAGGCGGCAGTTACACGTAAAGTATTTACTGTGATCCGCCAATAAATACTGATGTATCGTGGTATTTACTGAATGTGTAGTCTAGTATATTGATGGATGTCAATATTTATTTATGGATTTAATTATTAATTTATTAATCCATCAAGAAATACTGACGTCCATCAATAAATATTGAATTGGTAGATCACAGTAAATACTTTACATGTAACTGTCGCCTTCCAGTACCTCAATAATAAACAAACCATTCCAATAAGTAATTAAAAATATATATAATAAATGTATTTTATAAAGATAATAATATTCACTTGAGAGTGTCTTTTGTCGATCATGGTATATTTTTGATATCAAAATCAACCTCTTCAAAATACAACCATTTGTAACAGTTCAGACATTGACAAGTATTGGGTATTGCAATGTACACTAATAGCCGATTTCACCGTGGCGCATCAAATCAAATATAAACCAAGTACCAATTTGCACCAGAAATCTTTGAATGGAGCATGCGCCATTGCTTTTGTACACAGTTGATTATTGATCAAAGTTATGAATATTATTTTTAAAGTAACCGTCTGCAAATATTAATGAAATATAAAATAGACACAACTGTGACAGTATTCTGCCCTTCTGAGTAAAAATAGTAATTATAAATCTACTATATACTGCCAGTTTGACGCAATGTTTTATATTGTGAAATGAAACATTGTGCTGAGTGCAGCAAAAGATAGATTTTGCTTTAAGGTACCTTGGTGAAATTGTTGGTCACTGGGATAGAAACACTGAATAAAGGCTAGCAGCGTCCATACAGATATGGACGCTAGCCTTTATTCTAAAGAAATTGTGATAAATGAAAAACTTACTACTCGTGTTATTCCATTTGAACAATAACAAAAATGCAAATTATGATTAAAAAAAATTAATGAAATGAACAATAAATAAACACTATAATGCAACTAATTTGATTCCTTTTAGTGTATAACTTAGTAATTATAAGTAATAAAAATTGTGATTAACATTTTTTGTTACAACAAAATTTGTATTTGATACATAAAAATGTTATTTCTAGTAATGACATGGTAATTTTATGAAAATAAAATGGCAAAACTATGGTAATCCAGCCGATGACAGGTAGTAAGCCCTGTAGGTGCCTTGAGTTCCTGGTTCTTCTATAATATCCCAACTTCGTCTCTATTGAGATGTTAAAAAGTTTGTCAATAGCAATAGGTACTATGGTTTTTGTGACGTCAGTAAAGTACCTCTATGTTTCGAAAATAATTGAACTTTCTAGTTAAGAGTAAATTTATTTGAAATATTAAGTTATTTAAGACATTGGCTTGGTTAACTATAACATGTATTTATATTTTAAGTTTTATTCGTTTAAAGCATTTTTTGATTTTTCAAATATAAGACAATTTTGATAAGTTTTAAGTTCTTAAAATTGACCTTGACTCACTACAGCATCGTTTTAAGTCCCCATATAAAATTGATTAAGGAATTTAATGTTTACACAGTAGATGAAGAAAATCCATCTTTATTATTTATACCTTGTGATGGTTTCACAGTTCCACTTTTTATTCTCGCAATGTCTTTCCAGAACATTTTCATATTTCCGGGAAAGTCGTTGGCTATTTTCAGACTTTCCTTTTCTTTCATAATTTTTTTTCTCTTTTTAAGGAATCTTGATTTCTTGCATACTTTATATTTTCTTTTGCTTTTGAAAATACACAGATCCGAAACAGGATTTGAACCTAGGTCTGTTTTATTGAATTACTAGTCCAATGGCACGTAAATCAATCAACACGTGTAAATCAGTGTTATATCATAACTTTGCCTTCAGTTGGGATATTTAGGATGCAAGTAGCAGAATAGCCCTAAAGTCGGCCACAAAAGATTTAAAAATATTTCGAAACTCATTGGATTCTCAAAACAAAATTTACTTTTCATAGGTTTTAGAGTAATAAAATAATATATACATAAAACTACAATTGTTAACATTGTGTTTTGAGTACGGTTTTTTAGGACTAGATTTCTTTTTCGAACTTTAAATTATAAAATAGGTATTCGTGACTGGAATACAAAAGGAATTATAAGAACTAACCAAAACCAATTTAGATTATTAAAATCAAGATATGCATTTATCGAGATTACAAGTCATATGAATAATATATTATTTTCTTATATACAACATAAAATTATACTAAAATATAATGTATAGTTTTGAATTATTATGATTAGGGGCCTAAGATTATTACTGGGAGGATTCACAAATATTTTGTACATAATAAAAACAAATATGATTGAAAAGTTTGATTTTGATACACAATATGTTTCCAATGTTGAAACTCACATAGTTCATATTTAGTAGAGAAATAGACTTTTCAATATGCTTAAGTATATCATAAGTTTCTTTAAGATTATGTGGTGCTCAATTCTCTCTGGTTACATGAATTGACATGGCGTAATAGGATGTATATATAAGTTTGGCAAATTTGTCTCAAATTATAAACTACTCAAACTTTTCGTTTCACAAATGATGTTTAGGCAAAATATAACAAATCGATTTAGTTTGGCGATGGACAATTCTTAGTGAAACTCCATGAAGACATATTATGTAGATGAAATACATTGGCAGCCCTTACACAGTCAATCTGGATCACGATCTGTGATAAAAATCAATGATCACTTATTAATCTGCCGTACCTTATTAACCTGGATCGTGATCATTGATTTTGATCACGGATCGCGATCCAGATTTTGAACGTGTACGGGCTGCCATGGTCAGAATACCTTCACTGGACCGATATGAGTCAGTGGCCATAATTATCAGTGAAATTTTCTTCTTTAAACAACAAAAAAGAACACATTTCTTTAATTGATAAATAGATTCAGCCTAACAATTATCTTTTATGAATTCAGGTGTAAATATCTTAATTTAAATTGTAAAAGACTTGGAGATGCAATCAATTCTTTCAAACGTGTGTGAGTTTCAAACGGTGGAGACATTGAAGAAAATGTGTGATTCGAGTGTCTTAATTTTTTTACATTTGTTGCGTGGAATTGCCGTTCCATGTGCTGTTTTCGTCGTCAGAGTCCCGTGGATCTCTGAGTCGATAAGTGTTGCCATCGCGCCGCACCGTGCTGGTACCGTCAGACGAACCACCTTCACCAGAAAGTCGCCTCTTCTTCACCGTGCTACTGAAAGAAATTAACAAACAATTGAAAAACATTGTTTTTAAATTTTTATAATATTTTACATTTCTGTGCACAATTTAAGTTTATTTGCAGTCTTTACAAACTTGCTATGGAGTTCCATAATCAAAAATTGTCCATTGGGAGGTTTAATAAGACATTTTTTATGGTTTTTAAAATAACAGCTGATCATTGTAAAGTATAGTAAGAGACAAACTTCTTGAGTATGTCACGTGGGGTGTGCAGACGAAATTTGCGTTTTTTTGCTAGGTGTATGTGTAAACCGCTCCATCGCACAATGAAAATGAATCTATAATGAATGAACTATAGAATCAATAATTACTTACAATAATCAATTCTTTTGAGTAAGCACTGTTAAAATTGAACACTCCTCTCATTGATATTAATACACCTGTAATAATAATACTCCCAAAATCAGTAGTGTTCTTTAAAATTAGCTCATTAAGTGGTATTAGCACCATAATTACTTGTTATCATAGACTAGCACAAAGCTACTGTCAAATCCAGTTATTACATATATCAACCCTGAGCAGAGAATTGTGTAATAAATCATTTTAATCTCCTCTACTGGGATTTGAACCCAATAGGCCAGCACAGTCTGACGACTTAACTATATGCCGACAATATGATAATAGATGATTTAAAACAAGTTATATTTGTCGGTATTTTTTTAATCATTTATTGTTGATCATGTCACCTGCCACTTTGAGGAGGTCTCCTGTTCTGACTTCTGTCGGCTGAGGTACCCGCCTCAGGAGAACTTCGCCCCCTCGCTCTCTGTCCCGTGATGAGGTTGCTGATGTAACTGAAGAGGTCTTGCGCTGGCGTTACAACAAACGACCAGAATATTTGGGTTAGCATGTTGAAGAAACCGTTGATGTTGGTAGCAACGGGCGGGGGTGAGCTGCCTCCCGTTACCACAGTGATGTTCTCACCCTTCAGGAGGAGAAGAGCGGAGGAAGGACTGAGGCCCAGGGCTCTCATGGACTTATTATCGTCTTCCTCAAGAAGAAAATGACGGGGATACATAGTGGCAAGGGTGAATGAACTGGATGGCTGTAATTATACAAAAAAAAATATATATGTATTAAAATAAATCAATGCAGAAACTATTACAAAATGATAATGTAAAAAGATTTAAATAACAAAAATAAGGAAAAGTATTTTTAAAATTTATTTAATGAAAAAAGTGGGTTGTAGTCTATTCTCAATTCTCTACTACACGACATAATAAAAATATTTTAATCAAATATTACGACACCATATTTTTCCACAATATTGAATTCATTTAGCAGGGATCTGAAGTTGACATCTCAGAAAGCAATTACATTCTTAAAGCATAAATATAATTACATACTTTATATTATATAAGAATAAGGACTTAATAAACCTTTGAAACATGTATTATAGAAATGAAAAAGCACCATTTTTAAAGAAAAACTTATCAGCTTTAGGCTAACACTTCATAAATTGGATTAATCTGTTAATTTTGAAATCTTAGTTAAGTAGGAATGCAAGTTGGACATTAGAAATCGTATTACAAAATTACCAATATATTATCTCTGACATATTGTCTGAGTTCTCCTAGTGTAGAGGTGGATTCTACTTGTGTGACATGTGTACTTCCATCTGGCATCTTGAATTGTAACCTAGTTATATGACTGTTATCTACAATAGGAGATGGGGGCTGAGCTGTCGTAGGAGATACTGAAACAACAAATCATACATAAATATATTTCTCATACATACTTTTAGAAAGATACAGGTGGAGTTATATTTCTGCGAAATCTTCTATGGCTTGGCTGATGAGTTGTAGTTTATTTGAATAAACAAATACAAATAAGTAAGTATTTGAATATTATATTTTTTAATGATTTAACTAAGGATCATCTTAAATAAATAATAAAACTTGAAACACATTCATTGCCTCGTCAACATTTGTGCTTCGTCTGTTGTTCAGGCGCCTTACATTTCCGTCTTTCAGAATATCGTTCACATGGTTGTGCCATCATTTTCTTGGGCACCCCCGACTTCTTATTCCACTCCTGTCAACTTTGTATATATTTTCTTCGTCATGCGATCCTCATTCATTCTTCTCAAGTGGCCAAACCATCTCAATGTGTTAATTTTCATTCTATTAACTACATCATTCTTCATCTTACATTCTTTCCTTAAGTCCTCGTTTCTTACTCTGTCATACATACAATTATAATTATATGAATCGCAAATTATATAAAATAGTTAATCACCACAAGTTCGGCAATTTACTTATAAATTTGATTTATATTCATACATAATATTTTTTTTTTTAAAAAAAAAATGATTTTGTCCTTGTTAAACAAGTACATATACATCTTCCTACGTTCCCTAAAATAAGCAAATAAATGCTTGTGCTATAGGTGAACGAAATCGGTCGAGGCAGGATTCGAACTCGCGACCACTGGATTACTAGCCCAGCGCGCTAACCGCTCTGCCACCGACCCATCTAAATGAAAAGATTAACATTGAATAAGGTAAACTATTCATAGATAACCATAGCAATGCATCTAAACTGTTGGATATTTTTATAGATTTTTATTATAATATTATACTAGATGTAGTACTGCGATCAAAAAGTGGGTCATGGAATATCGAACGTTTGACGTTTTGGTTTGGAACTTATTTCATTTTTCCTTACATTTCAACACATCCTAGATAACTGTTCTCTAAATCTTAATAAACAAAGTGTTTTTTTTTTCCACAAATAAATCTGAAAAAAATTCACATTAGTCGTTACTCTCTATAGAAAAACTATGTGGTCTGCCAACCAAAACGTCAAAAATCCCCCCGAAAAAAGCCTCACTTCGATTCATACAAAATTTGCTAACTACAACATCTAGTATATATAATAAAAATCTATGGATATTTCTCTGTTTAGTTAAGTGGCCAGTGATATGCTATATTAAATACTACTAAAACAAAATTATCAGTTACATTAAAATGTATTAAGCAGAGATATCATTAACTGCACAGCAAAGTTGACGATTTAAAGAACCAGATAAGTATATTATGTAACATGGTGAATTACCAGGTTTGGGTGCCTCCTGAGATCCATATCTTGCATGTCTGTCCGCCCTGTCTTGTGCAATCTGTTCCAAGATCCTGGCTTTGATCTTTGCATTCTCTTTCTTCTCTTTTAGACGCTCCTCCTAAAAATAAACAATATATACATAAGTAAAAATATAGCAGGATGCTGTTTGGTTTAGTATTTTTAGATTTAATAATATGTAATGAATACAGATTGATTACCAGTCATTCAAGAAGACCATACTAACAAAAATTGATGCTGTTATGACAGAAATTTCGGTACATTCTATCCACATTCTCGAATCTTTCTGTCCATGCTATTCTTGTTAGTGAAACCTGGCTTAAACCATCACTTCACTCGTCATAATTTTTACTTCCAGGTTGTACGCTGATTAGAAATGACAGGTTGATTCGTAGAGCTGGTGGTGTCGGGATTTATCTTCGATCTGACATTGAATATTCGGTAGTTCATCAATCAAATAACACTGATATAGGGAGCCCTGAATACTTATTTATCAATGTCAAATTTAAACATAATAACCTTTTACTTGGAGTGTTATACTGTCCTCCCTGTTCTAATTACTTCAGTGAGCTTGAGTTGCATCTAGAAAATCTTCTTTCCATTTATCCACATATTCTCTTGATGGGAGACTTCAATACTTGTTTACTACGGAGTGATAACAGAAATCAAAATCTTATTCGAATCTTGGATTCACTAAACCTTACTATCCTACCTCTTCAACCAACCTATCATACTGAGATTTCTGATTCACTTCTAGACTTAATCATAACTTCTAAACCCAATTATATTCTCAATCATGGTCAATTTTCCGCACCTGGCTTTTCTCACCATGATCTGATTTTTGCTTCCTATAATATACACTGCAATAAACCTCCACAAAAAATAGCTTTTCTCCGAAATTTTAGGAGTATTTATAAAGCAGCATTGACGAGGGATGCCGAAGACATTGACTGGAATAGGATTTATATTGTTCAAGATATCGATCTCAAAGTTTCCATTTTTAATAATGAAATACTCAAACTTTTCGACACTCATGCACCTCTTACACGAGTGAAGCTCAAAGATACATCATGTGCGTGGATCACCGACGACATTAAATATCTCATGGCAAAGAGAGATAAAGCCTTTGCCAAGCATAAGCGGCAGCCGACTGACAACAACTGGAGTAACTATAAGGCGCTACGTAATCGCTGCAACCAGTCTTGTCGCAATGCAAAGCAACGCTACATTCACAACTTCATCGGTCAATCTGCTCCCCGTCGCACTTGGAAATTCTTGCGATCTCTAGGTGTAGGGAGGAGTGGTGACATTGAGACCCCTAAGATCGATATCAACGAGTTAAATCGTCACTTTGCTTCGCCTCCGTTCCTTCTTAATAATAATAAAAAAGCCAATACTCTCAATCAACTATGTAGTCAACCTATTCCTACCCACATACCTTTCGCATTTGAAACTATAACTGATACTGAGATTATGAAAATCTTATCTTCCATAACAACCAAATCCTTCGACTCCGATGGCCTCAATATTGAAATGATACGTCTACTTTTGCCTCCAATTCTGCCCATTATTACACAGATTATTAACCACTCACTGACCGTTGGTATCTTTCCATCGGCATGGAAAATCGCACATGTCATACCCCTCCCTAAGATTTCAACACCTACTCAACTAAAAGACTATCGTCCAATCTCGATTTTACCAATATTATCTAAAGTTACTGAAAGGATAGTATTCAATCAATTCAATGCATGGCTTTGTTCTAATTCTCTCCTTGATCCACTGCAATCTGGTTTCAAAGCAGGTCATAGTACCACAACTGTACTAGTTAAGATTACGGATGACATTAGACGTGCTATGAACAATAAACATCTTACAATTCTCACACTACTCGATTTCAGTAGCGCGTTTAATTCCGTTGATTTTGACATTCTTCTTGCTAAGTTGTCCTCGCTAAACATAGCTCAGCCAGTATTGGAGTGGTTCACCAGTTATCTTGGCAACCGTAAACAATGCATTAAGACAGCTAACTCTACTTCTGATTATGCCACCTTGCTGTCTGGAGTACCGCAAGGTGGAGTTTTATCTCCACTGTTATTTTCCGTATTTATTAACTCTATCACTACAAACCTCAGATGTAAATATCATCTTTTTGCAGACGATCTTCAATTATATTTCCATTTTAATATCTCTGATATTAACAATGCAGTCCTTCACATGAATGAAGATCTTAAATTTATCTCTTCTTGGTCATCGGATCATGGTCTTCTTGTTAATCCGATTAAGTCCCAGGCAATTATAATCGGCAGTCCTCGTCTGCTATCATCTATAAGGAATTTGCAACTCCCACTGCTGTATATCAATAACCAATGCATTCCTTATACCAGGGTTGTAAAAGATCTTGGAATCTTCATCGATGATGACCTTTCGTGGCATGAACAGGTATCGCATGTTAGTAAATCTATTTTCTTTGCCCTACATTCACTTAATAAACTTAAAAATTTCCTTCCATTCCGTTGTAATATAACTCTTGCTCAATCACTTCTTCTTCCATTGCTTGATTATGCCGATGTATGCTATTTGGATGCAAATGAAGTGCATCTCAATAAACTTAAACGTCTTCAGAATATATGTATCAGATTCATCTTTGGGTTGAAAAAATTTGATCGCATATCATCTTACCGTAATTTTCTTTGTTGGCCCAGGATACGCCAGCGGCGCAATATACACATTTTGTCACTATTGTACAATATTCTCTCGAACCCAAACCTGCCACAGTACCTCAAAAGCAAATTCACTTATTTATCCAATCATGGACTTCCACTCCGATCTGCTGAACGTACAACACTATCCATACCTATCCATAATACAGAATTTCTCAGCTCTTCGTTCGAAGTACAATCAGCAAGATTATGGAATAGCCTTAGTCCGAATATTGCGTCGTCTAACTCACTTAGTATTTTCAAGAAAAAACTAAAGAAGGAATATTTATCCTTGAACACCTGATCCCGATTTCCTCTCCTGTCCTTACCATATCCCTTTTCTTGCTATGAATTATATTTTTTTTTGTTGTTTTAATAGTATTTAAGTATTATACGTATTTTCTTTGATTTCTTTTACTCTTTTTTATTTGCTGTTGTACATATACAATGTTGTCATATTTTGTAATCTGGTTGGTTGGAAGAAATTGCCTAGTGGCAATAAGCCCGCCAGTGTACAATTATATTTGTTTATATTATGTACAAGAAGATGTATAAATAAATAAATAAATAAAATAAATAAATAAAGTAATAATTCACTCACTCTTCTCCGCACTGTATGGGTCAAGCAAAAATTCAATCACTCCTCTCCCTAAAAATATAAATTTAGGATCAAGTTAAATTTCACTCATTCTTTCCGTATGGATATGTAAAATCTCACTTAATCGTCTCCGCACCAACAGTTAGGGTCATAAAGACACAATGCTTTGACACTTTCCGCACCAAGTAAAATTTCATTCACTCCTTTCCGCACCACCAATAGCTAGTAACATTATTATAGTACCTACAATTTATTCCTATAGGAATATCGCGGCTAACAAAATATCACGAGGACGTCGCTTTCATGGAAGAGTTGGAGGGAAAGCTGAATGTCGTCTTCCCGGGAGTAGGTACCTTTTAGAAGATGAAGCGGTGTTATCTCTATGACACATAGTACATTAACCTCATTTGTTTTTAAGTCATTTAAAAATACCCTTTAAACAATTAAGTTTTATGGCGCATGGACAAGGTGCTAATTTCTGCCAAGGTGATATTTAGTATCCCTGCATAGAGTTCATTGACGTCATGCAGGCAACAGTCACTTTGTATGACAATGCAGATGGTTATCCACGTATTGAATGACGAGCTTTCGGTATTCATATCTATGTTTCTTGCTAACTTAACCAACAAATTAATGGAAGTTATTTTACATTCGCGCCATTTTAATTAAATATGTTTTGACGTCAATGTTAATGTGTTGACATCAAAGTTACATTATTTATTTATTTTCTTAAATATTTCATTCATACCATAACGGCATATCTCACAATGTTGAGTAACCAGCGACAGATGTGTGGGTGCGCATTACCTAATGAATGGAAGCGCAACACATACGTGTATTGTTTAGGTACCCGCAAACCAGTCTCGTCTCATCTAAAACGGCACTATATTCAAAACGAGTCGATAACTTCATTGCTGGACTTTGTGAGATGTTATTTTACCTGTAAATGTAAGATGTTCATAGCAATCAGGTGTTCTTCTTGAATTTAAGCCTTTTTTAACAATGATGAATAAATTTTTAAGACTGTTCATGAGAATTGTCGAATGCACATCAAACGAAATGCTTAGAAAATCTGTATTGTGTATTGTAAAAGGCGCGTTCGGAAATCGGATTGGACGTACATAAAAGGTAAAAATCTGTATTGTGTATTGTAATATGCACGTTCTGAAATCGGATTGGACGTACATAAAAGGTAAAAATCTGTATTGTGTATTGTAATATGCACGTTCTGAAATCGGATTGGACGTACATAAAAGGTAAAAATCTGTATTGTGTATTGTTATAATATATCCACGTTCTGAAATCGGATTGGACGTACATAAAAGGTAAAAATCTGTATTGTGTATTGTAATAATATATGCACGTTATGAAATCGGATTGGACGTACATAAAAGGTAAAAATCTGTATTGTGTATTGTAATATGCACGTTCTGAAATCGGATTGGACGTACATAAAAGGTAAAAATCTGTATTGTGTATTGTAACACGTTCTGAAATCGGATTGGACGTACATAAAAGGTAAAAATCTGTATTGTGTATTGTAGTAATATATGCACGTTATGAAATCGGATTGGACGTACATAAAAGGTAAAAATCTGTATTGTGTATTGTAATATGCACGTTCTGAAATCGGATTGGACGTACATAAAAGGTAAAAATCTGTATTGTGTATTGTAATATGCACGTTCTGAAATCGGATTGGACGTACATAAAAGGTAAAAATCTGTATTGTGTATTGTTATAATATATCCACGTTATGAAATCGGATTGGACGTACATAAAAGGTAAAAATCTGTATTGTGTATTGTAATAATATATGCACGTTATGAAATCGGATTGGACGTACATAAAAGGTAAAAATCTGTATTGTGTATTGTAATATGCACGTTCTGAAATCGGATTGGACGTACATAAAAGGTAAAAATCTGTATTGTGTATTGTAACACGTTCTGAAATCGGATTGGACGTACATAAAAGGTAAAAATCTGTATTGTGTATTGTAGTAATATATGCACGTTATGAAATCGGATTGGACGTACATAAAAGGTAAAAATCTGTATTGTGTATTGTAATATGCACGTTCTGAAATCGGATTGGACGTACATAAAAGGTAAAAATCTGTATTGTGTATTGTAATATGCACGTTCTGAAATCGGATTGGACGTACATAAAAGGTAAAAATCTGTATTGTGTATTGTAATATGCACGTTTTGAAATCGGATCGTACGTATATAAAAGGTGAAAATCTGTATTGTGTATTGTAACACGTTCTGAAATCGGATTGGACGTACATAAAAGGTAAAAATCTGTATTGTGTATTGTAATATGCACGTTCTGAAATCGGATTGGACGTACATAAAAGGTAAAAATCTGTATTGTGTATTGTAATATGCACGTTCTGAAATCGGTTTGGACGTACATAAAAGGTAAAAATCTGTATTGTGTATTGTTATATGCACGTTTTGAAATAGGATCGTACGTATATAAAAGGTGAAAATCTGTATTGTGTATTGTAACACGTTCTGAAATCGGATTGGACGTACATAAAAGGTAAAAATCTGTATTGTGTATTGTAATATGCACGTTCTGAATTCGGATTGGACGTACATAAAAAGTAAAAATCTGTATTGTGTATTGTAATATGCACGTTTTGAAATCGGATCGTACGTATATAAAAGGTGAAAATCTGTATTGTGTATTGTAACACGTTCTGAAATCGGATTGGACGTACATAAAAGGTAAAAATCTGTATTGTGTATTGTAATATGCACGTTTTGAAATCGGATCGGACGTACATAAAAGGTAAAAAACAATGTTTGTAGTCTTTTTGTTCAAACATGCAAATTGTACACTGACGATTTTTTTGTGTTTTGGCAATTATTCCAAATAATCAGATCGTAATATAATGTAAAATATTGAATAATGAATTCAGAAGAAAAATAAAATTAACTTATTAAATTTCACTGATTTTTAAACTTCCTTTTGTATAGATAATAATTTTGTATTTTTTTTACAAAAATGAATATATGTACTTGTTAAACATGTACATATATATATACATCTTCCTACATTCCCTAAATTAATCATGAATACGTGTATTCTAAGATTTTGTGTTTTCTTTTATTTTAAATGTCGCCTTTGCACACGAGTGCTTCTACTCTGGTAAAGGGAAATATGTTTTTAATTACTGTGTACCTTTTCCTATATT
The DNA here is from genome assembly GCA_963576475.1 of Molanna angustata. Taxonomy (NCBI): domain Eukaryota; kingdom Metazoa; phylum Arthropoda; class Insecta; order Trichoptera; family Molannidae; genus Molanna; species Molanna angustata. The sequence goes on along the minus strand of OY754965.1, from coordinate 48,388,562 downwards.
TTTTTATTTTTTGATATATGTATTATAACTTTAATTAAATAAAAAAATATCTGATGATGCGTGTCATTTGATAGGGACATAATTCAATTTATTTCAGGGACATAGAAACATAAACAGTTAGCGGTGGTTACATTGGTGGTTTAGTTATATAAGTAGGTATGTAGGTGCATAGTGTAGAATTATTTAGATAATACATAATATAATGATGATAGGATAGGAGAACACGGCACAGTTTATTGGGGTCACTTGTCGGGCATCGCCCTTGTGGTCGGGTCAAGGCGCGAACCTCAGACTGGCAAACTGTGAACTTAACCAGCGAACCGTATTTATTCTTTATTAAGCGGTATACCCACCATAAACATATGATGAACGACTAACTATGGGATCGAGTATAAGTGGTCTATTTTTTGTATGTTTTATAAGACTGCATTTGTCCTTTAAATAAATGAATAAAAAAATCACGTAGGTACTTAATATTATGATTGCCATCCCAATTCATTCTATTGGAGTTATTACGCTCATTTTCAACACTACAATTAGTAATATTATAGTACCTATAATAATTTAAGCGATAATGTTATTTTATTTATTTATTTTTAGTCTTTTCAATCTCTAGAAATATTTTTAAAAATATCGATAAAATTTGTTTTACAATTTATTGAACAATTTCTTAATTTTTAGATGGGTATTGGCAGAGCGGTTTGCGCACTGGGTTATTAATCCAGCGGTCGCGAGTTCGAATCTTGCAACGATCTATTTCGTTCACCTATAGCACAAGCATTGATGCTTATTTAGGGAATACACGAGGATATATATTTTTTATGTACTTGGATAAAAGAAAATATTCAGTATTTAAAAAAAAACTACAATTTATAGTTGAAACGAATATCTCGCAAATCGATTGCCTGCTTTACGCGTATTTAGCTTTCCGTGTTGATTAGGAGGCAAGTACTGCCTCGAATTAGGCACTTGTTTGTTGCGCTAATGCACTTAAAAACTCGTGTTGAATGGATAGATTTTAATTTAAATTTAATTTATATTGCTTCTCGGGTAACTACAGGCACTATGTAACTATGTAATCGGGGTAGGAAAAAGGGAATGAACTCCACAATAGAAAAACAAAATGTTTTAATATATTGAATAATTTTGATTTAAGGTTTGATAGTTTGGTACTTTTATCTATTTTTATTTACAACAAATATGAATTTTTACGTATTCTTGCACCATACACATAATATCGCCATCGACTGTTGGATCTCATGTGTAACATGCAACTAGTATAATAAATACTTGTTTATTTATCGCCTTCTTTCCATTATCTTTGTATATCGCCTCGGGCCAATCGGATTATTCAAAAGGTTCTGTGGTCATGATCTTTCTTTGAGTATATAGGGCCACGGCATAATGGCGGCATGAAAAGATTTAATCAGAGAATTAGCCCAAGAAAGAAATGGGAATTCCCACGTCTGCGCACGTGACTTTGGGATCTGCAGAGATGGCGGAGACTGTGGACTGGTCCTCTGAAAGAGATCGGAAGGTCCTATCCAGGGCCGTCCAAAGACAATGACAAAATATAAGTTTGTTTTTATTAATTGATAATATATTTTTTCGCCTCGTGGAGGTGTTCTCAGTCAGTTACAACGTTCATTTATTTGGGAGAGAAACAGCGTCAGCAAAGTAATACAATAAAAAAAAAAACAATACAATAAAAAAATGAGCGCCAAAACATTTATCCATAAATTAACACATCACCAAAAAAATTAAACAGAAAAGAAAAACGTTATTAAATAAAATATAATTAAAAAAAAAACAAAAAAATACAGAATTGAACAAATAAAAAATTTAAAATAAATCAATATAATAGAGTGTTGAGGATTTTGATTGGAGATTAAGGGGTAGGAAGGGCAAAGAGGCAAATGAAGGTCATGAAGGTGTCTGCCACATAAGGCTACCACTCAATCAAACGGCACTTATTTACTTCATATCATTTTTCGATATTTGTTTTAGCAAAATTGGAATATATCATCATCATTAAAAATTTCATAGCATTGACGGCATATGCGCGGTATAATAGAGAATTTTTGATAGTTCGCTGTACATAATATATACTGGAACATGAAACAATTCAGGGGGGCAAGTCTGATCTACCGGTGGAATCAAAACCATCCATGTTTACCCATATCATGGATATAATTATCTTATGGAGTACTATAATATCTTAAGATGTACAGTGTAGAACTCCATAAAATAATTATATCTATGATATGGGTAAACATGGATGGTTTTGATGGTTTTGATGGTTTTGCCTGTTGACCAGACTTGCCCCCCAGGTCTTCAGGTCATTCTTATTGGGGCTCGCAATGCAACTAATTTTACATCAGGACAGCAATGATTAATATATAAATATTAACATCAGTTTTCATAAGTTGTTATAAATTGTCAACAAATAACAAATAACGAAGAATACAATACATATTTTATATATATATATATATATATATATATATATATATATATATATATATATATATATATATATATATATATATATATATATATATATATATATATATATATATATATATATATATATATATATATATATATATATATATATATATATATATATATATATATATATATATATATATATATATATATATATATATATATATATATATATATATATATATATATATATATATATATATATATTTATTTATTTTATTTTTATTTATTTCTATCCAAAAATATACAGTATATATGAGATACAAAATATCTTAAGATAATATAAGCTTATTCATACATAGTTAACATACAATGTAAATATAAGTTATCTCATTTCAATAAATATCAATTTACCACTTCACTGGTGCTTACATAGTTTAAGCCATATCTTTTTGTTTGTATCTTTGTTACTAGCCCCCTCACTAGGCATAGCCTGTGCTAAGGTGAGCTAGTTTTATGTTATTGTCTATTACGTTGTTTATTTATAGATACATTTACATATAATATAAGTACATGTACATATATACGCTACGCATTCAAAACGTATGCATCTTTCCTTCTAAATACAATATTTCATTTTGAGTCATGCACACACAGCCAAAAATTGTATATATATATATATATATATATATATATATATATATATATATATATATATATATATATATATATATATATATATATATATATATATATATATATATATATATATATATATATATATATATATATATATATATATATATATATATATATATATATATATATATATATATATATACCTCTGCGCTCTCTGCCTCTGCGCTCTACCTCTGCGCTCATGCATAGACTGGCGCTTCTCACTTGACGGAAAGCCTTAGGTGTGTGCGGTCGTGTTTCACGCGCGTTCGTTCTCGCTCGGTTTTCGTTGCGTTCCTTCGACAATGCCCGATGATATTCGGGCGAAACGTCAGGTCTTAAACAGTCCTTCTCAGGACTATCTGACACGGGTTAACCCAGAAAATTCTTTTTCATATATATATATATATATATATATATATATATATATATATATATATATATATATATATATATATATATATATATATATATATATATATATATATATATATATATATATATATATATATATATATATATATATATATATATATATATATATATATATATATATATATATATATATATATATATATATATATATATATATATATATATATATATATATATATATATATATATATATATATATATATATATATATATATATATATATATATATATATATATATATATATATATATATATATATATATCAGTTGTAACAATACTGTTGTAGAGTGAAGTCGTGTGTACTGAAATTAATTTGTCAAAAATAGTTTGTGAAGTGGGGTGACCATCATTTCATATTTTTTTTGTATTCATATTTGTGTTTACATTTTTTTTTTACGATTAATAATATTACAATGTCCACTGGCAAAAATAATGTTCAAACAAGATCCAAGCTAAATGAAAATGTTGATGACCAGTATGAAAGGTTAACCAAATATATGGATAGAAAGATGGAAGAACTAAAACGACAAGTTTTTGATAAAATTGAAATTGAATCATCAAATCTAAGGAAAAATTTGGAATCGGATATTTGTGAAATGAAAAAAAGTATCGAATTTTTAAGTGATAAATATGATGATATTTCTTCTAACTTGGAAAATTTACTTGTCCTGAAAAAAGAAGTAAACCACCTGTCTGAAGAAAATTTACGTAAAAATGTCAAAATAAAAAATCTAGAAAATCGTCTCGCTGAATTAGAGCAGATTAACATTAGTCAAAATTGTGTGGAGCTTGCTGGTGTAGATATTTTGTTGGGAGAACCTCCAATAGAAACTGTTAAAAGGATTATAAATGAGCTGAATGTGCAGATCCAACCAGGAAAAATAAATAAAGTTACCCGTTATGCTGACAGATCCCATGGAAAGGAAGCCCTTCATAGATTCAAAGTTGAATTTAATGATGCGCTGTCCCAACAGGCGCTACTCGAGGCTAGAAAAAGGGCAAGGGATTCAAATCGTAATTTTTATATTGGTGAGGTGTTGTCACCTTACTTCAAGGAACTTTTGTGGAAAACAAAGCAAAAGGCCAAAGAACTTCATTATCAATATGTCTGGTTTAAGAATAATAGGGTCCTCACTAGAAAAAATTCAGATATCTCTTCAAAAGTATTTACCATCAAGCATATTGACGATTTGGATAGAATAATTGAGTAATTGCTGAAGTTAACTTATTTCAGTCTTTTTTATGTTATTTTTATATAAGAAATGGATTTGGATTATCTTTTGGATTTGAATGATGATTCAGGGGTAAGTCATGATATTGATAGTCCTTTAACATGTGAAGCATTTTTGAATGACTCAAAACTGTCTATATTTTGTATGAATATTAGAAGTATCAACAAAAATCTTGATGAAACACTTGTCATCTTGAACTCTATGAGACATTGTTTTGATATTATAGTATTGAGCGAAGCTTGGTTAAAAGAGACAATGACTATACCTAATGTTAATGGTTTCTCCACTTATAATACAAATAAAAGCACTTTTCAAAATGATGGAATTGTCATTTATATCAAAAAAGATATATCAGTGACTGTGGAGGAAGTATCCATTCCTTATGCGAACTGCTTGAAACTTCTACTAAATAATGCAATCAGCTTGATAACTATTTACAGATCTCCATCTCAGGCAAATATAGATACTTTTCTGCAGGCTCTGGATAATTTGCTTTCTTCGGAATCAATGCATCAGAATTTAGTTTTGTGTGGGGATATTAATATAAATATCCTAGATACAGATAGTACAAGAACACAACAATATTTGTCGCTTTTGACATTCTATGGATTAAAATCTGTAATTAATTCACCTACTAGAATTTCACAAACAAATACAAGCTGCATCGATCATATAATGATTAAATCCAAACTCAATCATCAAGGAGCTGTTTACAGGACTAATATTACAGATCACTTTGCCACAGTGTTAAAATATACCAATCTCACTCTAAAAAGAATTCACAAGAAGGAAGATATATACAAAATAATTGTCGATAGTGAAGAGTTGAAAATAAAGTTAAATAGAGAATCTTGGCACTCCGTTTTAAATTCAAATAATGTGAATGAAGCTACTGTTAACTTCATAAAGTGTTTTAAAACTCATATTGATAATTGCTCATCAACGAGAATAACACATATTAATACCAAACACTTAAAACCATGGATTACTTCTGGAATCATCAAATGTCTCAAAAATCGTGATAAACTACATATTAAACAACGAAGGGATCCAAATAATAGAGAACTACTAGCCTACTACAAGCGATATAGAAATTGGTGCACCAAATTAATTAAAATAATAAAGCAATCATACTATAAAGAGAGGCTTAATAAGGCTGATGGTGATACAAAACAACAATGGAAAATTATAAAAGAAGCTGTAAATTTGCAACAAGATACTCCTTCCCTAAAGAAACTTAAAATAAATGATAATATTGTGCTAATGAAAGATAACCCTAACTTATTAACAAATCATGCCAATAACTTTTTTAGTGAAGTAGGTCAAAAATTTGCCAATAATTTGTGTAAATTAAACAAAACTACTGAAGAAGTCCTGGTGAACAACTTCCAACCAGCTTACAGTGATCATTGCTCAAACTTTTATTTTAAACCGACAAATGATGCTGAAGTATCAAAAGTAATAGGTGATCTTAAATCAGGCTTCTCTAGTGGTAGTGACGGCATCAGTTCTATGATTTATAAACAGCATTGCTCAAATTTATCTAAACCTATATCACACCTTGTAAACCTTAGCTTTAAGACTGGTATATTCCCTGATCATTGCAAGAGTGCCAAAGTGATTCCCCTTTTCAAGGGAGGTGACAGTTTAAATATAAATAATTACAGGCCTATATCTCTACTTAATACCTTATCTAAAATAATTGAGAAACTAGCTAAAGTCAGGTTAATATATTACGTTGAATCTAATAAAATTCTTTCAGCTAACCAATTTGGTTTTAGAGAGAACATGGGGACAAGTGATGCTATTCTAAAGTTGATTTCTACGATAGTAAATGCGCTAGATGCGGGTGACAAGGCTATAGCTTTGTTTTTGGATTTATCGAAAGCATTCGATACTGTTTCTCATGGTATCCTTCTCAAAAAACTTAAAGCACTCGGCATTAACGATAAGACCTTGAATTGGTTTAAAACATACCTTTGTGGTAGAACACAATACGTGGAAATTGATGACTATAAAAGTTCGAATAATCAAATTTCATATGGTGTTCCACAAGGCAGTGTTATTGGCCCAATTTTATTCTTAATATACATAAATGATCTGTGTAACTTAAATATTTCTGGCACTATTGTTACTTTTGCGGATGATACCGTGTTAATATTTACTGGCAATTCTTGGGAGGCAACATATTCAAAATGTAATCTTGGATTAAATGTTGTAAAAAATTGGCTTGATCACAATATTTTGACCTTAAATTCAAGCAAAACTAAATATATTACTTTTAGTATTTCTTCCAAAAGCCAACCTTCAATTCAAAAACCTGTAATAATACATAATTGTTCTCATACTTGCACTTGTGAATCCTTAGAAAGAGTGGACAGTATCAGGTATCTTGGTGTAAAAGTTGACAAATTTTTGAAATGGAATGAACACATACTTCTTATATCTAACAAAATTAGAAGATTAACATATATACTCAAAGATCTTCGATATATTTTGGATAAAGATAAACTGAAAACTGTATATTTCTCTTTTGTTCAGTCTTTGCTGTCATATGGCATAGTATGCTGGGGGGGTTGTTACAGAACAAATTTAGAACCACTAAATATAGCACAAAAATTGATCCTGAAGGTCATGTATAGAAAAAAATTTGTATATCCATCTGAACTATTATATAATGAGTGTAAAGTTATGAATGCTAGGGAGCTTTACATTTTGAAAGCACTGTGTAAATTTTACAGCTGCATTGATTTGGCACAGAGAACTCAGCAGGTGCGTTTCACTAGACTGGGAGCTTCTCTAAATTATCAGCCGATAATTGTTAAATCAACATTTGGACAGAGAAATTATTTTTATCATGCACCATTACTGTTTAACTTCCTTCCAAATAATATAAAAGCATTGAAAACGCTTGCTTTGTTCAAGAGCAATGTCAAGCAGCACATCTTAATTAAAACCTCTCCCATCAATTCATTTTTATTTTAATATTTTTATTTTTTTGGTAGCCTTTGAAGTATATGGTCACCCTATACATGTCATGTTCTTTTGTGTTAGTTGTCTGTGTGTTGGGTGCATAGATATTATTGTCACAATTATCTTCCTTGTGCCCAACTGCAGACAACATTGTAACATAGTATTTGTTAAAAATATTTTTTTTGACTTAGTGTTTGTTAATGTTTTTGTTTGTTTTGTTATTCAATATTCAAAAATTATAATATTGTTCTTATTTCACTCGTTGTTGTAAAGTCGCTCATCTCGATACAGGTTCAACCCTAGTGAGATGATTGACTGTAATGTTTTTTATGTTCCATTATAATTGTTGACAAAAAAAAATAAATAAAAAATAAATAAATAAATATATATAACGCAGCAGTCATTCGCCGCTATTATAAAAAATGCAATCCAACAAATATCATGTAGCCAGTTTAGTTGAGTTTTGATATTATAGAAATATACTATATTCAAACTTAACAAAGGCACCCCAACACAGGCATTGGCCTAGTTGAGTCTCGTATCCAGAAATCCCTGCAAAAACTAAATTTTAAAAATAAATATACTCATACCCGATACACATAATTTAATTAGTTAGACAAATTGTTCTTTATGATAGTCTACGAAACTTAGGCCCAAATTATAGAATAATTCTCAAGACCGTTCTCTAAATGTGTCATCTCAAGACCATCTCGAGATCATGCTCGAAAATCCGTATTAAAAGTAAAATACGTCGCGCCGTCTCATTCGAGAAAGGGTACTTAAAAAAATGTGGATGCAGCTCTTTAAATAAATACTTTTTCTCGCGAATGGCAATAATTTTAGCGTTGTTTTGTTGGTAGCAATGAGTTGGAATAGCTATTTATAGATATTTTGACAGTTCGTTGTCTTGGTAATTGTTGGTAATCTTCGAAAGTGTAGAGAAATTTATGCGTCATAATATTATGATACTTGATTAAGAGTGAAAATGTCGACCATTTTATTCGGAAGAGGAAAATAAATATTTCTTCTTTTATCTGTCATATAGCATATTACGGGAATGTGTGTGCCTACAGTCAATAGTTTCAGGAAAAGCAACTATTTCAAAATATGATACAACATGCATAGAAAATATGATACAACATGCATGTTTGTCGGCCTTCGTGGCTCAGTTGGTTGGGTATCTGACTGCTGATCCAAAGGTCCCGGGTTCGATTCCCGGTGGAGACACAGTTTTTAATTGTGTTTTCAGTCTGGATCTGTGAGACGATTAATATCGTAAGTCTCCAGAATGTGGCAACTTGTTATTGGGTGCGTGTTAAAGTAATATTTGACATAGTACCTGTTAGTTGCCCGAGAAGCAATATTAAATAAATAAATAAATAAATAGAATAACAACATGATATTTACTGGATGTAGCGGAAATTTTATGAAATCTTATAAAATTTAATTCATATAGTTAGTTTATGAATGATTGTATGTAAATTACCCTTGGAAGGTTCTAAATAAGATTCTCGATCCATTTCAGTACCGCTAACAATGTAAACGTCAAAATAGTAATTAATGCGAAATTCGTCGGTGTCTATATGCGTCTCTTTTTCATGTAAAGCGCTGTCTCCTTCTCTCTCATTGAGACCGTTCTCAAGACAGCGGGATAGCTGTCTCGAAGCAATTTAAACTCTTCTATACATTTCGAGACCGGTCTTGAGATCAAGCTCAGTGACTTTTGTTTCTTTAATACCATTTTGGTTGAGAACGTGTTCTCAAGACCAGTCTCAAGCTGGAAAACGAATCTATAATTCGGACCTTAATGATTTTTGCTGTTGTATTTTGAGGTATAAATAAAAAGTGGCTTAAAGTTAAAATATTCCATGTTGTTGATCAAAATATGATTAAAAAGGGTTATTGCGAATCGTGTCATGTTATTCCTAGTGATGATGAAAACAAAAATTCTATACTTACGAAATATACATAATATTTAAGAATATTGATTGAGAGATTGTAGATCTTAGATGGGTGAGAGATAGCAGAACGCTCTAAATAAACTCGAAAATACATAATATGTCGATATCGTTAAACATTGAATTATTTACTACGTGAACCCGGTATAAAAATTGTTTTGGAAATGAGTGAGAAAATCAAAGGATTTAAATAAAAGGGCCCCTTTTCCGAAGCTACGGGCCTGACGCTAACGGTATCCGGACAATTGGACCGCCATCGTGCGGTGCGCCGGAAAGGCTAAAACGAAATAACAAAAACAAACGGTGATGTATCTGGATCCTGTTCTCCCGAATTATTATGCGTGATCGGGTTTTATATACATATTTATGTACCTACATATTATATTGTTAGTGTACCTTGACCATCACATACTCTCTCTCTCTCGTTCCAACCCCAAGGATTATTTGGCAGCAATGCCTCGCATCTTCTCTTCCATTGCGTACTGTTTTGTGCAACCTTTTTCAACTCCTCATAAGTGCTGTAGCCCATATGATCATCGCACAGATCCTCTAGAACTCTTGATACCTTCTAAATATATCATACCCTATATTATGTTATATAGAAGACATTTAGCCAACCGTTTGTATTTAAGAACCAAAAAATAAATATATATCGCCACCCATTCCTCATTTTCTGTGAACCGTCTTGAGAATGAAGCGGTCGTTTCGAAACCGGTCAACTAAAATAACATTCATGGTTCAAATTAAGTTAAATGTAAAAGAAAAAGTTTCATATAACACATGATAAACAACTAGCGATGGTATGTGTAGTATGTGTATGGTGTAAGAATACGTAAAAATCCATGTATGTATGTTATAAATAAACATACCAAATTGAAGATATTAAAATGTTTGTCCTATATATGTCAAGATAGGACAATGTGGAGTTATTTTTTCCTACCCCGAATAGGTTGCTTGATGTTATGCATGCATGTATGAAGATTAAGTATAAAACTATTGAGAGTCCTCGTAGATGTTGTGTATTCTGTCATATATTTGTATGAAACGATGTCGTCACTAAATTCAATTTTAACAAAAATTGTAAAAAAGTTCCATATGTGCTGCTAATAATGAATATACTTTTTATAGAAAATTAAATTATCTAGTTGGAGTGTTTCAGCGTTTTTCTATATTAAAAAAATGAAAATATATTAGGCAGTTAAATTAATTTGTTATTAAAAAAAATTGAGAAACTGAAAATTTTTCATTAAAACAAGTTTAATATATTGCATTTTTTCTATATTTATAGAAATTTTCAATGCAATTAAGGGTAATATTCATAAAATCGCGAGGTTATTATGTGCGGAGTGATGTCTCTTAGAACCTGAGTCTACTTGGAGTGTTATCGTTACGGTAATATGTCAGCCTTCGTGGCTCAGTTGGCTAGGTGTCTGACTGCTTATCCAAAGGTCTCGCGAGAATTTTTTTTTAATTGTGTTTTCAGTCTGGATCTGTGAGACGATTAATATCGTAAGTCTCCAGAATGTTGCAATGTGGTGTGTTATTGGGTGCGTGTTAAATTAATATTTGACATAGTACCTGTTAGCTGTTAGATTGTTTTAGGTACGTTTATATTAATAAATTAATAAAGGTTTAAATAGTAACCTATAAATAGTTATCTATAAATATTAAATACACACTAAACACACGTGTTATTCAAATATCGCCATTAAATAAATACGACAGCTAGTAAATAATATATTAAATTGAGAATACATTAATAGTTTTTAACAGTTTTTTTGTTCTAGCTCTAACTCTATTAAATAAACTACAGGAAGAATGAATAAAGTTTACCGTGTTAATATACAGAGCTGCAAATGGAAACATAGTTTTATAAGAATTTATTAAACATCAAATGAATTTATTTATATTGTTATATGTAAGATTCTTATGCACTCTTAGATTATACGCAGAATTAGATTTTAGCAATTGAGATACTTCAAGAAATAAAATAATTTATATTATTTCTACATTCGAAAATAAAATTTGTTCATTCTTTCTCCTAGTAAAGGGCATTTTCAACTGTTAATAATTTTTTTTTTTTGATATTTGAAGTAATTTTAATAATATTTTTTATTTTTTTTTGAGTATATATAAAAACATTTGATTTTGTAAAAACCATTTTTTTATTACTTTGGTCCGATATTACATAGAATGATTAAACGATGCTATTTTACCTAATATCGGGCCTTAGTGTAATAACACAAACACACAATTTTTAATTGGGTTTTCTTTTTGGATCTGTGAGACGATATATATATTAAGTCTCCAAAATGTAGCGACTTGTTATTGAGTGCGTGTTAAATTTATATTTGACGTAGTATTTCTATTGTAGTTGATAGGTATATATTTTTTATTATTTTTTTAATGTATGAAAATGGCACTTAATGATAGAATTACATTTGTACTCAGAATTATGAAAAACAATATACATTATTATACATTCTATTTAATTTTGTTTGCAAACGCTACTCCCATTCACAGGTATCGATCTTTGTCGAGCATCGTCAGAATGGTGACGTTACTCGACATTGAGCTATACCGGTGATTTTTTTTCATAATTCTGTCATATAAAGAGGACTTAAGCTTTGCTTTATTCATTGTAAATGCTCTTGCAACGTGAAACTATCGTACTGAAAAAGGTATAAAAACATTAGCAACGCTATCTCAATCGCTAAAATATCATCTGCGTGTTGTGATTTCAGCAACTCGTGACAAAATTAAATTCATCCCGAAGATTCTTCATGCAGATTTACGATTACGATTTTTCTTGTTTTTTTTTAATCCTATCCATTTCGCACACTGGTCCATGGGACAAAACACGAAGAGGATTTTTTTTTGTCGATAGTCAGATAAAATCGCTAGTCAGACCACCAGACTAACAGACCACCTGGTCGGCATCGTCCCAAGTCCCAACTGGTTGCTCTAAGACTGGTTTTAATTTGACTGGATTCGTCCGTTTTAATCATATGTAGGTACTACACCACAATGGATATGTAGTAATAAACAATTAAAGCAATTATGTCCCTCAATGAATCGGTCATCATTGAGATGAATGAAAAAAAGCTTAATTTATTCACAACACAACATCCGAATCTTATTAACAAATTATGTACTTTAAAGGAAAAGACATCACTTGGTGATAATCGTAGAGGTACATACAACTGATTTATTTTTTGAAAAACATTTTGGAAATATATACTTATATGTAGCTACATATATGAAAATTGAGATATGCATGCATACATTTCTTCTTCTTATTATTTACGTGCCGTCTCCTCTGCGAAGATGGCGACCATTTGAGGGGCAAGTCCCGTCTATCGGTTGAATCGAAACCCTCATGATAACCCATATTATGGATATAATTATCTTATGGAGAGACAAGGCAACTTATGAAAAGAATTGCCCAACAGAAAACAACTTGGATAGGCCACAACATCCGGCACCCAGGCCTGCTTTTTACCATCGTTGAAGGAATGATTGATGGGGGCAACTGTAGAGGCCGCCCCAGAAACAACTATATAGACCAGATAATCGGTGACGTGCGCTGTAGCAGTTACAAAGAGATGAAGAGACTGGTGGACGATAGAGATAAGTGGAAAGATCGAGTGTTTGGTGCAGACTAATCCTAGGATTGTGACCCAGAAGAAGAAGATGGAGTTCTATAATATCTTAAGAAATCTTCCTTAGTATTACATTCCCCGTTAAACCACCACCAGATAGGGCAAGAAAATATCTTTACAATACGGTGGAGATCAGGTCGACTTGTCGGAAAGTTCGGGACCGGGACAGCAACTACCCTACCTGACATAGAAGACACTTAATAGAACCGTGTCACCAGGCCCGGTGCAGAGAGAACATGCAGGTGGTATATATGGATCAGGTGGAGTATATGAATGGAAGTGGATGTTTCCTGCAATTGCGGCGAGATACAGATAGACGAACACCTCTCATCTGTTGAGATATGCACGTGAGGTGCGATGCAGAAGACCTGAAGATGGTTAATGACAATGCCGTTGCGGCTACTGTATTTTGCAGTGGAATGGCCTAGTGGTGAAGTGCTTGGACTCGTAAAGTAAGTAAGTACTATAGAACTTATATGACAATTATATCCATGATATGGCTAGTCATGAGGGTTTTGTTTTACCGATTGATGGGGTTTGCCCCCCCAGGACTGTCTCAACATTATTCACGGCAACCCGATACAGTGACGTCGTGGCTTTTCTGAACCACTATCTAAGGTAATGGAGCTATGCAGCTTTTCGTCGTTCTGGTCATCTTTTCCCTTGTTTAATTACCAGGATCACAAGCTGCAGGAGTTGGAGTTTTCCTCCTATTGTAATCCAAAATATTTCACTTTTCTTATCTTCATACAATCAAGCAGCTCATGATCTTCTTCTATTCGTCGAAGAACAATCTTGCTCTGAACTGTGTCTCTCCAGATTCAGATTTTTTTTTGTATATCCAGATATTATTCTTGTTTCTGTCGAATCAGTCTTCCATACCATATAATAATACTGGAATTATTCGATCTAGCTAAAGGCCTTTATTTATTGGATAGGGTGTCCTAGGACACCTTACCTGTAATTGAATATGCAGCTGCATATTCAATTACAGGTAGGAATATTATTTTTTTATTTATTTTTAATAAGGCACAGCCACCAATAGAGGCGGATTTGTGCTGTACAATTTAGATCATAATATATTTACTGTTGAAAAGAAGAGTAAAAACAGAATTCCATTAAATCTCAGAGAAATAGGGGTTTACATTAAAGGTAGGAATATGTATTCATGGTTAATGCAGTTGTTTTTTTGGTATTCCATAATACAACTAATTCAAATTTTGAGTGATTTGCGGCTAGTTTTGGGAGAAATTTGTAATTCGCCTGTCAAAATCATGTCGATGTTGCAAAATCAAAAATTTAATTAAGACCAACAGGTTTTATTTCAAATGCATTTTTTAAAGTACGTGAACACATTTAAATACATACAACATAAATACATAAGTCGGAAGAAACTGCCTAGTAAATTTGTTTATACTAGTTGCATGTAACACATGAGATCCAAATGTCGATAGCGATAGTATGTATAGTTGAGGAATAAGAATCAAACTATAAACCCATAAATCCAAATTATTGAAAATTTTAACATATGTTGGTATGTATGTCAAGATAGGACAGTATGGAGGTCAGTCCTGTTTTCTCACCCGAAATATGAAAACAGCATGATGGTTCTGTATGTATGTTTGGAGATTAAGTACCTATCAAACTATTAAGTCTTCTTACATATTGTATATAGGCGACTGCCCTACAAATTGTATGAAGCAATGTCGTCACTACATTCAATTTTTGAGATGTGCTAATACCATGTTGATATTTTTTATATAAAATTAAATTATCTAGTTGGGGTGTTTCAGCTTTTTTCGGTATTTAAAAAAAAAATGAAAATATAGGCAGTTTAACTCATAAATTTATCATAAAAAAAATATTTTTCTTAATAAAAAATGTTTGAGAAACTCTGGAATTTTTTTGAATAAACTAATTTGAGATTTTGTATTTTTCTATGCTTATACCGATTTTCAGTGTTTTAGCTTTTATGGTTTCTGAGATATATGGAAAAATAAATTAAAAATTCGAAAGTTTATAACCCCTGACTGAAACAAAAATTCAAAATTCTGAGTATAAAAGTTTTGTAGGACTATAACTGTCTATATATTCTTAAATTTTGGGCTCTGTAAATTGAGCGGATCAAAAGTTATAAGGGGGGGGGGGACACACACACACACACACACACACAGACACACAGACACACACACACACACATAAATAAATGAACCATAAATTCACTATGAACCATAAATAAATGTACACAAAGATTCTTTACTATTAATTTAAAATAACAAAAAAATACTCCCAAATTGCTTAATTTCTATGAAATCTGATCCCATAAAATCAAAAGCCTCAGATTCAGTACCTGAGGAGGGTCACAGATTTTTTTCATTACAATTTCAAGATCTGGTAGGCAAGTCTGGTCAACAGGCGGAATATCTTAAGATATTATAGAACTCCATAAGATAATTATATCCATGATATGGGTATATATGGATGGTCTAGATTCTGCCAGTTGACCAAACTTTCCCCCAGATAAGATGACATAGTTAATAATAATAATAGTATTTTTTGGAAGAAAATAAATACATATGAAAATAAATCATTTGAAAATATTTTTGCATAGTGGAAGTTCTGAAGTCTCTGAGGATGCTAGCTGTGTCTAGCGAAAGCATTAAGACTTGTTGAAATTGTATAAATAAATATGGAAAATTCAGAATGAGATATTTAATATTTGAGATAGTAAATATTTGAATGATGATAAATAAAAATTAAATGTTATAAAAAATATGAAACGATGATGTTATCAAATTATGTGTGATATAAAAACATACATGCGATTAATAAACCTTTAATTTAATTAAAAAAAATTTTTTCAACTGAGGTTATGATACATATAAATAAAGCTAGTTATCACCAAATTCTAGAAATTTTGTTCTGCGCACCCAAGTGATTTTTAGAGGTGTTTAACGAAAACCATACACTATGTGGTTTCTATACATACTATGCATGTGTAAATTAACAGTCTTATTCATAATAACTTATATAAGGTTTAAAACAGTGGTATAAAACAACTGTACTAAAAAAACTATTCATAACATATATATGGCAATACTGCTATATTACGGCTACATTACGCCTATATAAGATAAACACAGTCCCAGGTTGTTTTAACAGCAAAATAAGTATAGGGACCCAACATTTCCGATAATTCCCGAATGTTGCCGATGGTCGCATTACATGTTAATTATTTTTGACATTTGTGAAGTGACGTGAATCACATGAATATTTTGTTTTCTTTTTCAATTCACAAATTACCTAATAAAACAACAGATAATTATAAATACAATCAAATGTATTGTTTCGCGTCTTAATATGACGTAAACGAATTACAAAAAATATTTGTCATAACCACTGACAGATCATTTGACAATTTAAGGTAACCCACTATTTCATTATTGCTCCAGTTTTTCATATGAATATCTAAATAATGATATTCACGAAATAAAACATGAAAATAAAGCCCAAACACTATAAGAAACATATTTTTTTTCATAACATTGATAAATGTCAAATCACCGGAGAATCATGAATGAATTGCAAAATTGTCAGCTCAAACAGTAACGACAGTAACGTTATTATTATATTGCTACATAAATGTTATAGTCAAGAACATAAGTGCTTATACTGTGTTTTAGTTATATAATGTTTTTACCACAGTATAAGGAAATATTATGAATAAGACTGTTAATGTAAATAATGGATACAATCAAATAATAGTGTGTGTGAGCTGTGGTTCTAAATCCCAAGACCCTGTATGCTGAAATCAGCTCTATTAAAATAATGTTGCATATCTAATACTTAGATATTGGAGATTACTTAGCCTCAATCCATAACACATTGGAGAGCAAAATCATTGATTGACAGCAAAACATAAGTGTTAATCGAATGGATGTGCATTTGCACAAAAGATAAATGTATTAACTGTTTCCCGTATATTGTTGATGTGTACATGTACCTTCTACTGTCTATTGTGATTTCTATTTCTTTTATTTTAAATCTTTATTTTTGTTGTTGTCAATTTTTTTTTTGTAAAATTCATGTACAGTCATCATTTTGAAGGGACCTAATGAAAAAAACTATGAATGCGGGAATACAAAATGTACAGAATAAACTGCATCAATAATAATAAATAATTCCTTGCACCCAACACAAATTGCGAGTTTATTGCCATATGGCAATCTCTTCCAACTAACCAGTGTTCAATATTGATTTTAATAAGTAAAAATCGAGTTCAACCTTGATTTTCACGGCTCGATAACAAAATTTTCTACGTAATTTAAACGATCGATGCGGAAAAACGACTAATAGAAAATGATCAATGCAATCTATTTTGGTATGAAATTGATTTGGACCTGCGGAAAAACGACTAATAGAAAATGATTAATGCAATCTATTTTGGTATGAAATTGATTTGGACCTGCGGAAAAAAGACTAATAGAAAATGATCAATGCAATCTATTTTGGTATGAAATTGATTTGGACCTGCAGAAAAACGACACATGCGGGAAACAATATAGAGTTTTCACTGTATATTGTAATAAATAAAATATAAATTAATTCACACAGAAATGTTTTGGGGCATCTTACCTCAAAGGGATTGTTTTTATATTTTATTATGTATATGTTTTTATATTTTACTATATGTTTTTATATTTTATTATATGTTTTTATATTATGCAATGTAGACGACATCATCCGCTGGGGTAGAGGGCGAAGGCGTCAATGGAGAGACCACGTCGAGAGAATGGGAGACACACGACTACCCAAAATTGTCTCCAAGAAAGTCCCGGAGGGTCGTAGAGTAAGGGGGAGACCAGCAAAAAGATGGAGTGACAGCTGGACATCCAGATTACAAAAGGCAGTCTCCGACTGAAAAAACAGGCCCTCGGCCTAAAACCAGAGGAAGAAGAAGAAAAAAAGTTTTTATATTTTATTATATTTTATTAAGTATATGTTTTTATATTTTATTATATTTTTATATTTTGTTATATGTTTTTATATTTTATTATATGTTTTTATATTTTATTATATGTTTTTAAATTTCATTATATGTTTTTATATTTTATTATATATGTTTTTATATTCTATTATATGTTTTTATATTTTATTATATGTTTTTATATTTTATTATATGTTTTTATATTTTATTATGTTTTTAAATTTTATTATATGTTTTTATATTTTATTATATATGTTTTTATATTCTATTATATGTTTTTATATTTTATTATATGTTTTCATGTTTTTACTAAAACATCACATAGTTACCGTATAGTCAGAGAAGGCCTTCTTCTCTTTCAGTTCTTCATCCTACAAATTAATATTTAAATCAAACATTTACAATATATCTTCACATATAAACATTTACAATATATCTTCACATATAAACATTTACAATATATCTTCACATATAAAAATATTAATGATATAAATAAATACATGTGAAAATACTAAATTATAAAGGAAACATCAAAATAGATCAACTTTTCCATAAATTCCGTTATTCCATTTTCAATGAAAATATCTTGGCTAAAAAACTATATATACTGTCCGTTTTATTTAATAACTCCTATATTTTTGTGTTAACAATTACATAGTTGTCTATTTGGTCAGTCGATATGAAATAAATTTATAAATAAATTCAAAACTGGTTGAATTGTTATTGGGGGTATGTCAAAAAAATTATTCTTCTTAGTTTGTCACTAATATTGCAGAATTAATTTATCCAAATGTGATGTACATGTGTCACATCTGGCAAAGTGTAGTTTTTTTTTTACATCTGACAACACTAAAAAATCTTACCAATGCAAAGCAAAGAAAAAATGAATAAGTGAAACAGACAGCGGACGTCATTTACATAGATATAAAAGAAAATGATTGCTGTTAGTAGATCTGTACTAACCTTTTATAGAAAATATTTCTTTGTGAACATAGAAATAAAAGAATTACTTCAATCAGTTTCACTTATATTGTAGGCACTGACCAACATCGGTCTGATAAAATGAAGACCAACATTAAAATATTACTGAAGCTGAAATGTGTTTTCTATTTCCATGTTATAACGGAGTTTCACCGAGAATTGTTCATCGACAAACTTAATAAATCTCTTCATATCACGATACATATTGAAAAGAAAATATCTTTCCATTTCGTGTAATTTTGTTGCTCTTTATCCTTTAGCTTTATAAGGAGACTACCCTACTTCATACTTGGAAATGTGTGATGATTGAATGCAACAACTGCAAGCAACAATGTAGAGACCATGTACAAACTAATGTCTCCACTTTCGAGTAATGCCAACATTCAATAAGAGTGATTGAACAATTTACCCTTAAACTCTTCAGTTCCTGTTCTTGCTGCCATTTCTTCAGTTCTGCTAATCCTTGACCCTGTGCCCGCCTAGCCAACTCCTTCTCACGTTCAGCCTGGCATAAAAAAAAAGTTTTTATAAAAAAAGTCGATAATAATATATTGCGAAAGATTTTTAATGCAATCAATATTGATGTTTGTTTCATCAATAATTGGAGACAACTATTGTGGACAAATTCAATAGCAAGATTCACAACAAAATGTTGTTTGAACAAAATAAATTACATATTATTACTATTGATAATTTACCTTTTTCTCTTCTTCCTCTTTTTCCCTTTTCTTTAGTTCCAAAAGCTCTTTTGCTCTCTCGACCCTTTCTTCTATGGACATGGCCGCAGAGGATGCAACTGCTTCAGATTCAGAACTGGACGGAGTCGGGGAGGTTTCGGTTGACGACGAGGATGGTGCAGGGTTTTGTTTCGCTTCAGCCGCTGGAGCAGCGGTATTTTGTATCGTCTCAGTGGTCGGTGCAAGATTTTGCCTTGCCTCAACCGACGGTATTACTGGCACAGCTAGAAAAAACACATAAATAACATTACCAACAGAATAACTAACTTGAAATTATATCAAATAGTGAATTAAAAAAAATACATTTTCACATAAATAAATCTTCGATCGATATTGCTATAACATTGTGGCAAATTTATAAAATTACAAAGCGTCCATTTTGAATCAAATGATTTGAAAGCAGAAATGTTACATCTTCCAGACAAATATTTATAGCAACAGAATGTGTGCTACAATATGCATTTATATTTAAACAGACAAAGTCTTACTCTGTACACTCAAATTTGTCATCTACTATTACGATTAAAATATACCTACCCAATACATTGTTCTCCGTTACAAAGGTAGGTTCTTAGCGAAAAAGATAGGATCAGATTTGCAGTAGAGAGTAAGGCTGTTTATATTATCAGATTCTCATCAGTGGTTTAAATAAAATAAATATGTTATGGACAAAATAAGAACACATATTTTATTTATTTTTGTACATAATATAAACAAATATAATGCAGAGTGGCAGGCTAATTATCATTAGGCAATTTCTTACAACGAACCAGATATCAAAGTATGACAAAATTATATATGTACATCAACAAAAGAATAATATGATTAAATTTTATCAACCCAAAGATGAATCTGATACATAGGTATATTTTGAAGATGTTCACATTTATTGATATGCACTTCATTTGTATCCAAATAGCATACATCGTCATAATCAAGCAATGGAAGAGGAAGTGATTAAGCTAGAGTTATTTTACAACAGAATGGAAGGAGGTTTTTAGGTGGGTGGTGGCAGAGCAGTTAGCGCGCTGGGTTATTAATCGAGTGGTGACCAATTTCGTTCACCTATAGCACAAAGCACAAGCATATGTTTAGTTTAGGGAATGTATGAGGATGTATATGTACCTGTTCATGCCACATATAAATTATTACATTTTTTTTATTGAATTAGCGATGACTTACACGGCCATATTCAAGTAACTAATATATTTTTTGACAATCTTAAGCCGAAAACACCATCTTACACGGCCATATTCAAGTCATCTGTGGAATGACAGGACTAATAATCCAGTATGCAATCATAAAATATTTGATTTTAACTTATATGTGTTCATATTTTTTCCATAAATTATGGAGTTTTCACAAATAAGAATCTGTCTTAATTAACAGATTGAAAACATTAAAATGAATAATTGTAATAATAAATGAAACATATATTTTTTTTATGACTTTGAACATAAAAAAAAATTTGAAAAACATAATATGCTGTGAGACCCCAGTTTAGAATAGTGCTTCCACTCGTTTCTATTAACGTCATTTTTGGGTGTCTTGTAAGAGCCGGGTTATCGAAAATACAACAGGCGACAATAACGTTTTCACCACAAGTACAAGCAGCTCGTCTTTGGAATCACATCCCATCACAACTTCGAGTTTCATTAACACTTCCCGCTTTCAAAAAAAAATTTGAGGAATTATTTCTTTACACATAACACCTAAATTTGTCTCCTTATCCTATCCTTGTCCCCCCCCCCCTCTCCTGTCCCCTCTGTTTCTTTATTGCTTTTGTTTGTATTATATGTTATAGTCATAAAAATATTGGTACATACAATAAATAAAATAGCTTTCACCAAATGAATATGGTTGGTTGGAAGATATTGCCATTTGGCAATAAGCCTGCCATTGTGCACTTGTGATCAAAAAGCATAAAATAAATAAATAAACATTTCACATAGTCCAGCAGAGTAGAGGTTCACTACCCATTTTGAATGTAGTGCCTTTATAGCTGAGACGAGACTGGTGTTTGGGGATACACTCATAATAATAATAATGAACACTTCCTTGCACCCTGCGCAAGTGGTGAGTTTATTGGCGTATGTCAATTTCTTCCAACTAACAAGTGTTTTCAGCGGAGAGAAGCAATATTTGCGTGAGAAATAAATTTAAATAGATTTCTCCTTTGATGGGAATCGAACCCAGGACGCCCGCACAGAAACCGAACGCCTAAACAACTGTGCCACGGCGGTTGGCTCATGTATTGTGCTACCTTTTATATGGTAATGCACACCCACACACCTGTCGCTAATTACCCCACATTATGAATGAATGAACATAAAAAGTTTATTATAATATGAAATGTTTT
Source organism: Molanna angustata (assembly GCA_963576475.1). Taxonomy (NCBI): domain Eukaryota; kingdom Metazoa; phylum Arthropoda; class Insecta; order Trichoptera; family Molannidae; genus Molanna; species Molanna angustata. The sequence continues at coordinate 48,366,112 of OY754965.1, read as the reverse complement.
TTTTATTTTATTTTTTTTTTTTGTTTTCTATGAGTAGTAAACCCGTTGAGATGATTCTCCACAAATCGCTCCAAAATCTGAGCTCGGCTTTATGAGAGGGAACGACATCATAAAGTGAAAAGGTATATTCTTACGTTCAGGGGTGATCTGTGCAGATATTGAAGTGGAGGAAGTATCTCCCTGTTCTGTTACGTCAACATTTGGTTGACGAGGTCTTCTCACGCACACTTCACCTTCACACACCAAATCAAATTCCAAAGGAGGTTTCTCTATTTTTACTTCCGCTGCAAGAAACAAGCACAAATATTTATTCACTTTTTGCACACATAAGTGTTATAACTAACTTAAGTGGATACACAAACTCGAAAACATTTTGAACAGATTCCTCATCGAGTTAATACAAAGTAGAAAATAATAAATAATGTACAAGTAAAACAGCGAGTTTTTATGACAATTTTTTTAATATCTCAATAGAAAAGAATTTGAAATATTAAGGGAGAACCGGGAAATCAAGGTACCTACAGGGCTTACAACCTGTTATCGGCAGGTTTAGGTGATCACTTTATGCGCTTGCGCAGCATTCACCAATTATGACTTTTTATTGAGTTCTATATATTTTATTCATAGATATTGTTGATATTATTGAAAATAAGCTGTTTGTATCATTGCTATCTATGAAGATGAAGAATTTTTTTGTAATGGACTCTATTGAGAAATTGGTCGCAGTAAAAACTTACCTCAATAAAAAAGCATAATGCGCTGCGCAAGAGCATAAAATGATCACGTAAACCAGCCGATGACAGGTCATAAGCCCTGTAGGTGGCTTGATTTCCCGGTTTTCCCTTAATATTCCAACTTCCTTTCTATTAAGATGTTAACTAAATTGCCATAAAAACATCATTGACTCCTGACAAGGAAAAAATCCAAAGTTTGCTTATATGCAAGTATAAATTTTTTCGAAAACAGTGAGTTTTATTTTAAAAATTAACAGTACAAGTACAAGCTTTACAAAGTTATTTCATTGATTTTTATATCAATTTATAGAAATAATATAATGTATAATGTCTTAGATCATTGTATAATATATTATATGCATCTATGTTACAGTAAACATCTACACAAATGCATCTTACAAATGTTATACAAAGTTTTTATTCATATTTAATTTACTTATCTACGGTCTCAAAGGCCACCCTTCACAATCCATGTTGAATAAAGGGAGAAAAAACTATACTTAGTATAAATTTTTATTACCATTATTAATTTTTTTATCTCATTAGTTAAAATTTTGTTATATTTTTACTGACAACTAACCAAAGACCAAAAAAATGTAATTGTTTAAAAAAAGAAGTCAGCTTAAAAAACTTTCACATAGACAAGTAGGTACCTACTAAGTGATTTAATATGTTTTGAATTGCTTGCTAAAATAATAGCCATGATTATAGATCTGGCAACAATATTTTGCAGTCTTACTAATAAAAATCGACTGTTTTAGTGTTTTAGTTACACACTGTGTAAAGCCCGTGTAGCAATTATATGAAAATCTTACTAATAAACGCTGTATAGCGACTGAGTAGTTGCAACAGACTTATAACATATATTAATCTGACATCGTTCTAATTTCGTACCCAGCCACCATCCGCCATTCTAATTTTGAATATATTTTCATATGTTTTTCACATTTAAAATAAGAATATGGAAAATATACTGAATAATTTAAACATACGAATACCCATGCGAACACTATTGTAGGTATTATAAAGAAGCTAATTTTTTAACAACTTTTCGTAAACTGTATATATTGCAGTGCACAAAATTCATAATACAAAAACCACAAGCATTTGTGCAAGCATCATTTAATGATTGCAGAGTAAGCGTGAGGTTGGGAAATCAATTTAGAATTCCCATTTACAAAACTAGATTTTCCCAAAGATTTTCAGCTTTCGTTGCTCCAAAAGTTTATAATAGCTTGCCATCTTCATTGAAGCAACATAAAGGTTACCTTACCTTCCTAAATCATTTTAAACAGTGGCTTAAAACAGCGAACTCCAACAATTATTTACTGTAATTTTTTATTCCATATATCTATTTAGAATTTACGTTTTGTAACCCCGTTTCGTATTTGTTTATTTATATATTTTTAGGCTCGTATTTTATAATTGTACTCTGTATTTTATACACAGTTGCATTCTTTTCAAATGTACCATTGGTTAATAAAATATAGGTACAACATGTTAAAATGTCCAAGACACGTACCACAGTTGAAAAACTGGGTAAGGAAATATAAGGTTTACTGAGCGAAGTTGTATATATATTCTTTCTGTATTCTACATATATTTTTTACTATTCTGTTATTACTTTAATATTGTGCACTGAAGATGAATAACTTTATCAAACTAATGATTTTTGTAATACCCACAAACAGGCATTGCCTGGTGGGATTTCTCTTGTTTATTTATATTAATAATTGTTGATTTATTTGTTTTTATGTTATGTAGCATATACAATTACAAGTTGTTTTTTTATTTTTTTTTTAAGGTCGTATACTATGATCTTTATATCTTTGTTATTGTTGTTATGTTTTGATATTATTTTATTAATCTTTTTTCTAATCGCGATGTTTTTTACTATGTTTAAGAGAAATAAAGAATTTATTTATTTCGATCCGAAAATGCACATCTATCGAGAATATAATAATTTACAAAGATTTTTCGTAATATTATTCCAAGATATAACAATATAAACATGCAGGTCAAAATTAATTTGATTTGTGATAGATGACAGTTGTTAAAACACCGCTAAACTACCTTGTACAGGTGTGCAAGCATTGTGTAAAATTAGTATGAGAGATACACAGTCGTTACCCAACTGATCTGCTACACAGCGTTTATTAGTAAGGTTTTTGCCTACACGGGTGTTAAACGATTGTATAATTTTTACAGCACGTCAATTAGTAAGACTATAATAATACTTTCAAATTACAGGTGTTGAGTGCACGTTTTCCTAATGTATGTTAATAAGTATGCGAAATTTTTTCAAACCATTCACACACTAACGCGCCTTAAATGCGTTTGTCTTTGAGTATCTCCGATGATTTGTCATCTTCAGCTTGTTAAGGTCGAGGGAAACTTGATAAAATAATTATGATTTATTCAATTGTACTCACCAGAACTGCTTTTGATGTCATCCGCAATTTTCTCCATGGCTGGTTTCTCTGTAGCTTTTGCAGCCTGACCTTGCTCTGAAGCAATGAAAGCTGTTGATCCGTCTCTTGCGCTGGATCTACCACTGGTTGAAGCTTGTGATAATCCTTGTTGCCTACCGGCATTTACTGTAAAAACCACAACGAGATTAAGTGTGAACCAATCAAAACCATCATTAGATTCATATTGTTTTAAAAATGCCAAATTTGTTACATTTTATTTATACACTAAAGAAAAAATTATTTCATTTATGCTTAGTTGACAAAATGTATGAGGATGTATATGTACTTGTTACAAGGATATATTTATTCATTATTAAAAAAAAAATCGAAAAATTCTATCGTATACGTGTTGACTTTATTCAACCCTTTCGAAAATACTGGTTTACTATGGTGTCATTCAATTAAAACATTAAAAAGACCAAAAAATAGTCATTCCTTTAAAATTAAAATAAAGCAATAGCTATTGGTATCGGGCAGACACTATGCAGAGGAGTGGTCACCCATAGTAGCATTTACCTTATTATAATGGTTATTTCGTGTGCGCCCATGTCTTGTATTGTTTTAAATAGTTTTTTTTATGAATATATTTATATAATATAAATTGCAAATATTGTACCTAAATGAACAATAATGTATATTTCTAACAGCCTCAGAACAGTTAATACCTATTGTAGCGTTGTTGATCATCTGATATATAATGCTATATTGTACTCAATAAATTCGATCGCATATGTGTTGACTTTATTCAACACTTTCGAAAGAACTGTTTTATATATGTCTCAGACTTGTATTATACTGTGTGTTGGAAGATCCAAGGATAAATTAATTAAGGGCATGGGGGATTCTAACAGACGACGACTGCCTGTCGTGCGAATGTGCCGTAGACCATAGACCACCTTTGAGATACGCTGCTCATTTGAGGACCTGCTAAGTTGCAGCGAGGCAACGGTCGACGTTGCCAAGTATTATTCGAAAAATGTCTAATTACTGCTGACACAAAAGAATATTATACTGTTAGGACAAATTATCTCGTTCACATTTCATATAGAAACTACCATTTTAATTTTAAGCATGATTTGGTACTTTCATTCGCGTCTTTATCCACACATAATAATATATTTAAATGGTTTTAAAATCGTCTACTGATGTGAACTAAAAGTTTTATAAATTCGGTTCAAACTTAATTTTTTTCAATCTGATGACAGTTTTTTAAAGACCAATACCAGTAAGTGCCCTTAATAAATTAACAGTGCAACTAAAATTATCAGTTTTATTTGATGTCGAAAAAAATGTATAATTGAACCCATCACACGTATAAGGGTATATATCATACATTTGGTCAAAAACAACTTTTTTAACAGAAAAAGGTTCTATACCACTGGACAACGTAAAATTATTTTATTAATCCCTTATAATGGCGACCCAAAACTCTTTTTTTGTCTATGAAAGGTAGCGGTTAGGCATACAAATGTATTAACTTTTTTATCAAAAAAATGTGTTGGTTTTTCTCAATAAATTTTTATGTTATATACACCTTTATACGTGTGATGGGTTCAATTACCTCTGTGGGCCATGAGGACATCTATTCTTGCTGTTAAATCTGGCACACCCCCAGAGACAGATCCAGCGACAACATCAATTGGAGTACCACTACTGCCGATGAAGAACAATGAAGGTATGGGAACCAGTTGATCTATTATTAATCTCAGTTAAGGAAAAAAATTCAAATTTAACAAAAATTCAACAGATTAAATTTCATGTTTCAACTGAAAGTACTTACTGGATTTCCATTTATAATTTTTAAAATTAAAAAAAAAAATTAATGATTCCACTACAACAGGTTTTGTGCATACATATTTTTGAGTAGTCGCTAATAATTTTAAAAACTATAATAACTGATATGAAAACCTTTTATTATAAAAGTAAACTTTTAAAGATATTTAATCTGTTTCATATTAATCAATTTCATTTCAACCAAAATCCATTTCATTTCGTTTGAAAATAAATGAGAGCAAAACAAAATATATGACAATCAATCGAAACCCATCTAAAAGAATGTGGGTAGTGTCAAGCTTACAGATAGCCAGAGTTTTGAAGCAGTAAACCAATTTACTTTCATAGTTTATGGAAAATAATGAAGACACAAAAGAAGAAACGAATATTGGTAGGCAAAAAAGGGGTTGTAAAATCAAAACCATAGAGATTATACAAAAATTAATAGTACAGATCTTCCTAGCAAAAGTTAAAACTAATAAGCCAAATATAAATTGATTTACTGAAATCTTGTTTTTTTATCCTGTCATATTTTCCTCACTTCATTTCTAAAATGTTTATTTTACTTTCATGCATCTTCTGATATGTTCAGATATCACTAGCGTTCTTGAGATGAACAACTATTGCATCATGTACAGAAAACATTGCTTTATCATTATTAATGAGCATTGTTCCATTCACTTTATTTTCTGACAAGATCCACCTTTTAATATTTGTAATCAGTTTAAAAAATATATATATAAATCTTCTTCTCTCCATGCCAGGTCAAGCCCGGATATAAGCTATTACTCTGGCATAGGCTTCTCTGTCCTGAGCTAACCGGAACAGCTCCTCCACTCTATGAATAAGTAGTGTATTGTAGTACTAAAACAAACTTTAAGGATACATATTTGAGCAAACTGCGTGTAGGCCTGACTTCCGCTGACAAGTTTAATCGGTACAAAGTTCTCCTCCACATTTAGACGTGATGATACTTCAGGGGTATTGAGTAGCTCGGTCATCTCTTTCGATTGAGCGTCTGTGCCTAAAACGCACAATTTTTTTGTTAAGAAAATCATTTTATTTATATTACAAAACATTCAAACAAGATACAGAAAAAGATACAAAAACATAACAGCCCTTTACCAGAGTGTGTGTAAAGGAGACATTTAAAACAAAAGAAACCAAGATTTATATCTACAGAATTATAGCTGTACAAAATGAAGTGAACATAATTTTAAAATCAGTCAATATATAAATCTATCTATAAGTCTATTTTATTTTTCTTTTTAAATCATTAAAATCAGTTGCTAGTCTCAGATCTGTTTCGAGTTGGTTGAACCACACCATCCCATTGTACGTGTAGTAATGTTGTGCAAAACTTGTATGCGTTAACGGGGTGCACAATTTACCCAATATATATTGTCTGTTACTCTCTACACACACAAAGGCACGGCGTGACTTTCCTATGTCTTTGAAATTGCACTTTTTTTTTTGCAAATATTTTTGAAAACGACACAATACTGGGTAGTCAGATGGTTTACAATTTATTAATAAATTACAATTTATTTGGCGTTGTTTTTAATGTTTCGAAAAAATAATTGCAAGGGTAGATAAGTACAACGAGACAAAGTTATTTTCAGGTGTTTAGTGGTGCACTTTCTTTTTCGATAGCTCATGCTTTTTTTTCATAAAATATATAATATTACTCAAAAATAATGTTACAGAGTCACGCTAAGTCTAATTTGTAGACTTGTCGGCGTGTTCTCAAGACAATATCTATGTATAGGTACTCTAAAATTAACAAACACCATTACAGTAAAAGCTTTAGTTGGTTAAATATCTGAGTCAAAGGTTTCAGATTTGATTTCCGGTGAAGATAAGTTTTTTAATCTGACACGATTTATATCTTATGGCTCCAAAACGTGTCGTCTTTTTACTGGTCGAATGTTAAATAAACATATGACATAGTACCTGGAAGTTGGCAGAGAAACAATAATATAAAATGCAAAATATCTAAAATACAATTGCAATTTAAATAGTTATCTCCCAATGTATTTCACTGTTAAATATAATTTAATTATATTAACAGTGATCTATTCTATAATTTTATTCTTTAAAGTATTTTAGATTTATGTTTTAGTTTAATTGATAATTAATAATTTGATACAATCATTGAAAGTATTAAAAGAATGTTATTGTTGAAATAATTGCACTGATATAAATATTAGTCTATTGAAGGTTTTTAATTTGTGCGAGTACTTGTTCATAATAATGTATTATTTATGGTTGGTTATTAATATATCGTTATGATTTCAACAATATTTATTTGTCAAACAATGGGTGGTTGGCATACTAATAGACAACAATACTAATATAATTAAAACGAAATACAAATCGCAATATTAGGAGCTCAATACTTCTCTTAGTGGTCTAAGTGATCTTAAAGTCAAAAGGAAATTAAAAGGATTTCTATATATTGAAAATATACATTCAAATACCTACTTATTTTGGAAAGTATCAAAAGCTGTATACACACAATTCACTATTCGAATGTACTTTGGGCAAATTCAATAATTGCATGTTATGATGATAATATCAACAACATCAAACAACATCGTACTTCAATAAATTAAAATAACCAACTTTTAATGTATACTTGATAAATAGATTGGTAAAAAGACAGTACTTGTAAATAATTACCAAAAATGTCATTGAACTATCAAAAATATTTCTAGAAGACGAAAGAAACAAAGACAATGATGAATAATACAAAATAATTCTGAATACTCACCTTCGACATATACAACAAATATAGCATTTTTTGACTTTGATAGGTTTATAGCCTCAACGATACTTCCTCCGTACCAACGCATTTTTGATATAATTGACAAAATTTCAGTTATAAATGTTTATATTCTTAAAAGTATAATGCAATCGTTACTAATATTTATTTCTGGTAATGACAAAAATGACATGACACTCGAAATTTCACTTCGTTATCTGACGTTGACGTATGCAGTATGCAGCTGATTTTCAATTACAGCATATTGATATCTCTGTCTTGTCTGCATAATTTGTTGATAATAAAAAGAGACGAGCAGATTCACGGATAATGACTACAAAAAATGTTTCCAATCGCTAAAACAGTAATCTTTAAAATATAAATAAAATAATTAACAGCCATCTTTGTGAGTATTTCAAAACTAATATAACATTATCGGAAATTAACCAAACGGCAAAATAATAGGAATCTGTAAAGGCGAAGAAAATGTAGGGAAATTAAAAAAAAAACGAAATATAGCAGTTTTTGGTTACACGGGTTATGGCAGTTCAAATGAATCGTCACAATTAAATCAAATAATATCGTAGCATGAATTTCCGAAGCCATGTTACATATCTGCGATATTTTCAAAGTATGGAGATGTACAATTTACGACGTTTATCGTAAATCCATATACAATTTACACTATGTACCTATTATTGAAATTATTGCATTGTTTGACGTTTTTACTGTATTCGTTTTATGTATAAATTCACTAATAATGTATACAATACAACACACAATATAAAACAACGTCAATTATTTTGTAAATATCCAATAATAAGGATCGGAAATTCTCCTAAATATCTAAATACTCATGTTACGCCAAGTTACGCTACATTAAATTTAGGCAATACATATTTCAAAACATCAGGCGTAAAGTTTCTTTCTTCACGAATTTGAAGCAAGAGTATGATTGTTCCACAGACCAATAATCTATAGACATAACATGAAACAAAATTTTATAGTATACACCGCGTGACTGTGCCACCAAAATTTGGTGGCAATCAATATAACGAATTTTAATATTATCGGAATGAAAATTTAAACTGTAAGCTAGTATCAAAAAGTATAATATTATGTTGTAATAAAGGGATTTAAATTTTGAAAAGTATACTACATAAATGTGTCGTGAATATCCTATTTATATTGAAACATTTCGTTCCACCTAACTAGCTTATGTCAGGTCTGTATATTCCTTACTCTGTGGATTGGATCATTGGAACATACTCATTATCATATTCTTATCATTTTCTTGGAAAAAAACTGCGAACAATTAAGTTGTTATAGTGTATGATCTGAAATGTTAGCATGCAGTGGCTGAGGAGAAAGAATTTTATTTAATAGAACTGTTTTACAGAATTTAAAATTTTTCTTTGTTATTCGACGAAGTAAAAGTTAAAGTGCTTTTGTGTTATTTTTTTCCAGTGATAACAGTGGGCATGGCACAAAAAATATATGACCCTTAGCTTTTCAGGACGAGATGACAAAGAGTTATCGCCAAAACGACACCTTTCAATTTTCATTTTCAATTTTCTTTGTATATCGATAAAAATTGTTTTTTAACCATTGTTTGTTGAATATTTCATAGTTTTTTTTTTCTTTGTGGAATCAGAAGATTGATGCAGTCTTGCTAGCAGCAGTCAAAAGGCTGCTGACCTTGCACTGATGTTAAAATACTAAATTGAATTAAATTAATCTAGCTTTACATAAAATTGAACATATGAATATGGAAGAAATCAAATCCTGCATAATTTTATAAGTATTCTAATCAATATTATATTATCTTATGTCGGCCTTCGTAAATGTTCCGAGTTCGATTCTCGAAGTTAAGAGTCGAATATCGATTGCACGATGATTCTTATTATTAAATTAAATTTAAATGTCTAATGCGAAAAATGGGTTGGTGTAATCATAGAATTATTGCAAAATAATATTAAACAATGATTGTGCTAAGTACTGAAAAAAAAATACTAAATACATATCCTTTATCGCGTAGCGTACCTAATACAATATCCTCCGATTATAATGGTGGCCGTTCGATTTTCAAATAGAATAAAAAAGTCATAGATTAATGATGCCGCCATTGAGCGGAAACGTCGTCGTGGCTACGAGTAAGTGAGTGTCTTGTAATAAATTATATTTAAATTTCTGTGTAATGTCCACTGTACAAATATTGCCTCCATTTACACGATTGTCTATGAAACATCATTACATCTTTAATCGATATTAAATATAAGCATTAAAATAATGCAATAAACATTATTGTCTAATGATGTTACCAATAATTTATCAAAAAAATATTTTATGTGAACTTAATACTGTTTTTTTTAAGGCTACGACTATTAACACGACTCAACCATAGACGAAAACCAAAAATAACCACAGAAAACGCAGATAAATCAAGTTATAAAAATATTTACCTTTGTTTATACTTTGTTATAATTATAGATCTCGATGAAAAAATGATTTATAAAATTAAGTTAATGTAATAAGATGCCAATATTATTTATTTTTTCTTCAAGTTGGTTTCCATGATGCATTTTTATGACCATTGAAAAAATGACAAAGGTAAATATTTTTGTATTTTGATTTATCTGCGCTTTCTATGGTTATAAATGACCTAAAACATAGACGACGTCAGAAAATTTGTCGTGTAAATAGACACTTTTTGGCGGGAAAACGCTTTTCCCGTCAATTCTGGTCGTAAAAATAGTGCCAACGTTTTTTTAATGTAGGTACCTAATTGATGAACTACATAGGTATATATAACATCTTCGTTTAAAAATCAAATGATTTCTTCTTGTTTTTTTAAGACCTTTATGTTATTATAACTGTGTCCTATGACTAACTTCTTCTGAAGGATAACATATTTAAACATTTCGTGAGTACCTACCTAAATCTTCGTTTATGGGTGTCTTCAACCAATTCATTTCTTTAAGGATTAATAAACATTCTACAGGAATATTTTTTAGTAGGTAGGCACCTACTGAATACAATATTTGGAAAATATGTAGGTACCTACACAAAATCACAAAAACATGCTAATGTTACCAGTGGAGCTGAATTTGACAGAATGTGCTCTGCTGTGGTTTATAATATCGGTACCTACCTACTTCATAATCGAAATTCAGAATTCGAATGATTTATATCGATAATCGAAATTGAACCGTGTAAAATAAAATTGTATAACTATGTTTGACTAACGTGTATAACTTTTTTTTTTTTTTTTTAATAATAATAATAATTGTTTATTTACTTTATAAAAACAGATTACATTGGAACAATATTGAATGTATACAAAGAAAAAATAATAATATATACAATATATACATATATGAATAAGTATATAATACATGAATTAAACCATTTTTGTGGTAGGTATATAGGGTGTGTTCCAATTTTTACCTTTGTCTGCCTAACTAGGAATAATTCCCGTTTTAAGGCAGCCAATTTATTTTTTGTTTATTTTATAGTTTTCTTCCGAAACAAATATATGTTCTGAATGATGAAAATATTATTAAACAATATATCTAAATGCTGCACCCTTTAATAAAAAATAAATAAAAAACAAAATAATATTTTACTTAAGAAACAGATTGACCATAAATATCTAGTAGATTAAGTCAGATAGTATAGATTTGAAACATAATAATAGTAATAATAATAAAAAATTTTTTTTTTTTCATGAAACAAACTACAAATCACATCAACTGGAAAAGCATTTATTAACACAAAAAAATATATCAAGATATACAAAGTAAAGTGTATGAAACATTTAAACATATATATACGTTAAGTTTAGTTCTGATTGTTTTCTTCCAATGTTTATAAGCCAGTTTTTTATATATTTTTTTAGGAGAGGTATACTCATACTTTTACAATCACTAGATAGGGAGTTATATATTCTTGGACCTTGTTTCGTATACATTATTTTGTGTTGTAAACATAGTATTATAATAGATATGCACATAAAGAATTATTTTTTGAATGTATACTTGTCTCACATCTAAAACACCAAATTGCTTAAATAGGTCATCACTTGGATATCTGTAAGGTTTATTTAAAATGACTCAAAATTGATTTTTGTGCTTTTTCTAAGGGATACAGAATAGATTTGTAAGTTCCTCCCCAACCAATTATACCATATCCTAAGACTGAATTGCAAAGTGCATAATATAATTGTTTAACCTGAGTGACGTGTTAAGAATGGATCGAACCGATAAAAATATAAATATTAATTTCCTGATTCTATTTGATAAGCATTCTATATGTGAATCCCATTTCAAAAAGTTATCAACAATTATTCCAAGATATTTAATTTTTTCAACTGGTTCTAGGTTAACTGTGCTTACAGTGGTATCTGAATTTATTGTTTTGATTTTTATATTCATATTTATTATAGGTTGTCCTGCATTCGTTGCACTAAATCTTAAGTATTTCGTTTTTTCAGCGTTGAGAGTTAAAAGATTATTGTCTAACCAACTTTTTACCAGATTAATTCCACTTTCCGCCTCTTTGTGAACTTCAATCCAACTATTTCCACTGAAAATTAAAACAGTATCATCGGCGAATGTTATAATATTCCCATTTATTTTTTTAGCACATAGTTCATTAATGTAAATTATAAATAGCAAAGGACCTAGGGTGCTACCTTGTGGTACTCCATACTTGATATCATAACATTCGCTAATTTCGTTTCCTATCTTGACTTGCTGTTTACGATCTTTTAGGAAATTTTCTAGCCATACAAGAATTTCAATACCTTTATTTTTTAATCTTTTAACAAGAATCTTATGGGAGATGGTGTCGAAGGCCTTTGCTAAGTCTAAAAATACTCCTATGCATTTTTTTCCACTATCTACGTAAGAAGTTATCAGTTGGGTGAGTTTAGAAATAGCGCATTCAGTTCCGAATCCTTTTCGAAAACCATATTGATTATTTGATAACAGGTTATTTGATTCTAAATATTTACTTATGCGGTTCTTTGCTACTTTTTCGATAATTTTAGATATTGTATTGAGGAGTGATATAGGTCTGTAGTTTATAATGTGGTCTTTATTGCCTCCTTTGAAAATAGGGATTACAATAGCTGTTTTCAGATGTGCGGGGATAATTCCAGTTTGAAAGCTCAAATTAAATATATAGATGAGTGGCAGAGCAATAAATTCTTTTATTCTTTTAAGAAGTATTGTTCCAATCTTGTCAGTACCTACAGAGTAAGATAGCTTTAAATTTTTAATTTCGTTTATTACCGCTTCTGTGGTGGTTGATATATATTTTAATTTTGTTGTAATTTCAGTGATTTCTATATTATCTGATAAAATAGTTTCTGTTGTTTTTAATCCATTTAATATATCCGTTGCTAAATTTGATCCAGTGGACATAAAACATTCGTTTGCATAGTTCGCCATTTGTTTTTCGTTCATAAAGTCTTGTTCTTCCGTATTTTTAAAATTATCTACATAAGAAATATTCTTTTTTTGAGTATTCGACGTTTTTCTTATTGTCTGGTACAATTTTTTTGCAGTACAAGAAGGATCATTAATTATATTTTTGCAGATATTTCTATAAGCTTTAATATTTGTTTTGTAAACAAATATTATTTTTATCTTGAGTACTTTTTTTATGTAATTGATTACGTTTGTGGATGCAATTTATAACTCCTTGAGTTATCCATGGTGTTAATTTAATTGTTTTGTTGGTTTTCTTTTTATTGATACTGCATTTATCTATATACAAATTGAACTTTGTAATAAATACTTCCATAGCTGAGTCAGTATTTTTTTTCTCTGAGAACGTCTAGCCATGTTTCTTTAGAAATATCCTCAACAATCTTATTGTAATTTATTTCTTTTACATTTTTTCCATCTTTGTTGTTTATTTTTGGATGATTTTTTTTTGGTTAATGCATATTACTGTTGAAAAATGATCTGTTATATTAGTATTTACTAGCTTTTATGTCCCGCCGTTGGCCAAGAATGTAAATTAGTGAAGGAATAAGCAATCGTTTATATACCTACATAATATTGTCACACATAATTTTTTTTAATCGTAGTATGAAAAGTAGTTTGAAATATAATTGAGTTTAAGCGGTGTAAAATCTTAAAGTGATGGCCACAATCCATTTGCTTTTATATATAAGCACATACAATTTCTGCACGCATGGACTATGGAAAATGATTTTAAATATGACTTATTATAAAAAGACAACGTCGTAAAGAGTTTGGATTTGGCCACAACCCCTATTTTTATATATTGTCATCGAACGCAAATAATGTGTTTTAAATATTTAGTAATTTTGGATGATGGGAAATGGTTTAAAAATTGATTAAACAAAAGTACTGAAAATATTCTAGTGTTGGTCCCATCCCATTCGTTTTTATATTTTTCGTCAAGTGTGCATATAGTTTATTATAGTTTTGCACAATAAAACTGATAGACTTAAAACTGACACATAAGTCTACATTACAGAAGAAGAATACTTAAGCTATGTTAAATAGTTTTTAATATGAATATAAACGTTGTGAAGATCCAGCAATGGCCACAACCCCGATTTTTTATATATTGTCATCAAAATGAAATGTGTAGTTATTGAAAATTAAGCAATATATAATGATATAATAAATGGTGTAAATTTTATTGAACAAAAGTAATGAGAAGATTCTAGTGTTGGTCACATCCCATTCGTTTTTATGTATTTTCATCAAGTATGCATGTTGTTTATAATATTTCGTTACAATAGACTATTAGACATAAAACTAATCCAAAAGACTAAATAAAAAAAGAAGTAGAAGTATAAAACTATAACAAATAGTTTGTAATAAAAACTGACCCAATGGTCTACATAGAAGATGAAATAGAAGAATTACACATTTGGAAATGTATTATATAAAAAACTGACCAAAATGTCTTCATAAAAGAAGAAGAAGATGAATTGAACTATAGGAAATATTTTATATAAAATTCACCCAACATCTACATAAAATAAGAAAACGAAGAATTAGACTAAAGGATAGTTTGTTTAAAAATAGTTTGTTTAAAAACTAACCAAAAGGTCTACATAAAGGAAGAAGAAGACGAATTAGACTATAGGAAATAGTTTGTATAAAAACTCACCCAAGGTCTATATAAATTAAGAAAAAAAAAATTAGACTATAGGAAATAGTTTATTTATGAACTGTCCCAAATGACTTCACAAAAGAAGAGGAAGAAGATTTAAACCCCAAGAAATAGTTTGTAGAAAAAATCACCCAAAGGTCGACATAGAAAAAAGAAGAATTTCACTATAGGAAATAGTTTGTAGGTATATTGAATGTGTATTGTAGTTAACCTAAAATAGTTTAATAATTTTCCTATACAAAATCAGTATATTCTTGGTTTTTAAGTAGTAAGTATTAGGTACTAGCTTTTATGTCCCGCCGTTGGCCAAGAATGTAAATTAGTGAAGGAATAAGCATTCGTTTATATAATATTGTCATAAAAAATATTTGCTAATTCGTAGTATGAAAAAGTTGTTTGAAATTTAATTGAGTTTAAGCGATGTAAAATGTTCAAGTGATGGCCACAACCCATTTGTTTTTATATATAAGTAGGTACATACAATTTCTGCACGCATGGACTATGGTCAATGGTTTTAAATATGACTGATTATAAAGAGACAACGTTGTAAAGAGTTTGGATTTGGCCACAACCCCTATTTTTATATATTGTCATCGAACGCAAATGTGTTTTAAATATTTAGTAATTTTGGATGATGAGAAATGGCTTAAAAATTAAATAAACAAAAGTACTGAAAAGATTCTAGTGTTGGTCACATCCCATTCGTTTTTATATTTTTCGTCAAGTGTGCATACCTATAGATTATTATATTTTTGCACAATAAAACTGATCTACATTACAGAAGAAGACTTAAATAGTTTTTAATTTGAATATAAACGTTGTGAAGAGTCCAGTAATGGCCACAACCCCGATTTTTTATTATATTGTCATCAAAATCAAATATGTAGTTATTGAAAATTAAGCAATATATGATGATATAATAAATGGTGTAAATTTCGATTGAAAAAAAGTATTGAGAAGATTCTAGTGATGGTCACATCCCATTCGTTTTATGTATTTTCGTCAAGTGTGCATGTTGTTTATAATATTTCTATACAATAGACTATAAGACTTAAAACTAACCCAAAAGACTAAATGAAAAAAAAAGAATAAGTATAAGACTATAACAAATAGTTTGTAATAAAAACTGACCCAATGGTCTACATAAAAGATCCAATAGAAGAATTACACAATAGTAAATGTATTATATAAAAAACTGACCAAATGGTCTTCATAAAAGAAGAAGAAGATGAATTGAAATATTGGAAATATTTTATATAAAATTCACCCAACGTCTACATTAAATAAGAAAACGAAGAATTAGACTAAAGGAAATAGTTTGTATAAAAACTAACCAAAAGATCTACAAAAAATAAGAAAAAGAAGAATTAGACTATAGAAAGTAGTTAATATAAAAACTGACCCAAAGGTCTACATATTAGAAGAATAATTATACGTCAGGAAATAGATTGTATAAAAACTAACGCAGGAAATAGATTGTATAAAAACTAACGCAGGAAATAGATTGTATAAAAACTAACGCAAAGGTAAAACATAAAAGAAGACGAAGAAGAATTAGACTTAAGGAAAAGTTTGCATGAAAACTCTCCCTTGGTCTACATAAAAGAGGAAAAATAAGACTATAGGAAGTTAGTTTATACAAAATTCAACAAAGGTCTACATAAAATTAGAAAAAGAAGAAATACGTTAAAAGAAATAGTTGGTATCAAAACTGGCCCAGAGGTCTACATAAAATAAGACGAAGAAGAATTAGACTAAAGGAAAAGTTTGCATGAAAACTCTCCCTTGGTCTACATAAAAGAGGAAAAATAAGACTATAGGAAGTTAGTTTATACAAAATTCAACAAAGGTCTACATAAAATTAGAAAAAGAAGAAATACGTTAAAAGAAATAGTTGGTATCAAAACTGGCCCAGAGGTCTACATAAAATAAGAAGAAAAAGAATTAGATAATAGGAATAAGTTTGTATAAAAACTCACCCAAAGGGCTACATAAAAGAAGAGGAAGAAGATGAATTAGACTATAGGAAATAGTTTGTATAAAAACTCACCCAAGGTCTACATAAATTAAGAAAAAGAAAAATTTGACTATAGGAAATAGTTTATTTATGAACTGTCCCAAATGACTTCACAAAAGATGAGGAAGAAGAATTAAACTCCAAGAAATAGTTTGTATAAAAAATCACCCAAAGGTCTACTTAAATAAAAGAAGAATTTCACTATAGGAAATAGTTTGTAGATTGAATGACATGTGTATTGTAGTTAACCTAAGATAGTTTAATAATTTTCCTATACGAACTTAGTATATTGTTGGTTTTCAAGTAGTATTAGGTATGTAGGTACCTACCTACAATGATGTTCTAAATTAATTCGAATTCGATTTATAACAAATTTTATTTGAATATCAGAATGTGTCCGTTACCATAGTAACCATAGAACATGTAAAAAATATCAAATGGTTTGTAGACATTTTTTGAATAATATGTATGTAGGTACCTACATTGGTTTGTTCGATGCCATAAAAATAAAAATTGTCCGGAATATCAAATATTATATACAAATTATGCAATTTTATTATGCCTATATCTTTACTAATAATTAACAGACTTTTACAATATACGTCTTAAAACTTGCTGTAATGTCTTGTGTTTCATTTTATTATTTCATAATTTTATTTATTTCAAAGGTTTATTATTTTCAAGAACATATTCATTCGGTAGGAAAATGAAATATTGTATGAAAAGATATTAAAATGGCGGCATTTATGTACAAAACGCTTACTTTAAAAATAAGTTAAACATTATAATTATACAAAATATTCACCATGTTTTTCACTTAAACGCTAAGTTATACTTGAAAGTAAAATTTTTTCGTGTAAATACGTACTTCTAACTTTTAAACTAACAGATATTTGCGTGCAAAATGTACACTTCTTGACAGATACGACTTGGAAAATTTTGTATGAAAAAAATAATTATTGAAATATTTTTAAAATTCAGCATTTTAATCGCATTATTTTTAGCCTGACACTGCATCAGGTATACAGGTACACGTTCCCTTAAGTACCTCCCGTCCCTTCAGGCCCTTCAGTACCTCCCGTCCCTTCAATTCCTCATTACGTCCCTTCCCTTCATTACATCCCGTCTCTTCAGCCGGTTAAGAAAAGTTTCATTCCAGAAACCATCCTGGAAGAACCGCGAAGAGATGAAAAGACATTCTTTTCCCAGGATACTCCACCTTCATAGGTAAAATGACTAAATACACGAAGAAGAAGAAGAAAATAGTTCAAATCCAGATACCTGCGAAGATATGGAAGGAAAATTGGACTTTCTTCTCCCAGGATAGTCCACCTTCATAGGTAAAATGACCAAATGCACGATGAAGAAAAAGAAGAAGAAAAAAGTTTATATCCAGAAACCGTCTTGGAAGACCTGCGAAGAGATGGAAGGACAGTTGGACCTTCTTCTCCCAGGATACTCCCCCTTCATAGGTTAAATGACCAAATACACGAAGAAAAAGAAGAATAAGAAAAAAGTTTAAATCCAGAAACCATCCCGGGCACACGCTCGACAATTCACCAAAGTTTCATTGTAATCGGACAAACGGTTTAGGAGCACATCGCATACAATTTTCCGATAGGAAATCAGTATATTGTTGATTTGTAAGTAAATAGTAATAGGTAGGTACCTACCTACAACAATATTCTAAAGAAATTCTATTCATAACAAATTTAATTTGAATATCAGAATCTTTCCGTTACCATAGTAACCATTCCAATACTTTAAAAATATCAAATGGTTTGAGACTTTTTTGAATATGTAGGTACCTACATTGGTTTGTTCGATGCCATAAAAATGAAAATTGTCAGAAAAATCAAATATTATTTACAAATTATGCAATTTTATTATGCCTACATCTTAACTAATAATAAACACATTTTTACAATATATGTCTTAAAACTTGCCGTAATGTCTTGTGTTTCATTTTATTATTTCATAATTACATTTATTTCAAAGGTTTATTATTTTCAAGAACATATTCATTCGGTGGGAAAATGAAATATTGTATGAAAAGATATTAAAATGGCGGCGTTTATGTACAAAACGCTTACTTTAAAAATAAGTTTAACATTATAATTATACAAAATATTCACCATGTTTTTCACTTAAACGCTAAGTTATATTTGAAAATATATTTTCTTCGTGTAAATACGTACTTCTAACTTTTAAACTAACAGATATTTGCGTGCAAAATGTACACTTTTTTGACAGATACGACTTGGAAAATTTTGTATGAAAAAAATAATTATTGAAATATTTTTAAAATTCAGCATTTTTATCGCATTATTTTTAGCGTGACACTGCATCAGGTATACAGGTACACGTTCGCACATAAATTAGATTTTTTGATGCTCTTGGTTTTTCAGAAGGCGTGAGACAAACACACACACACACACACACATACACACACACAAACACTAACATTTTGATTGCTTTATTACTTTAGATGTAGGTACCTACCTACAATGATGTTCTAAATTAATTCGAATTCGATTTATAATAAATTTTATTTGAATATCAGAATGTGTCCGTTACCATAGTAACCATGTTCCAACATGTGAAAAATATCAAATGTTATGGAGACATTTTTTGAATATGTAGGTACCTACATTGGTTTGTTCGATGCCATAAAAATGAAAATTGTCAGAAAAATCAAATATTTTTAACAAATTATGCAATTTTATTACGCCTATATCTTTACTAATAATTAACAGACTTTTACAATATATGTCTTAAAACTTGCTGTAATGTCTTGTGTTTCATTTTATTATTTCATAATCACATTTATTTCAAAGGTATATTATTTTAAAGAACATATTCATTCGATAGGAAAATTAAATATCGTATGAAAAGATATTAAAATGGCGGGGTTATATGTACATTTGTACAAAACGCTTACTTTAAAAATAAGTTAAACATTATAATTAGACAAAATATTCACCATGTTTTTCCCTTAAAAGCTAAGTTATACTTGAAAATGTATTTTTTTCGTGTAAATACGTACTTCTAACTTTTAAACTAACAGATATTTGCGTGCAAAATGTACACTTTTTTGACAGATATGACTTGGAAAATTTTGTATGAAAAAAATAATTATTGAAAAATCTTTAAAATTCAGCATTTAAATCGCATTATTTTTAGCGTGACACTGCATCAGGTATACTGGTACACGTTCGCACATAAATTAGATTTTTAGATGCTCTTGGTTTTTCAAAAGGCGTGAGACAAACACACACACACACACTAACATATTGATTGCTTTATTACTTTAGATAATGAATGATTTGTATTCATTTAAATTTTTTATGTTAATATGATCAACGCAAGATTTACTATTTCCTTGTGCTCGAGTATAATTATTTATAGAAGGATAAAAATTATTTTCTGAGAGAAAATTTAAATAATCGTTTGCTTGTCTATGTTTTTCATGCATAATATTGATGTTAAAGTCTCCAATTATTAAATGAGATTTAAATTTTTTTATTTTAGAGATATTTGTTTGTAGTTCATCTAAAAAATTGTCAATATTTTGTATACTGGGTGATCTATAGATTGCTAAAATACACAAGTTTTTATTTATAATTTTATTTATAATTAAACTATTTGTGACTTCCTAACTTTGCAACTAAGTATTTCAGAATTATCAAGTGCCGTCTTTTAAAAACGTTTATCAAAATATCTGTTACTAAAAATATTATTTTTAACAACAAATACAAGTTTTTCAAAACACTTAGGTAAAATGGAGTGGTCTAATTCAATCAACTCGAAAAAATTTGAGACTGATAACTGAATATAATAATTTAAAAAGATTAAATTCATTTAAGTGCCGTCAAATTACCCCTCCAAAATTTCTATGGTTTTTCGTATTGAAACCGTACAAGGAGAAAACCGTTGAAATGAAATACCAATTATGCATTCAAAATATGAGATTCGTTGAGTGATGGCAGTGAGGCTATTATATTAGCTGGTCATGCCTTATACAGAAGTTGAATTTTCACGAAAATATGTCCGCGACACGCCGCCATGAATATTTATATTGAAACGAACAACACTTCAAAGAATGCGCGACAATTGAATAAAGCCATAGAATAAATATTAATCGTTTCGGTAATGATATATTTTGTATATGGCATGAATCAATTATTGTGGCGACAGTTTAAAATTTTAATATACTGATAAATATCTACACGATGTATGCAGTCACTACAATCATAACTGACTGCTTGTTTGATTTCAAGATATGAATAGTGAATATCTATTACAAATATATAGGTATACCTCGTGTCTATAATTTAGATATCGCTAAAAATTCGTAGATTTTACATAGCTATCGAATAGGGAGGTATTTCACTGAAGGCACAAGAGAAGCACTTCAGAGCCAATCTCTCCTCTTTCATCTTAATTTCGTATGTTTATTATCCAACTGTCGATTTGTTCAAGACAAAGATCAACAAAGTATCAAGCCAAGATACGCGAGATTTGTATGCAGGGTCTATATTTTTCAAGGTCTTTCCAACTTTGAAGTCAAAAAACACCAACTTAGAGGAAAATATATGTTCTATATGTATATGGATTTACTCAGAATTCGGAGTAGAAGATTTAGTGTGTCTGTGTGTCCCCCCCCCTTTATAACTTTTGGTACGCTCATTTATTTTAATATTAGGCAACCCACCCTTAGAAGAGTGATTTGTGCCAAGTGCCAAATGGAAGAAAAAATAAAATATATATATTAGTGAATATTACGACTTAAATCACAGAACCCAAAATTTCAGGTCATATAGATAGTTATAGGCCTACAAAACTTTTATACTCAGAATTTTGTATGCCTGAAATATTGAAACAAAAATATAGTATTTAATATCGTGAGTAATATTTTATTTCTCCATACTCTATTATTTTACGAACCTGGTACCTATCATTTAAAGTATCTGAATGTAACTTGATCAATTCAATAATTTAATAAGTTTAATTAATGTCTTTTTAAATTGTTCAACATCTGTGAGTGTGGATTCAAAACCCGAATGAACCTTCATAATAATACTACGCTCATATATGTTACAAGGTACCTACTTAATATATCAAAGGAGTAGTAGGTACGGATGTATCAGTTTTGACAGAGCTGAGTGAGTCCATAAATATTGCAGTTTGGCCCTTTCTGGTATTCTTAAATCCTTATGATGTGAATAGTGTGACTAGCCCATCTCAAGCATCCTACCAGCATGATAGAATCAATTAAGTTTCGACCTATATATGCATACATATATGGGATTCAAAATCCAAATGATCCTTAATAATTATACTCAAGCAATTTTATGCACAAAAGTATAAATTCGACCAAAATTCTTTAGCCTTTTCGTCGTGAAGGGGGGCGGTTTGTACATATACCAAATAACAACCAAGCTAAAAGAAACAAATTTGCGTTCTGCGCAACTACGTGACGGGTTCAAGTTGTTTTACGATAACTTTACTATATCTCTTTTTCAAATTAAGTCTGCTTAAGAGGATGACTGTCGCCAGATTACCTATTTTCCATTTGATATTCCATCAATACTACTAATCGAATCATTTTGAAAAAAATAAATAAGATAGTTTGGATACTCATTAAGAAAAATACGATGTTTTCATTAGTTATGATCCGTATTTATTGCTCTAAAAAATAATTAGCATACCCCGATTTATGACATTTATCTTATATTTCTAATAAACTATAAGGCTTAGAGCAATAACATTTTTTTTAAATTAAAGAACACAAAAATATCAAGAAAAGTTCGATCTGGCGTTGCATGAATGCTTCATGTTCAGTCAATATTTTCAAAAAACATTTATTTTGGAAATTGCGCTGACTAGAAAATTAAAGTCCCGTATGACGGTCATGCAAATATGACACTTATTCTAGCGGTCGTCACAAGGAATACATTCTGTATTCGCTCGTTTGTAATTCAGACCCGCCCTGAGAGCACAGCCTGAGAGTTGGCCAATTTGGACGTGTAATCTGTGTCGAAAGTTGCGCTCCCATATCTATTTATTTTATCGAGTTATACCTAACAACTACTAACTACTACTAATAGTGGAGAGTTTATTATTGGCTATAATCAACTCGTTTTACAAAATTCACTGTTTGGCACTTTTCAGTGGCATGCATACCTATAAGGTTTCAGAACTCTGACCTAAAATGACATTTTTTGATGTAAAGTTTACGTAACAATAGTAACATTTCAAGATTATAAATCCACCGAATTTTCCTGCACCATTGGCCACTTGAGTCAATTATTAATTCTCCTAATCGCATTTTACAATCTGTCTCGCGATTGTGGTTCCAATGTATACTTTATAGATTCCCTTGTAATAAGACCAAGTCGATGAATAATTTGATACAATTCCCACCTTCAACAGCGATCAGTACACTGCCCAACACCCATCCATGTTAATGCTCTTCCAATCAACATTGTTCGCCAATGTATTCAAAGATTGTATTAAACTGACAATATTCAGGGCGACTTGTTAACCATTTCATTTGTATATTAAAGAAATATGATATTATCTATTTAAAAACAAATTCGACACTTTTATAAATAGATCGTGGATCTAATTTTTATTCATAGTTCACTCCTGAAAAGTGTAGCTTTATCTTTTTGGGAAGGTGATGTTATCATATCGTTGGACGCAATATAAATATGGAGTCGTGGCTGTAATAGAATGGCAACATTTACACAATCGTATATTTATTTATTTAAACACTATTGTACATATGTAACTTATTTGCTAGTACAAATGGCGGACTTATTGTCTAGTGGCAATTTCTTCCAGACAACCATCTGTAACAATTATGAGTGAAAATGGTATATGTACAAAAAAATAAAACCTACATAAAACTATAAAAATTATTATATTTAAACACAAGAAAGTAAGAAGAAAAAAATATGTACATCAATGACAATTTAACAAATCTTAGATGAACCCTGTTACAACACTATGGGAGGGAAGGGAAAATAGGAGAGGAGATATGTGTAACTAGGTACAGGAATAGGGAAATAAATGGGAAGAAGTATGTTGGTTAAGAAATTAATAGAAAGTAGGAGCGCGCGCTTTAATCTAGTTTTGAAGGTTGCTAACGTTGGTGCAGTTCTAATGTCAAGGGCCAAGTTGTTCCATAACCGGACAGCATGGACAGTAAAAGATGATTAATAGAAAGCCGTGGCATGTGATGGGATGGCGAGGGTTCTCTCTTCTCTAGATCGAAGCGGGAGTCCATGAGAGGCCAGAGGTTGAAATCTTTCGGTCAGATATGATGAAGCATTAGAGTTGTTCAAAATATTAAACAGAAGAATAAGAGTGTATTGATCCCGGCGCAGACGGTCAGGTAGCCATTTGAGTTGCTTGCGAAAATATGATATGTTATCGTATTTGCGAAGGTTAAATATATGAATCGTATGCAGACATTTTGTAATCGATCTAATTTGCTTAAAAGTTCCTGAATAAGATCCAAATAGCAAATATCTGCATAATCGAGAATGGGGAGAAGGAGAGTTTGTGCGAGCTTTATTTTGATGTTAGTTGGAAGAAATTTTTGAAGTTTTATGAGTGAGTGAATACTATAGAAAAGTTTTCTGCTGACTTCATTGACTTGTTCAGTCCAGTAAAGATGTTGATTGAAGATAACTCCTAGATTTTTCACTGTTTTGGATATAGGTATTGCTGTACCATTGAGTCTAGGTTGAGGCTCTAAGGGCCTAGGCAGTAAAGGCGGGGGTGGGCGGCCGACGCTGTTGCGCCCTCGTCAATTCTGTACTTAGAGAAGAGCAGGACGAACGCCTTCAGTCTCGCTCGGCAGTTACTCGTCAAACTGTGGCGAATGTTGTTGTGTGGTTCGGGCACACCGCCGGCGCAGACGTCAGCTCAGACATCCTGTGTTGACAACTAGACGTCAAATCTGACAGGTGATGATTGCGTCGGATGCCCTCGGTGTTAGCCCGCGGAACCTTCGGACGCCAACATACACGGAGTGTACATAGCGGCCGATTTTGAGACCAATCGTGTGAGGTTGGATTCTCGGGGGCAGTGGTTGAACCCGATGGATGGTGGATATTTTGTGTTTGTTCGATGTTGCGGCTGCGTCCGGTGGTGAACAGGGCCAATGGGCTCTATAGCGTCGCCGGTGTGGAAGTGGATCACGATCTCCCTCGATGTACCATTGAGTACAGGAAGGGGAATAGTGTACTAATTTTAGCCTGAAGTTTTGTACTCCCTATGATAATGGCATGATTTAAATATTATTTTTTACAAATCTTTTACGTTCACTGGATTACTTATTTAACGCTACCGCCGATCTGCCATCGATCCATAATAATTGTGATCGAAATTATCTTTATTTTTACGATCAATGATCGATAGGATCGTGTGAGAATTAGTTGATCAAATACGAATTAATATCAATCACATTCTTTCGAGAAAATCGACTAAATTATGTCTTAATTGGTATATTTATATGTTTGCTGAAAAGAAGTTGTCTGAAAATCTCCTCGGAAAAATTGCTGAGTGGTCATATTATCAGAAGACGTCCTCAGTGTGCTTTGTCACGACTTTGTTCGGTCAATCAAAAATACATATCCATTGAACTAGCAGTCGATACGTGATGCGAAATGTATATTTAACAAACTGCGCTGGACACTTATTGATCCAAAGCCGCCATATTCCACACCGATAAAGTATGAACGCACACAGGAATACCAACAGAATGGTGCGAATAATGTTCGTCACCTGACGTTGGTATGCATACGGGAAAAATCGTACACTGATGAAAATATTTTGATGGTGGAGATGGACATAAGTGGATATGAGCAGGACATATTATAGCAAGAATACACACACATTGAGTTGTAGCCAAATATCTTGCACTTTTAGCCGAGAAGGGGGGCGATTTGTACGTAAACCAACGAAGCAAAAATACACAAATGTGCGCTCCGCGCAACCGGAAACCCGTTCAAGATGTTTGGCAAAAATTATACATACATACCATTACGCCAGGTCCCTCGTTGAGTAGGCAGAGAGAACCGAACGGCACATATTTCTATCCTGGCACGCATCCCTCGCCTCGTCCACATCCATGCATCGTCTCATACATGTTCTTCTATTGTTCACACTTTTAACATTTTCGTCTTTGACATTTCGGTCGTGCCATCCCTCTCTTGACCTCTCATTCTATTCCTGTCCGCACTGTATATTTTCTTCGCCGATTTCGTTCACCTATAACACAAACATTTATGCTTAATTTAGGGAATGTATGAGTTTGTATATATAATTGTTACAAGGACATTTCATACGATTTCAAAAAAAACTACACACTATTATACAATTATACACTATTATCTAAATCCTCATATCCATTCATCAGTGGTATGGAAACTTTATGTAATGCTTAACTTTCGATGTAATACTTAATCTCGTTCATTTTGCTTTTCTTTTTTCTACTTTGATTTACTAATATTTTCTTTTTTTTATGCTTGTAATGTTTAATCAACGATTTTCTTGTTCTTCTTTTTCTTTTTTAGTCATTGTCTCATGTTATTTTTGTTTGTTATTTTGTACCCCCTTTTTGCTTTGTTATGTTGCTCATATTATTTTGTTGTTCTTACCAAGCTTGATATATTATAATGTACCTACCTATGTAATATTTCACGAACAAATTCTTAATTGGAATATATTTATATTTAAATAATAATGTATACAATTGAAATTTATATTCTGTGAATTTGTCAACAAGAATAAATAAAATATTATACAATTGAGTGTTTGTGTGTGCGTGTTTCTGGTACGTAATTGCGTTGTTACAATGTTTACCTCACTGTTAAATAAGCACCCAATAACATGTTTACCTCACTGTCAAATAAGCACCCAATAACATATTTACCTACCTCACTGTTAAATAAGCACCCAATAACATGTTTACCTACCTCACTGTTAAATAAGCACCCAATAACATGTTTACCTACCTCACTGTTAAATAAGCACCCAATAACATGTTTACCTACCTCACTGTTAAATAAGCACCCAATAACATGTTTACCTACCTCACTGTTAAATAAGCACCCAATAACATGTTTACCTACCTCACTGTTAAATAAGCACCCAATAACATGTTTACCTACCTCACTGTTAAATAAGCACCCAATAACATGTTTACCTACCTCACTGTTAAATAAGCACCCAATAACATGTTTACCTACCTCACTGTTAAATAAGCACCCAATAACATGTTTACCTACCTCACTGTTAAATAAGCACCCAATAACATGTTTACCTAACTCACTGTTAAATAAGCACCCAATAACATGTTTACCTACCTCACTGCTAAATAAGCCCCCAATAACATGTTTACCTACCTCACTGTTAAATAAGCACCCAATAACATGTTTACCTACCTCACTGTTAAATAAGCACCCAATAACATGTTTACCTACCTCACTGTTAAATAAGCACCCAATAACATGTTTACCTACCTCACTGTTAAATAAGCACCCAATAACATGTTTACCTACCTCACTGTTAAATAAGCACCCAATAACATGTTTACCTACCTCACTGTTAAATAAGCACCCAATAACATGTTTACCTACCTCACTGTTAAATAAGCACCCAATAACATGTTTACCTACCTCACTGTTAAATAAGCACCCAATAACATGTTTACCTACCTCACTGTTAAATAAGCACCCAATAACATGTTTACCTACCTCACTGTTAAATAAGCACCCAATAACATGTTTACCTACCTCACTGTTAAATAAGCACCCAATAACATGTTTACCTACCTCACTGTTAAATAAGCACCCAATAACATGTTTACCTACCTCACTGTTAAATAAGCACCCAATAACATGTTTACCTACCTCACTGTTAAATAAGCACCCAATAACATGTTTACCTACCTCACTGTTAAATAAGCACCCAATAACATGTTTACCTACCTCACTGTTAAATAAGCACCCAATAACATGTTTACCTACCTCACTGTTAAATAAGCACCCAATAACATGTTTACCTACCTCACTGTTAAATAAGCACCCAATAACATGTTTACCTACCTCACTGTTAAATAAGCACCCAATAACATGTTTTGATCTTGTAGATCCATCCTGAAAACACGATTCGGTATTCTAAGTTTAATCTATAGATACTACCACGGGAGATGCTCAGAAGAACTTGCATCCCTGGTCCCTCTTTCACCCATTCATAATAGAGTCACTCTTTTTACTCAATCTCAACTATTGTTCACGGAAAATCTTTAATTTACACGTACCAGTCGCTTCTCGAACTCTTTTACTAACACCCGGCTTTGGAACGATCTTCCGAATTCTGTGTTTCCGCCTCCTTACAACCCGGTTCTTAATATTTTCCTGAGCAGATTGCAAACCCTCCCCAATGCTACGAAGTGCGTTTCTTCGAAAGAGTAAGTACAATGGACCCAAGTCTTAATAGCTGGTATCCTCTACATAGTCATGTTAAAAAAAAACTGTGTCTTCACCAGGAATCGACCCAGGACGTTTGATTCAGCAGTAAGATTCTATATCTAACTGAGCCATGAAGGCCGACGCTGTTAGCCATGAATTAGCGGCACATAATTATGATACTATTCATGAATCAGTGGCACATTCTAACCACGAATTAGTGGCACATAATTCTAGCCACGAATTAGTAGCACATGATGTAAGTCATGAATTTATTGATGATTGGGTCGGTGACAGGCGGTGATTTAAATGTGTGACCCTCCAGCGGTGAAGTGTAGATATCTAAAGAGAAAAGTTAATGTCGGGAACCACGAAAGAATTCACCGAAAGCAATTTGTAAGTGTCCAACCATGGCCCATTGGCTTCCGATGTGGTCGCTCAAGCATTCACTGCTCACAAACACTCCAACACTCTCTACATACATATGTAGGTACATATCCATCCATCCAACTTATTTCACCATTTGGTATCGTCTATATAAAATTATACACACGGTGTTTCAGATATAGTACGTCCAACTAAAAAGGAACGATCTAAAATTTTAGAATGAAGGTCATTTAAAATAAATTTCGTATTCTGTAACTGAGGTTGTTCCAAAATTAAAATTTTCAAAATTAGTGCACCGTAGATAATAATTTGAACACAAATTGTCTATGGCAAAGACTACGCATGCGTACTGCGTACTGTTTAACTATCATTAACTATGTTTATTTATGTCATGTCGCCGTGATGTCGCCTAACCTAACATTTCAATTGATCTGTACTAATATTCTTTGGTTTTATTTTCAACATAACGCAAAACTTTCAAATTATTCATTTTTATTTGTTGACGCACACAACTGATGTTTTCAACCGCACATCCCGCATTTTTTAACTAAAATATCTCGGACTGCTGTGAAAATAAATGTTACGCTTCCAATAAGTTGTGAACTAAAATTAGAACATTTTTACAGTTTATTCGACTATAATGTGGTTATTGAATAGAAAATTGGACTAATTCGTGACTTACTTGGAGTAAGAATGTAGGAACCATTCTGATAGGAACTAACCTATTTCAGCGTTATAGAATTTCAACTTGGACAAAGAGAAATAGAAACGCACGTATTTTAGCCGGAACGTTCTTAAAAAGTTAAAAATAGAAACGGACGTAAGAACTCTGTTAAGCGTATGTCGGAGTGTACTTAAATTTTCAACAGGAGGAAGATCGCGAACACTTCTACGCCGGTGATGCTATAGGACCCATTGGTCCTGTTCAACACCGGACGCAGCCGCACGTTGGACAACACAAATATCCCCTATCAAGCGAGTACAACCACTACCCCTAAGAGTCCGACCACATTCGTGGAGGCCCGTGAATCAAAGCAGGGGTTACCCTCCCAGCAGCTCCACGAACAACAGACTGCCACAGGGAGCCTTCGCCACGCCCGTAGTAAAAATTTCAACAGTGAAAGAGCTTCCGGTGTGTCTTTTTGCTTCTTTGGTTTACGTGCAAATCGCCCCCCTTCTCGGCTAAAACTTCAAGATGTTTGGCTACAATTATAATTTAACAATTTCTTCTCATTCTAGTTTTTTTTTCTATGGAATTGTGAGCCATAACCACTCTGCTGTATAATGTTAAGTGACATCGTAACCACCGTGTAGTTTATTCGTTTCCGGAAATACTCGTATTATAGGCATTTAGTATCTTTCAGAGTCAAAGATGCAAGGCGTAAAATTAAGTCGTCGCTTCAGTTTTGTCAAAAGTTCTAATATAATTTTATTTCAAAGGATATACACTCGTTGATATACTATATTGCTTTACTTGTGACACACTGGTAAATCGTATATTCCATAAACTTATTAAAAAAAGCATGTCTTAAACAATTTCATATCCAGATTGGAAATTAACTATTAAAGCCGCTCAGAATTCTCCACTGTATCTACTGATGACTTAGCACATACAATAATTTGGAAAGGATCAGGCCTGTGAACATATTTGTATAACCAGGATCCTTTTCAGGAGCCACATTAGACAGGAGTAATTATTTTGTTACAATTAGTGAGTACTTGTAACATACAATTAAAGGCGGGCTGATTAAGTTACAATTACTTGTGTAATTCTTATTTTTTTTGTTTTATTTATTTTATAGAATACAACAGCAATACAATAAAAATTTATTCAAATATACAAAGATAATTTTTATTTTGCCAATTATAGTATTCTAAAATATATTACATACACATTTGTTAACAATTTTGAAAACAGGATGGGAAAGGAGAGAGGTAGGGGGGGGAGTGGGGGGAAGCATCGACCAATAGAAACTCATTTTATGATTTACACCTCACGTGTCTCAATGTATGAATAATAAATTAAAATTAAGATAAACGGGTTATTTCATATATTGTTCAAAAAATATATTCGTACGTTGCCCATTGTTTTTTAGTTGCAAGTTGGATATATTTATTCTGTAGTATTTGTCACAAAGTAAGATTAATAAAAGTAGTTTTTTGTATACCCCAAAAACAATCAAAATATTTATAAAAGCAAAGTATTCGTTAATTAACAAAGAATCGAAATACCTCAAATGATATGTTAGCAACTCCATAGAACTAAATTCGCTAGATTGTCAACTATGCAAGCTTACCAACACAAAAACACGAAAAGAGTTATTATAGTAAATGCATTATAATGATAAAATAAAAATAAAATATATGTAGATTTAGAAAATGCTCATAAAATAAGATGATGTAAATTTTCTATGATTTAAAATAATACTTTTCCTCTCTATTGACAAATAAACCATCATCTTTATATCACTTCTGACTCAATGGACCAATCTGACTCTGAGTTTATTAAAAATTATATATACCTAGTTGGGATTCCCCTAAAATCAAATTGATTATTAAAATGACGAATTAAAATCAAGTATGTATGTATATTTGGTTATTATTTGTTTGAAACAATCATAATCAAAGAGTGCGACAACCTACTTTAGTCATTATGTATTATTGTATAATTAAAACAGACTTGTAACACGTGTTGGGAGGAATAACATGAATATTTTCACATTTCATTCAGCAGGTCTACTCATAACACAATACGATTAATACGATATTATCTTGTCTTAATCTTAAACTTGTATAAATCAGTACTCGACCATTATCAAATCTTAATATGTATCCACGTTTTAAAAATTCGTGAAGATCAGAGTTTAGAATGAAATTTTGTTATTTGTTTGTATAAATTATCACAACTGATTAATTAATTTCAATCTAAAATATTTCTTTGGTCTGAATCTTTTCTTCATCAACTTCATGAGTAACTTAAAATGAATCATAATCGAATCCACTTTATTTGTGAATTTATTTTGGTACGTCATACAGATTGGTATGTTACAATTATTAGTTAATAACTTACATACATACATACATACATACATACCATCACGCCATGTCCCTTACGGGGTAAGCAGAGAGAATTGAGCGCCATACTTCTCTATTTTTGCACACATTTCTGGCTTCCTTTACATCCATGCATCGTCTCATACATGCTCGTCGATTGTTCAAACTTTTTATGTTTCCTTCTTTCAAAATATCATTCACATGGTCATGCAATCCCTTTCTGGGGCGACCTCTGCTATTCACTCCATCTCTTGCACCCATGTATATTTTTTTGGTCAGTCGTTCATCGTTCATTCTTTCTATATGTCCAAACCACCTTAAAGCATTCACTTTCATTTTACATATAATATCCTTCTTTAACTTGCATTCTCTCCTTATGTCCTCATTTTTTATTCTATCATATATCGTTCTATTACATAGTAATGTAATGTAATAGTTAATAACTAATGGTTAATAATAAAAATAATTTAACACATCTATGTAATTGGTAAAACATTGGGTTATTAATTGATGAATACAATGTTTTTTTTTGTCATGGACATCCGCCACGAGTTGCTGAACGTATACGACAGTATCTGTTCGAATCTACAACACATATTTTCTCAGCTCGTCGTTCAAAAATTATTAATAATAAACTTTAATTTTAATGTATTAGGTAATAACCAACAGCTTTTTTTATTACAGTAGTTGCATGTAACACATGAGATCCAACTGTCGATAGCGATAGTATGTATAGTTGAAGAATAAGAATCAAACTATAAACCCATAAATCCAAATTATTGAAAATTTTAACACATGTTGGTATGTATGTCAAGATAGGACAGTATGAAGGTCAGTCCTGTTTTCCTACCCGGAATATGAAAACAGCATGATGGTTCTGTACGTATGTTTGAAGATTAAGTACCTATCAAACTATTAAGTCTTCTTACATATATTATTGTGTAAAGGCGACTGCCATACAAATTGTATGAAGCAATGTCGTCATTAATTCAATTTTTATAAAAATTGTTAAAAAAAGTTTGAGGTGTGCCAATACAATGTTTTATATTTTTTAATTATCTAGTCACCCCAACTAGATAATTTTAATTATCTAGTTGGGGTGTTTCGGCTTTTTTTGATATTTTTAAAAAAAATTGGAAATATATATAGTTAAACTCATAAATTTATGAAAAAAAAAATATATTTCTTAATAAAAATTTTTTGAGAAACCCTGGAATTTTTTTGAAAGAAAAAATTTGAGATTTTATATTTGTCTATGTCTGCACCAATTTTCAGCGTTCTAGCTTTTATGGTTTCTGAGATATATGGAAAAATAAACCAAAAATTCAAAAGTTGATAACCCCTGACTGAAACAAAAATTCACCATTCTGAGTATAAAAGTTTTGTAAGCCTAAGTTTTTTTTATTTATTTTGAAATTTTGGGATCTGTTAATTGAGCGGATCAAAAGTTATAAGGGGGGGACAGACAGACAGACACACACACACACACACACACACACACACACACACACACACACACACACACACACACACACACACACAGACACACACACAGACACACAGACACACACACACAGACACACAGACACACACACACACACAGACACACAGACACACACACACACACACACACACACACACACACACACACACACACACACACACACACACACACACACACACACACACACACACACACACACACACACACACACACACACACACACACACACACTCACACACACACACACACGAAATGTTCTACTCCGAATTCTGAGTAAATCCGTGGAACATATATGCTGCGAAGCATCTAAGTTGGTGTTTTTTGACTTCAAAGTTGGAAAAGCCGTGAAAAAAGTTGACCCTGCATACAATTCTCGCGTATCCTGGCTTGAAACATTGTCGATGTGTTAAGAGAACAAAGTTCTCCTGAAAAAATCGACAGTTGGATAATATAGGTATACAAAGAGTAAGGGCATGATTAAGAAGCCATTAAGTGGATACCATAAAACCATCATTAGATATTATAGAAAACGAGGAATAAAGAACAATACAAAAAAGCAATGCGTGTAAGAAAATGAAAAAGAAATGTAAATTATTTATACATAAATCAAATAAAAGAACAAAAAATAGTGGGTATAAAGGCAGCAGCATCAAGGATGTGGAAATAGATAAGGAGCAAACAGGTAAGGAAACTCATATCGTCAACATTATAATAAATTGCACTGTGCATTGGGGGACTTTATACTTGTAATAATTTTATTTAACTGTAATTTTTGCGATGTTAGCACCAAATAATAAAATTTATTATTCAATAATTGGATTTAATCCAACTATTGAATACATCATTATATGAGATGTATTATGTATATTTAAATGTAAATAAAAACACTTCATCAGTTTCTTTGTATCATTTTTACTCCTCACTAACCCAAGGGGATATAGTGGGGAGCATAGAATTATAATGTACAGAAGCCGCGTGTAGTACAAATTTCGAATTCAAATGTATGCCAAGTTTTTTTTTACATGTGTGTGTGAGGCGATAGATCGGTTGGTCTACGTATTATGTAGGTGTGCGTATCGGTAAGTGTACGTATACGGCCGGGCGAGTGAAATTCGTCTGTTTCAGCGTAGTTTTAGTTGGCATACATTCATTGCGCTGACTAGGTATCTGTATCATATATAATCTAAGGTGGGGAGTTATGATATCGCAATTCTTAAGGCTATTTTTTTATTGCAGATTATCAACTAGTATCATGCTGAGATTGTATTCTGAAAGTTTCATCACAATGTATCTGTGTGTGTGCTATGTACGGCGTGTTTTATTTTACTTTATCGATTAAAGACTAAAGTACTCATTCGATTCTTTTAAAATTTTGCACATTTCTATATCTGATACTCACTTAGAGCCCATTTATTTTGAAGGATATGTGAATAGTGCTTCTCGATTTTTTTTTCTCGAGTGATGTGCCTCTTCACCAATTTGAAAATTTTTATTTTCAAATTGGTGAAGAGGCATATCACTTTCATAAAATGGCATTTAAGAATTATCAAGTTTTCATAATAAAATATTTAAATAAAAAAATAATTTAACAAACTCATTCCATGAAAATGCTTAATATTTTCCATACAAAATTTGAATACTTTATACAATGACTTGTTAGTGAGGAGCTTAGCGCTGGCCACAACCCACTAGTTTTCTATTGTTCGGTTAGTTTGTTAGTAAATAAATACATATTACGAAACACATGTTTAGAAACATTTGTTTATGGGATGACACATCCGTTTTTCTCTCACACCTGTGTGATAGAAATAGGTAGGTTCTTATTACCTTCCCAAGGGCGAAACACGATGATGTTTAAAATTATAATTTCTATTTGTGGTATCATTATCCTCGACGATTTTGCTGTGTAAGCAATTTATTCTCATAACAATTATGTTTATATACTTACTATTTCAAAGATTAAACCTTTCAGTACTAATACTTCATAGTTATTTACTATCCAATTCTAGTTATTTACCTATTGCAGAGTTATGATTTTGTAATTTTTATTTTTTTTTGTACATTTAATTATCAACAGAATTCTTGATAGAGAGTGCATTTTATGATTTTTTATTTGGTAGCAAATTGTTTTATTTGTTTTTTTATTTAAGTAGTACCTACCTATTACTGAGAATCTAGGCCCTGACACTGAAGTAAAATGCAGAGTAAATTGCCCGATAGGCATTTTACAAATTGAAAAATCTTCTCCTCGACGACAATATAAACTTAAAGCCGAGACAAACAATGGTCAAGTGTTATGTGTGGTCCTGAGCTTGGTGTCACTTTGAAATATTTGACAATTAAAAAAATTGAGAAGCACTATTCAGATATCTCTCCAAAATCTAATGGGGTCTAAGTGAGTATTATATATACAAATTTTCAAAATTTGAATAGAATCGAATGAATACTTTAGTCTATAATCGATAAATAGCACATAGCACACACACAGATACATTGTGATGAAACTTTCAGAATACAATCTCAGCATGATACTAATTGATAATCTGCAATAAAAAAATACCCTTAAAATTGCGAAATCATTAGTGAGGAGTAAAAATATAAATATCGTTAAAACCATACCTAACACAAAATAAACCTATAGATTGTGAAGTGCTAAACAAAAGTTGTGAAGTGTTATCGTCAACACGTTAAGTGTCATTGTGGCTAACCACCATTGTTTACTAAGTATAGGTATTATTGTTTGAGAAGATAATTATCAGTTAATAGGTTGCGATGACTTGCCGTTTGACGGGTTTACAAGGCCCGCCTTAAAAAATAAAAGTCTAGGTATTTCAATTCATCAATATTAAGGCAGATAAGTACATTGTTTGATGATGGTTCTTAAACTTTATGTTATAAATTTTTTTTAATTAATATTTCGTATTTAAGCTAAGACCAAGAACGACACATGCGCAGCTTCAATATAGTTTTTTGGCACCAAGAATTTATAATAAAATAATGATGGATATTGAACAAAACATATCGCATGATGGGAAAAATTTCAAAGACCTCGTTACTCGTTGGTTGAAGAGAAGGATTTGCCTCGGTACTCTTAGATTTTTTGAGATACAGGTTTTAAGTTTTTTTTATCCTGGTTGTCGATGTTCTTAGTGAATGGAGTATGTAAAAAAAAAGAAAACAAATCATAATGATCGCAGAGTAGCCATAGCAATTCAAAACCAGACTATGTCTAGCGAGGCAGTAAAATTTCCAAATGTATGGAAAAAAATAATAATTGTTATTAGGTATAAACTAAAAAATAAAATTGTATTTTTGTTCCTTTGTAATAATTTATGTTAGGAAATATACTATTTATGCATTCATTCATTCATTTATTTTAATTAGCATCCTTTCTGAATGTAGTGCATTTTTAAATGAGACGAGACCATAGATTATTATTTATTTATTTATTTTTATTTCTTGGCAAATTCACATAATGTATTACATAACATTAATTACATAATCTTTAAAATATAAATACATTCCAAATATGAATTTACTCGTGAAATATTACAATTATAAAAGCTTGGTAGAAAAAAGTATTAACAAACAAAACAAATAGAACTATGATAACAGAGGAAGTAACAATTACAATAAATTAATTTACAATGATATGAACGAGAAGAAATAAATACATTAATAATATTAAAATTAAGATGCTCGATCTTTCAAGAAAAAAATATGAAATAAACGAAAGAGAAAAAAAAATATCTATGTTAAGGTGAAGTTAAAATTTATCCAACTGTCGATTTGTTCAGGAGAACTTTGTTCTCTTAACATATCGACAATGTATCAAGCCAGAATACGCGAGAATTGTATGGAGAGGTCTACTTTTTTCATGGATTTTCCAACTTTGAAGTCAAAAAACACCAACTTAGAGGCTTCGCAGCATATATGTTCCATACACGGATTTACTCAGAATTCGGAGTAGAACATTTCGTGTGTCTGTGTGTGTGTGTGTCTGTGTGTGTGTCTGTGTGTCTGTGTGTGTGTCTGTGTGTCCGTCCCCCCCTTATAACTTTTGATCCGCTCAATTTACAGAGCCTAAAATTTCAGAATATATAAACAGTTACAGGCCTACAAAACTTTTATACTCGGAATTTTGAATTTTTGTTTCAGTCAGGGGTTATCAACTTTTGAATTTTTATTTTATTTTTCCATATATCTCAGAAACCATAAACGGTAGAACGCTGAAAATTGGTACAAACATAGACAAATACAAAATCTCAAATTAGTTTTTTCAAAAAAATTCAAGGGTTTCTAAAACATTTTTTATTAAGAAAAATATTTTTTTTATGATAAATTTATGAGTTTAACTGCCTATATTTCCAAAACTTTTACAATTATCGAAAAAAGCCGAAACACCCCAACTAGATAATTTAATTTTCTATAAAAAATATTAACATTGTAGTAGAAGATCTCAATTTTTTTTTTTAACAATTTTTTTAAAAATTGAATTTAGTGACGACATCGCTTCATACATTTTGTATGGCAGTCGCCTATACACAATATGTAAGAAGACTTAATAGTTTGTTACTTCATCTCCAAACATACATACATACCATCATGCAATTTGCATATTCTGGGTAGGAAAAAGGATCTTCTTCCATACTATCCTATCTTGACATACATACCTACATATGTTGTATAGAAAACAAAATATCTGAAAATATTCAATAATTTGTATCTATGGGTTTATAGTTTGGTACATATTCTTCAACTATACATACTATCGCTATCGACAGTTGGATCTCATGTGTTACATGCAACTAGTTTCATGAAATATCATTGCCTGAACTGAGGATTTTATCCAACTGTCGATTTGTTCAGGAGAACTTTGTTCTCTTAACATATCGACAATGTATCAAGCCAGAATACGCGAGAATTGTATGGAGAGGTCTACTTTTTTCACGGCTTTTCCATCTTTGAAGTCAAAAAACACCAACTTAGAGGCTTCGCAGCATATATGTTCCATACACGGATTTACTCAGAATTCGGAGTAGAACATTTCGTGTGTCTGTGTGTGTGTGTGTCTGTGTGTGTGTCTGTGTGTGTGTGTGTCTGTGTGTGTGTCTGTGTGTCCGTCCCCCCCTTATAACTTTTGATCCGCTCAATTTACAGAGCCTAAAATTTCAGAATATATAAACAGTTACAGGCCTACAAAACTTTTATACTCGGAATTTTGAATTTTTGTTTCAGTCAGGGGTTATCAACTTTTGAATTTTTATTTTATTTTTCCATATATCTCAGAAACCATAAACGCTAGAACGCTGAAAATTGGTAAAAACATAGACAAATACAAAATCTCAAATAAGTTTTTTCAAAAAAATTCCAGGGTTTCTCAAACATTTTTTATTAAGAAAAATATTTTTTTTATGATAAATTTATGAGTTTAACTGCCTATATTTCCAAAACTTTTACAATTATCGAAAAAAGCCGAAACACCCCAACTAGATAATTTAATTTTCTATAAAAAATATTAACATTGTAGTAGAAGATCTCAATTTTTTTTTAACAATTTTTTTAAAAATTGAATTTAGTGACGACATCGCTTCATACATTTTGTATGGCAGTCGCCTAT
Source organism: Molanna angustata (assembly GCA_963576475.1). Lineage (NCBI taxonomy): Eukaryota > Metazoa > Arthropoda > Insecta > Trichoptera > Molannidae > Molanna > Molanna angustata. The sequence continues at coordinate 48,327,141 of OY754965.1, read as the reverse complement.
ACACAATATGTAAGAAGACTTAATAGTTTGATACTTCATCTCCAAACATACATACATACCATCATGCTATTTGCATATTCTGGGTAGGAAAAAGGATCTTCCTCCATACTATCCTATCTTGACATACATACCTACATATGTTGTATAGAAAACAAAATATCTGAAAATATTCAATAATTTGTATCTATGGGTTTATAGTTTGGTACATATTCTTCAACTATACATACATACTATCGCTATCGACAGTTGGATCTCATGTGTTACATGCAACTAGTTATATTATACTAGATGTCGTAGTTAGCAAATTTTGTATGAATTGAAGTGAGTCATTTTTCCGGGGGATTTTTAACGTTTTGGTGGGCAGACCACATCGTTTTTCTATAGAGAATAACGACTAATGTGAATTGTCTTCGGATTTATTTGTCGAAAAAAATATTTTAATTATTTAGGTTTAGAGAACAGTTATCTAGGATGTGTTGGAATGCAAGGAAAACTGAAATATGTTGCCAACCAAAATGTCAAACGCGCGATATTCCATGACTCACTTTTTGCACAGAGTACTACATCTAGTATATTATATTATAATAAAAATCTTTGGACGAGACTAGTGTGTGGGCATACACGCATGTTTCGTAGTTACTTTCATAAGGTAATTCAAACCCGCACACCTGTCGCTGGTACCCCATATTGTGGGATATGCCGTGACGGTATGAATGAATGAATTTATTATTTAAATATATCTAAAGAAAAGAAGTGCACGAAGGCTGATGTATTATTCTTAAGCATTAGGTTGCTAAAAGAAGTTAAATTTAAAGTAAGTTTAAACAAGTTTTAAGTAGGTTAGTTGTAAGTTTTTTTTAGTCTTAAGTAAGTTTTTTTTTTTAAGTTTAACTCACTTAAGTTACTTACTTAGTTTTCAACGTTACTTTAAATCAACTAAAATAACGTTGTAACGTTCATATTTCATGTTAGGTATTTACTTAGTAAAACTAAAAGTGAGGCACCGGCTTAAAATAGTGCTTCCATTCTTTTCTATTATAATAATAATGAACACTTCCTCCCTGCGCAAGTGGCGAGTTTAATCGCCGTATGGCAATTTCTTTCAACTAACCAGTGTTTCCAGCCCAGAGAAGCAATATTTGCGTGAGAAATGAATTTAAATAAATTTCTCCTCGCCCGCATAGAAACCAAACGGCTTACCAACTGTGCCACGGCGGTCGACACAAATATTATAATCGTTTTCAGGTGTCCCATAAGAGCCAGGTATAGTTATCGAAAAAGAAAAGTGAGTGCGCAGAGCGCAAATTTGTGTATTTTTGCTTGGATTTGGTATATGTGTAAACCGCCTCCCCTCCATGGCGAAAAGGCTCAAGAAGTTTGACGGAAACTATAATTGTAAATACAACAGTTCAGCAATAAGGTTCACCACCCATTCTGGATGTAGTGCCTTTCTATGTGAGTGGAGACTGGTGTGTGGGGGTGAGTATACACGTTACCTTTTGTAAGGCAGAGCACACCTGTCGCTGAATACCCCATATTGTGGGATATGAAATGAAATGAAATGAAATTATTTATTTCCATTTTTTACACATATATACAAAAATAACAAAATAATAACTATATTTTTAAAATACTTTTCATAAACATAGTATGTAGGTACAATTGTTCTTTTAGGAAATTTACTGCCTCACTAGACAAGTCTGTTCTGTTTCAATTTACTGCCTCACTAGACAAGTCTGTTCTGTTTCAATTTTCCCTGTAGTTACATGCCGTGAGCCGTGATGCATTTTATTAAATCTTAAATAAAATTATTTATTGATCAATTAAACACTAAATATCAGGTACACAATTTAAACCTCTCAGAAACACTCGGACAAGATATCAAGTCCATAGTTATCATAGATTTGTTGTTATGACAGTCACAGACAGGACAGATGCACAAACGGTCAGACAGACACTTGACTTTATTAATCAGATCCTGGCAGATAAGGTAAGAACCGACCTATTAGTAAGAAACTACGCTACGTCAACCATTCATACTTTTATTGTTGAAAATTAAATTATTCAATTATTGGTTAGGAATCGAAGATTCATTGTGTGGTCTATTATCTCATCAGTTATCTTGTATGGAGCAACACCTTCCAATGAATCGTTTATCACTTCATCCAATAAATTGATCAACATGTAAATTGACTTTCATTGAATTAATATCATGACAACATGCATTTTATTTGTTTCCTTTATGGTTTTCGGGTAACTTGCAGGTAACTATGTTTTGAAAGAAGAAAAAATCAGCCGTCTCCGTAACATTGGAAATGAATACGCTCATTTGGGTATCATTTTTATGATTTCTAAACATAAATACAAACTTACGATACTTACACAATGGGATATAGTGGAGAGTTTTGAATTCGCAATTTTTAAGGTTATTTTTTATTGCAGATTATCACAAGTTCACAAAGGCATGTTTAATGCCATAAGGCAATTTCTTCCAACCAACCCGAGCAACGTGAAGTCTCTGAAGTTAAATTGGTACAATACTTACTCAGTGAAAAATAAATTGATAAAAAAAAAAATAGAGGAGTAAGAAAAAAATGCAAAGAGAAAAAAATAGAGTTAAAATAAGAATAATAAAAATAACACTGATTATTGCAATGAGAAAAAGGAGTTTACGGAAGGATATAGAAGGAATTCAGGAACTATTTGACAGATACTATCATGCTGAGATTGTATTCTGAAAGTTTCATCACAATGTATCTGTGTGTGTATGTTTATTCTACTTTATCAATTATAGACTAATGTACCTACTCATTCGACTCTTTTCAAATTTTGCAAATTTGTTTGTGCTTAGACGCCATTAGATTTTGAAAGATATCTGATCAGCCCGTGTCTGATCACAACGTGTCGTTTAACTCAAGAAAATATAACTCAATGTCGTTTAACTCACTGTCACTTCCATACATTGAGTTATCTTCTCTTGTTTCTTTTCTTGAGCTAAATGACACGTTGTCTAGTGGGGCAGTTCTTCTCAATTTTTTTAAATGTCAAATATTTCATTCTGAACCCAAGCTCAGGTTACATAAAATTTGATATTGTTATTTTAAAATTGCTAAAAAGACAAATCCCTTTCATAAAATGACATTGAAGAATTATCAAGTTTTTATAATGAAATATTTAAATTAAAAATAAATTAAAAAACTCATTTCATGAAAATGCTGAATATTATCCATATAAAATTTTATTACTTTGTGGTGACTTGGTAGCGAGGAGTAAAGCGTTGGCTACAACCGACTCGTTTTTATTTAATCTTATGGTTTATTTCAGTTCAAATGTATATCTTTTTTGTTATCTTCGTTGCTTTACATATTTTTTATTGACTTTTCTGTTTTATTATGTACGTTTTACATAGGTAGTCTTTTCCTTTTTAACGAGTTTATTATTTTATTTTTAATTTTATTTATAACCAAACAAATATACCTACCAATCGTTATTACCTACCTGCTGTGGTATCCTTTTACAGAAAAATCAGCCTTTATAATATGACGTAAATCTGACAGTCGCTTCCTCTAGGTCTATTATATAACTCAACGGGCTTTTGCTCAAATATTTCACATCATTGGTAACAACAAATGTTTTTTTTGTGTTTATTGTTAAGTTAGGTTTAACTGTTAAAGGCATTACAACAATTAGTGCGTATGTTGTAAAGTAAACCTAGTTTATCCAGTCGTTTATATACAGACAGCCAAATAAATCTTAACTGCAGTTAAACCCGCCCATTATAATATGGATCTAGAAACGACATCAGTAGCGGCACATTATATATTATTTTAAAAAAGTAACCGCTTAAAATCGAACCTATTCTAACAATACTTTTAAACTAAACAACTTACGGCGTCCGCCTGTAGAGGTTCCGCGTTCAGAGCGTCAAATATTTTAAAATTTCGGCTATTTAATTTCGGTGATCGTGCGTTCGCTGATCAGACAGACCGAAAATATATCTGCGTTCAGAAAAAATGTTTAAACACACCTTTTTCGCAAATCTTACCAGAGCCAAAATGTCTAATCTTTTTTCAGGGCCCTTGAGGTGAGATATTCACGAAAATAGCGCTATATATACTATCCAATTACATATGTTATGTATTTCATACTCCGTATAGCAGGTAGGTATATGAAAGAATTAACCAACATGTTCCGAGATAACAATAGATAGATGTTTTATTTTATTTTATCGTATGAATACAGTAGAACTTAATTTGCTCTCCCTCTTTAAGTTATCCTTTGACATTCCCCGTCACTTTCCTATCCCACTTTGTTTACATTTTTTTTCTCTTCTGTTGTGTTTAGAATAAATAACAGTGGATATAATAATAATAATAATAAAATACTTTTATTGTTTTATACAACGTGGCGCACTTATTGCCCGCAGGCAATCTCTACCAGTCAACCACCATATACATAAGTGGATGGCAGGCCTAGCTATAGATTATACCACTTAGCATATATATTTTAATGAATGTAACCTGTTCATCGGTGTATACCTCCAATAAAATAAAACAATCAGTTGCTAGGAGACAAAAATCCGTTCCAAAATAAACGCTAAATTTTACAGTGATACCGATTTATTTCTACTAAACATCTAACGACAGTTGTTGCATATCAGAAGCCCGATTCTTTATGAATACCTCGTAATCACCATGCATATAGGCCAATCGTAATATATGTACTTGTTTAACAAGGACAATTCATTAAAAAAATACTTAACTACTTATGTATTTGACACATGTAATTGACATTAGATTTAGATAATTCATGTATCATATATATTATTAATTCATGTAATCAAACTATCTAATGTTGTTTGTGTTAATTAAAAATAAAATAAATAAAATAATGATTGTATCTGCAATGACCTACTACTAGGGGAAAAAACCTGTGCCGGGGCTAATGCATATTTAAACAGTGACACTGTAATAGTTTATACCAACATCAGTCGTACATAAAAAGTATGTATCAGTCGTGCGTCCATATAATATTTTAAATAAAAATATATATGTATTAAAAAACATAATACAAAAAGTATATAAATAAACTTAAAGTAAAAACAAATTATCGGTAATTTACTTTGATTCTATGTACTTTTTCAACACACAAGAGATTTATTTCTTTACGAGATTTATTTATTTATTTATTTGTTGTAATGTATTTTACTTCGTACGCCACTGCGCTGCCTTAAGCCCTGGTATCATATACCTAAAGGCGTGCAGCGATTGTAGTCCGATTGAACGTTTCGTTAGTGCGACACGCCCCTTCTTCACACTTTATTTTCAATTATTGCTTGTCCTTTGTGAGGGAGGGATGGGAGGGGGGGGTATTATCAAATGTTGCTAGGAGGGTAAGCTTAAATTTAACTCGATAAAACCATTACAATACAATAATAACGTTGCGGGATTATTTCGGTGTTGCAACTTTAAAAAGATATAACTGCCGTGTGTACTGTGTGCATATTATTAATTTGGAACCCCCCCGCAGCTTTTAATGCGGTAAATGTTTTTAATTCATTTGTATTTTTTATGTTACTTACTTTCTTGTTCGTGGTAGGGCAACCCTGTTTTAAACAAAAATCAATTTGACTGTAATTCAATTGAGAAATTGATTTAAGAGGATATATAACGACTGAAAACATGATATATTATATTAAAACCGCCTTATACACTATGAAATTAAGTGTTAGTAAAGGTAACTATCACGTGCGTTTAAAGGGGTTTATACATGATTTAAATTATCGGAAACCCAAAATTTGTTGATTTTTTGCATTTTAAGAATAAACCTGACTTGAAATGAATAAACTTAATAGGTCATTCACTTTGATTTTATGCACTCTTATAGAACATAAAAGTTAATTATGGATTAGTTAAAAAATGCTGTAAAAAGGATGTAGGTATGTATTAAATAATTTGTTAGGGGAATTTATGCTGTATTTTAAAGTGTGTAACGAACATTCACTAGAGAAATGTTGAAAATACTTTTATCTTGAAACACACTTTTTAACATATTTGAGGAATTTCATTGCCCCCTTAAACGATTAACTAATTAATTTACTATATATTTATTAATTTTTTTATATGTATATATTTATTTATCTTTTTGTACATAATATAAACAAATATAATGCACACTAGCGGGCTTATTGCCATTAGGCAATTTCTTCCAACCAACCAGATTACAAAGTATGACAAAATTATACAAAATTATACATTACAAAGTATGACAAAATTATACAAAATCAAAGATAGTATAATACCCTCGCAATTACACACAAATCAATAACATACATACACACACTTATATGTATCTACACATATACTTATCTTATAGTATGAATTGAATTGTACTTCTTCATTATATTATTAATAAATAAATAACTTGGTAATTCATTACTCTCTCTATAACCCCATTGAGGTTGGCAGGAGGAAAAAAAATATTAATTTTTGACGATTTTTATTCTTTTTAATAAATTAAATATTTATAAATCTCAATAGCTTGTTCGTAAGAGTGTTTTTATATTAAAATCAATTAATTTAAGGGTGACACAAGTACATTTAAAACGGGATATATTTTTTAGTACGCGTATCACCTGTCTATATCGCAAACGTTCGTTAGGAATATGAGAACATACCTATTATAATATGTAATGTATTGGTGAACTTTTTAGAACGTAACGTGCCAGCTACAAAGGTGACGGGACATGTGATTCAGTAAAAATGATTAATGATATTGATATTGATTGAGGGGATTTGTAACAGTACCCTTTATGACGGACACCTTAACAGTTTTATATTATGACCATCAATTAAAACGGCAAAGGGTTGTCCAATGACAGACACAGCCGCTCAATTACGCGTCGATTGCAGGGCTGTCAAAAAAAATGGCAAATTCGTACCTATACAAAACGCTCAGATTGGTATCACAGATTTCGTAATAGAAAATGTAAAACTATCATGTTCCTTTTCATACACTTATGGCGTAGGTAGGTATTATGTAAGTAATGATTTTTGAATTATATGCTAATTTTTTTCTATCTCTTTCTATTTGCATTTTTTGTTACTAGCCCCCACACTAGCCACAGCCTGTGCTAAGGTGAGCTAGTTTTATGTCATTGTCTATAATGTTGTATATATTAGTACATTTTACCGCCCTTATTCGTGTTATATGTATTAATGCATTCTCTCCCTTAGTGTAAGGTCTAATATGCTGTCAGGAAGTTCACTAGATGCAGTGAAAATGTGAAGAAATGTCTATTTATTACATTTTGTACTAATCTGTATACAAATGAGCTGTGGTGCAGACACACATGTCAGTCTTATAATTATTAAAATAAAAATAAAAAAATAATAATTCTATGAGAGTGCAATATAATAATGCCTTTCGGATAATGCTCGGGTTACCCAGATTCAGCAGTGCATCTCAAATGTTTGCAGAGCGCGGGGTCCATGACTTTGCCGCTCTCCAAAGACGCAAGATAGCTGATGCAAGAATGAGGATGTGGAGATCTCTAAAAATTCCATTATTCGAGAGGCTGGTATAGTTGTCGCCAAATAACTTGAACTTTTAGCCGAGAAGGGGGGCGATTTGCACGTAAACCGACGAAAAAATGACACAAATTTGCGCCCTGCGCAACCGGAAGCTCGTTCAAGATGTTTGGCGAATATTGTATGTGGCTTGATTCTCCAATTCACAGAATATGGGCACCGATTTTGCAGCGACTGAAGTGATTACAATTGATATTTTTACCATACAAGTTATTAATGTTATATTTATTTATTATTATTATGTTTTTTGTATTTACAAATTGATGTGTTATTATTTTCTTTTTTTATCTTTTGTTTGTTTTTTTTGCTTATTTTTCTCTCTGTGATTCTTTTTTATTTGTATGTACACCTAATTCTTAAATGATGTATATATGATATGGTTTGTGTTGCATTGCACCACCCTGTTCACGAAATGAAATAAAATCTTATTATTATAATACAAATCTGTCAAATGTCAATATATTTGCAATTCTGTAATCGTTCATAGTGATGAGCAAATGGTCTTATTTGGTCGATTATTTATTATATCTGTTTATTTGGTCGATTCTGTTTCTTGATCTTGCATACCCAATATTGGTCTTTTAAGAGCAACACCGTTGCAGTGTTATTTATAAACGTGGCTCAAATATTGAACTGTGGTAAATATTGAACCAAAATCTGATCCTTTTTCTTATTTATAAACATGGATCAAGAGTTGATCCGTGATTCAACTCAAATGTTTAATTGAACCGTCGCGGTCGAGGGTAGTTTAACACTGGTTCAACTTGACGTTTCAAAGTTTTGAAGTACATATGACCATTAGATATGAGAAAAACATATAATAAGCGATTTAATCCATTAAAATTTTCGATTGACGTTGAACTAAATTCGGTGTTGTCGTATAAAATAGAGCTCAAAATCGATATCAACTGAACTAGGGTTTTTATAAATAAGGTTTCAGTTGAACGTGGATTAAGATTTTGAACCGGCTTCAATTAAACCGTGATTCAAACACGATTTGAGGAATTTTTATAAACTGGACTCTTGCTCATCTCTAATCAGAGTAAGTATTTATTTATATTTTTTTTCACACCTTTATAACAAAGACTATTATGAAGAATACTGCTGCCCAACTAGGTATCCCTGTTCTAGGGCTAGCAGTTTACAATTTTACCAAGCCAAATATTTGACATTTCGGTTTTACATAGTAATTTTGTCTCTTCCAAAAAATATTAGAAGTATGTAAGTATCGTCGATTTAATAAAATTAATTAAGATAAAATTTTTTATAAAAAATGATATTTTTGATGAAAAAGTTTGCATTAAATGAAAAATATTAGTATAATTAAAAAATATTATTAATACCTAAGTAAGATAGGAATATATAATTTAAAAGATAAATTAAAGTAAGGTTTTAATTAATTAAGTTTGCTTAAATTAATCAGCCAATATGTGTAATTGAAGAGTGATGCGATTAATAAAATGAATAGGTACCTATTAGATTACTGGTCTATGATAGGTATTTTTAAAGTTTAAGTAAGTAGGTACCTACCTACTATGAAAATAAAAAAATGTTTAGTCAGTGTGACAGTAATTTTATTTCTACCCACAGATTTGCGAGCAATTACCATAAACATGGTTAGGCTATTTGCACCCTTGTGAAAATTTAAATGTACCTACCTTCAGTAAACAGCGACAATAATATATTATATAAGTATGCATTATTTCCATATATATAAATACCTATATAATATATACCTATCCTAAACCCCCAATCCATTAAGTGTCGTGTACTGATTCGCATAATATTATACCATGTTGAGGGGATTTTGACGTACAATTAATAGAGGACTATTATATTTGCATACATTACGCTCATACACCGTGACAGTACATTATTTGGAAATGATTTTCATTTGTAGAATACGTAATATGGTATCTTATCGTATTATTTGTTTGTTAGTATTCTTCAAGAGAATGCATCACTAAATATTACAATTATTGAACAAAACAAATAAAAAAACACAAAATGATTTTTTCAAAAGCAACTAAATAAAACACTATTTTTAATAAACCATTTAAAAATACAGTTTCCGAGGCAATATGTGAATAGGTAGATAGTCAAAGTTAAAATATAAAATATGTGATGTTAATTTCTTGAAAATAATGTCACATTAGTAAACAAAATTTATCAAAATAAAAACACATAAAATGCTTCATTAAAAATTTATATCTACTGCCCAACTAGGTATACCTGTTCTAGGGCTAGCAGTGTACATATTTTTATAATATTGGTATTTTTTAGTGTAATGTTATTTATTGGTCTCTAGGTTGATTAATATCAAAAATGTGTTCACTAAAACTGACACTTAAAACTATAACCACTTTATTATATATACATATATACACTATGTAGTGATGTTCTTTTTCGTTTTAATTTCCTTTCAAAAAGATTGAAAATTTAATGTAGGTATACAAAAAATATTTTCTTTCTTAATTTTTCAGTTATTATAATTATTTCTATCATTTTAATACTTTATAATTTGACGATTTAAAATATCAATACAACTCGAAACAGATAAAACTTATCAATACAACTCGAAACAGATAAAACTTATCAATATAACTCGAAACAGATAAAACTTCTCAATACAACTCGAAACAGATAAAACTTATCAATAGGTACAACTCGAAACAGATAAAACTTATTAATACAACTCGAAACAGATAAAACTTATCAATAATCTATGTTCCCCCGTCATCACCCATAAGTATTTACGAATCATATTTTACCGTATTGTCAAACATTATCGTTGATACTCGACATGATGCTCATTTATGTCTGTTGGGCGACTTTAATGTACCTTCGATTGTATGGGCCTACGATCCGAGGGAGGCTGGTGTGGTAAGGCCGGTGTCCCACAGCGGTTCCGTTGCTCAATTACTCATAGAATTTGCATCTTTCCTTGATCTGAAGCAGTTTAATCGTGTTAACAATGGCAACAACAAAATACTTGACCTCATACTGTCGGATGTATGGTGCACTGTTATTCATTGCGAACGCCACTTGTACCGGAGGATCCGCACCATCCCTCGCTCCTGATTAGTGTCTCTTTACGAGCAGATGGTCATCTACAAACTAATAACATTCCCAAATATAACTTTTATAAAGCTGATTACACCGGTATAAACCATAAACTCCAAATGATCGACTGGGAATTATTATTTACGGGAAAATCTGTAGACGAGGCGGTGGATACTTTCCACAATGTATTACTGGATATCATTGATATTTTTGCCCCAAAGAAAAAGGCAAGATCTTTAAGTTATCCTGTCTGGTATTCGAACATAACCGTAACATTGCTTAAAAATAAAAACAAAAGCTGGGCAAGATGGAAAACTTTTGGTCATCCCCATGATTATTCGCTGTTTTCTAAACAAAGGGCTCAACTAAAGCAAGCACAGAGCAGGGACCACAAATTATATATTTCAAGTCTAGAACAGTCGTTGAATAGGAATGTAAAACCATTTTTCTCGTACGTTAATAACATGAAAAAAACTGCCAGCTACCCTAAGAATATGTTCTACAGCGAGGTAAAATCTAATGATCCAGAAACTACTGCTAATTTATTCTGTTCATTTTTTGCATCTGTGTTTAACCCTCCCACTAACATGCACTCTCCAGCTGACGCGTGCGTGAACCCGGAGGTCAACTCAACTCTATCTAAGATTCATGTACTTAGTTCCGAGGTATATGCAAAACTTGTTAACCTAGATGTCAATAAGGGTGCGGGGCCTGACATGATTTCGCCAATGCTTCTTAAAAAATGCGCACCACATCTTACAAGACCTCTACGACTAATCTTTAACAAAAGCCTTGCTGAGGGTCGCTTCCCAAAACTATGGAAAATGGCGTATGTTACACCTATACATAAGTCGGGTTGTACATCTGATATACAGAACTACCGTCCTATATCGATCTTATCTCAATTTTCTAAAGTTTTTGAGTCTATTTTGAAGGATCGATTGTTCCATCATCTAAAGCCATGCCTACTTGATAATCAACACGGGTTTCTGAACAAAAGATCAACGGTTACAAATCTGCTTGAATATTCTGATTACTTGTTTGAGGCCTTGGACAAGCGGGTGCAGGTGGACTCAATTTACACGAATTTTAAAAAAGCTTTCGACAAGGTTGACCATGACTTGCTGATTAGGAAGTTGAGCTCTTACGGAATTCATGGTAGTCTGCTGCGTTGGGTTGAGTCTTACGTTAGTAACCGTTTGATGACTGTTGTCATGAATGGCTACAAGTCTAAATGCGTGGCCGTTACCTCGGGAGTTCCACAAGGGTCTGTTCTGGGACCCCTTCTTTTTACATTCTTCGTCAATGACATTGGTACATGCTTTAAAAATTCAGAATTTTTGCTGTTTGCCGACGATCTCAAAATTTATCGGCGAATACGTAATGAGGAGGACTGTATGGGGTTGGAGGACGATTTGAACAGACTCAGTAAATATTGCGATGCTAATAAGCTTCAACTTAATCTAAAGAAATGTAATTCCATTACATTTACAAAAAATAAAAATGTAATGAATCACATATATAAGATTGACGGAGTGGTTTTGGAACCGTTGCATAGTATTAGGGATCTAGGGGTTATTTTTGATTCAAAATTGCACTTTGACGAACATATACGGGAGGTTCTGATAAGTTGCAACAGGATTTTGGGCTTTATTCTTAGATCAACGAAAGAATTCAGTAATGTAAATTCCATATTGCTGCTAAACAAATGCTTAATTCGCTCTAAATTAGAATATTGCTCTGCTGTTTGGAACCCCCTATATAGTAAGTACATTGACGAGATTGAGAAGCTGCAAAGAAAATTTTTCCGTATCGGTCAGCGTAGATTCCGTAACATCAGCGTAATGAATTTGCCAAGTCTGACACATAGGCGCGAGCTACTCGACGCATTGACGCTGCGCAAGATCTGTAACTCTGATTTTGATGCACCTGCTCTGTTGGCTAGGGTAAACTTCTGTATACCATCGTTGACTCGAATTCGCAATTACAGACAGTTCTATATGAACACTCCGACCAGTAATGCTGGAGTTAGAAGTCCCTTATACAGAGTCACTCACAATTTTAATAGTAAGTTTGGGAGTGTGGATGTCTTTGCCTCTTCCCTGAATGCGTTTAGGAGATCCATTAATCAAATACTTACTGATTGCTAACCTGCACTATCCTTAATACACCAAATCCTTTCCTCTTCCTTTCCCCGTGGTACTTACGATTTTTGTATTTTTTGTATTTTATGTTAGCTTTTAAGTTTTTAAATATTTTATTTTTCTTACATTTTGTTAATTATCTATGTTAGTTTTTAAGTTATAAAATTGTTTTTTTTTATGCTAAAATTGTATTCACTAATTGGGCAATTTGTGGAGAAATGATGACAGCGTTCATATCATTGTAATATACATGTACTCTTTGCCTGTTGGTGAGTCTTTGGGATAGATAAATAAATAAATAAATACAACTCGAAACACATAAAACTTATCAATACAACTCGAAACAGATAAAACTTATCAATACAACTCGAAACAGATAAAACTTATCAATATAACTCGAAACAGATAAAACTTCTCAATACAACTCGAAACAGATAAAACTTATCAATACAACTCGAAACAGATAAAACTTATTAATACAACTCGAAACAGATCTGATACCGGCAACAGAATATAACAATTTCAAAATATAAATAAAAAATAATATAGGCTTATTAAAAAATATTGACTGTTTTTACTCCTCACTAACCCAAGGGTATATAGTGGGAAGTTATGATTTCGCAATTTTTGTGATTGTGTTTTTTTGAATATGTATAGAAATAAAGTAAAAAAAACATATAAGCAAAAATAAACAAGTATAATTTTGACTAAACAAGGTCGTTATTTCTGTAACTCTCATGTTGTCATTCCTAATGCGATAATCTTCCCCTCTGTATCCTAATTCGTCTCGCATCTCAGCTTTTGAAGTAGGTGCCCATGTCTCACTACAATACACATATCTCTCTCTCTTGTGACGTCGAATGACACGCTATGCGTGACGCGGGGAATGCTGTAACCAACATCACATTCAAATTCGTCATATTTACTACAGATATTATCATTTCAGGGTAGCTTTGTTTTTTTTTATTTATTTAAAACCAAACGAACATACAGTCATATAAACAAATAGTACAAAAAAATATTTCAATTTAAATTATTTTAACAACATAATGGGTTTAAAATTTTTAATGAAGGTTAAAATCATTAGAAACATAATATATTTACTAGAACTGAAATATACAATATACATTTACTTAAAATAAATAAATAACAAACTAAATAAATAAATAAAAAAATAAATCACTAAATAAATAAATAAATAAATAAATAAATAAATAAATAAATAAATAAATAAATAAATAAATAAATAAATAAATAAATAAATAAATAAATAAATAAATAAATAAATAAATAAATAAATAAATAAATAAATAAATAAATTAATTATATAAATAAATAAATGAATAAATAAATAAATAAATAAATTAATAATCAAATAAATAAATAAATAAATAAAAAAATAAATAAATAAATAGATAAATACCTACATATTAAATTTATAAATAATTAAATAAATAAATTAATAAATATTAGATAAATAAATAAATCAACAGTTAAAAAGTAAATAATAAATAAAATGAATAAATTAATCAATAAATAAATATTAAATAAATAAATAAATCAATCAATTAAAAAGTAAAAAATAAATAAAATGAATAAGTAAATAAATCACTCAATTAATAAGTAAAAAAAATGAATAATTAATAAATCAATTAATAAGAAAATAAATAAGGTATAAATAAATGAATTAATAAATATTTTTTTAGTAAATTAATTAACTGACTAATAAATAAATAAAAAAAAGAATTATATATAAATAAATAAATTACTTCTTTGCATAATTATTAAATTAATTAGTTAGTAAAAAAATAATAAACAAATAAACTGAGCCAAAGGCTGTGATAAGTCAAAGAGATAATTTAAAAAATCTTATAATTATATCACAATGGGGTAGGTGTTTTGCAAAATGTACTGCCATAAAAAAAAATGGTTTCTATAACAAATAGTAGGTATTGCCTTACAAATCCTATGATCCTCGTTCAATAATAACCCACAATGGGAATTGAACTCAACAATAGACGACTGAAAAAGTCACACACAGACTATAATAAATGCTAGTAATAAATGAGCATCTACCTATTTAGAATTGTGCTACCGTGGCGTTATTATACGCCCAATAATTCCATTCATTATTTTTTTTCAAAACACCTTGTATCGCACAGGGAGGTCCAAAAGTGTGTAAACATATTTGTAAACAACAAAGAATCTGATAATAAAAATTACCTATTATTATTCAAGCAAACAAAATATTATATTGGTGATATATGGTTTTTAAAAAGGTGATTTCCTGTTAATTTTTTTATTTTCAATTTTAAGTCCAGCGGGAATCAATAAGTAACAAATCAATATAGGTTTATATAAACATACATACCATCACGCCATGTCCACAATGGCATAGGCAGAGAGAACCGAACGCCTTATTGTTCTATCCTGGAAAGGATGCATCGTCTCATCAACTTTCATACACCGTCTCATACATGTTCATCTGTTGTTCAAGTTTCTTATATTTTCTTCTTTCAGAACGTCGTGAAGCTCTCAACTTCATAAAGAAGTGTGCCAACCATTTTATCTTCTTCATCAAAGATTGACAATCTCTTGGCATTTTAATGGAGTTTATTTCTTTTGTAGGTACTTATGCACGTATTTTATATACAATTTTTTTTTTGTTTTGACCTATAAAATCAAAACCGTGATAAGTTTAATTGATTTTGTACTTATTTTAATACTTAGGTAGGTACCTACTCATTTTTTGTACATTAGGTAACTACTCATATTTTGAATTTATTTCAATACTTGGGTACCTACTCATATTTTGAATTTATTTCAATACTTGGGTACCTACTCATATTTTTAATATTACCTGTTATATTTTTTATTCTCATTCTTTTTTTATATACTCAATATGTACTTTTACTATTTTATAATTATAGTAATTCCAAGGGAGCTTTTGATTATTTATTGGTTCTGTAAAACTATGAAGTCTTAAGCGATTTACTGAAGGCCCCAAACTCTGCTCTCCCCGCACTTCAGAAGGCAATTTATTCAATTTAATAGGTCCGTTTACATTGATACCACGATCAAAGTAAGTCTCCTTATTGGCTCTATCCAATTCCTTTGAAGTACCTATTGGTATTATGTTATTCTGACTATCTCAATGTTAAGCGTCTCTCTGATGGTACATTCCTCAGATACAGTTCCCGAAGTGCAAACCAACAAGAGTTTTGAAAACGCACTTATCATTTTATCAATGTCGGATGACCTATCAAAGTTACATTAACAGCGATAATTTAAATATAAAAAATTACAAATCGTGTTTAAAATCATAAAAGCAGATAAAAAATATGTTGACATTTAAAATTTATTTCAAGAAATGTGATCAAATGGTTTGACAAATGCGAATACACAATAAACTTATTCCTAACCTCAAATGGCAAACGTGTTGATAATTTTTTTCCTGCAACCAATTTATATTCAATTTATAGAGCAACTCGCTCAAGCGAGTCACTATTATCATTAAACTTTAAGTAAACCTAACCGAATATTACACGAGATGTAATAAAATCGACAACGAAATAATACTATGATGAGTACGTAAATCGCCATTCCCGTCAATTTTTTGGTTAGGTTTAGTCAGCCTTTAATGAAAATAGCGATGCTTTATATTCAATGAAAATAGCGTTGCTTTATAAATTGAATGGAAATTGGTTGCAGGAATAATTTTATCAACACCTTTGAAATTTGAGGTTAGGAAAAGATTATTATGTATTCGCATTTGGTCACATTTTTCAAATAAATTAGTTTTCTCAACATATACATACATACATACATACATACCATCACGCCGTTTCCCTATTTGGGGTAGGCAGAGAGAACCGAACGCCAGACTCTTCTATCTTGACATACCTGTTTTGCCTCATTTACTTTCATACATCGCGTCATACATGCCCTCCTATTGTTCTGACTTCGTATGTTCCCCTCTTTCAAAATCTCATTTATATGATGCCAGCTCTTTCTCGGTCGACCCTTACATCTCATTCCACTCTTTTCAGCCTTGTACCTATACTTTCTTTGTCAGTCGTTCATCGTTCATTCTCTCTACATGTCCGAACCATCGCAAAGCATTTATCTTCATTCTACTCAAAATATCCCTTTCAATCTTACATTCTCTTCTGATATCTTGATTCCTTATCCTATCATAAATTGTTTTACCACACATTCGTCTTAGGGACCTCATTTCCTCAACATAGATATTATTAACGTATTTGTGTTGAAAATTTTCGCGTTTAATATCAACTTTGACAGCTCTTTCGACATTGGTAAAATGAATAGTGCATTTTATAAGGTCTAGTTGCAAACCCTTGGTCTGATCGGTACGTACCATGTTTCGAATTTTATATGTGTGTAGATAAAAGTATATGAGGTTCAAACTTTTTCAGATATGACAACCACGCCCCCACGAAACCCATTTATCCATATCGGCTCTATATTCCCTATTTATTCCATTCACAATCTATTGAAATAAAATTGTTTTTTTTTTCACATCTGAAGGGTTGTTTTATGCATGACTGACTTTGAATAATCTGACTACAGACGACCAAAGCAACGTCGTTGACAACGTTTTATTTCTATGTTTTTGTATCAAACAGAGTGGAAGAGATTGACTGAAGGGTACTAGTTTGATTTTACATATTTATACATAGATACGCCTATCGACGTTATTAATTAATGAAATAACTACTTATTTAAAAAAAAATCATAAAACTTCTTTAGAATTTTTTCTTCTTCCTTCAAATCTCTACCACTATTTACTCCTCACTACCCCAAGGGGATATAGTTTTAGAGTTTTGAATTCGAAATTTTTAAGGATATGCAGAGATATTATTTTATTTTATATTATATTACTTCTCGGGTAATATGTTAAATATAAATTTAATACGCACCCAAAAACAAATTCTGGAGACTTACGATATTTATTGTCTCACAGATACATACTGAAAACAATTAAAAACTGTTTCTCCACCTGGAATCGAACCTGGGACATTTGAATCAGCAGTCAGACATCTAACCAACTGTGCCATGAATGCCGACATATATTGAAAAAAAAAACATTCTGAATTGTATTCTGAAAGTTTCATCACAATGTACTATGTTGCTGTGTTCTATGTACGGCGTGTTTATTCTACTTCATCGATTATAGACTAAAGTACCTACTCATTCGATTCTTTTCAATTTTTACAAATTTGTATGTCTAATACTCGCTTAGACCCCTTTATATTTCAGTGCGTGCTCGTAGATCAGTGCTTCACATTTTTTTAACTGTCAAATATTTCAATGTGAACTCAAGCTCAGGAAACTTAAAAATTGATATTTTTATTTTCAAATTGCTAAAAAAGCACATCATTTTCATAAAATGGAATTGTAGAATTATCTGCAATATAATAAAAATGCTGAAAATTTTCCATTCAAAATTTGAATACTCTGTGTAGTAGTGACTTGATAGTGTGGAGTAGGTAAAGCGTTGTCCACAACCCACATTTTCATTGAAGTTGTCAGGCCGTTTTAAGAGATTGTCTCGTGATGAAAATTCTCCTTTGTATACCTCGCCAAGCGAAAGAATTCTGCTGACATAACCAAAGATATTAATGTATATACCTAGATGGAGTACTTGTCGGAAAAAGTGTGTCGAAAGTGTGTCGGGAATTTTTGCGCGCTGGTAGGCAGAAGACTGACTTTTGTACGTTTTTCGGTACATTTGCTCCTCGTGTTTTGTGAAAAATTCATCGTTACACCTCATTTTATTAATTTTAATGGATGTATTTATTATACCAAGGACTTATTTAGTGTTTTGCGTTAATTAGAATCCCGATTGGTTTTTTATTTTAAGTTTGGTGTGATTTTTATTTTTTTTTTACATTTGATGGTTATATTGAGTTATTTCTAAGTTTAAAACAGTTTTTTTATGATATGTTTAGTGTTAACATTAGTGGTTAAGTTTATTTACACAGTAATTGTGACAGTTAAAAGGACTTTAGATTATATTTTACCTTAAAACGTTTTATGTGATCAGAGACCCAATACTTTCAAATTGGTTAGACCTAAGTTGCTAGTTTTATGTACCTATACCAAAATTTAAATAAATAAAGTTATTTTTTTTCAATAAATTTTTGTTTAATATTCTACAAACCCCTTGAATTAATATTGTTTTCTAAATATTTGAAAACAAAAGATAAAATGTCCAAGAGTAGTAAATTTCAGAAATGTTGCTAATGAAAGAAAGGGAATCCATTCTTATTTAGCTGTGATAAAAAATATGAACTCATTTTTCACATTGAGATGATATCGACTGCCATGGCACAGTAGTATGCCTCTCCTTCTTTGCTGGCGTCCAGGGTTCGATTCCCGGTAGAGGAGAAACTTATTTCTCACGCAAATCACTGGTTAGTTGGAAGAAATTGCCATTTGGCACCACTTAAATAGGGTGTAAGGAATAGGGTGTTTAAATAAATAAAGAAAAATTATGAATTTTTATTCCTAGGGTTTTATTTCAGTACTTCGAGTTGGTAGATGAACCAAGCTACCAACAATGTATGAACCATGACGCAAACAGGTAAAAAAGATAAAAATAAAACCAATGTTGGTATTTTTTACATTACAATACACATTAGTTACTTCCTTAATTGCTTTCTATTATTTTTTTTAACTATTGACTCTTTTTTTCGTTTAATAAATACGAAAATATCATGTCATACTCAACAATCTTCATACAAACCGTGTTTTTCTTGCGTATCAACTGTGCGAAAGAGACAACATTTTTTTGCCTCACTTCACCGCTATGAAAAGTTGACAAGTACTCCATCTAGGTATATATATTAATATCTTTGGACATAACCTGTGCACAAACTAATGTTTCTAGTGCAGAAAAATACTCTAATTTGTATTAACGTTGTGCAGCGAATTACGTGTCACTTTGCATCCATAGATTTTCAACAACGCTTTATAAAACTGTCACCCGCATTCTCTTGTTTGTCGAGCCTTACACTTGATCGTATTCAATTATCCAACTTTCGATTTGTCGAAAGAGAATTTATTTTTCTTAACATGTCGACTAAGTATCAAGCCAAGATACGCGAGAATTGTATGCCAGATCTATATTTTTTCGTGGTTTTATCAACTTTGAAGTAAAAAAAAAACAACTTAGAGGCTTCGCAGCATATATGTTCCATACATGGATTTACTCAGAATTCGGAGTAGAACATTTATTGTATCTATTCGTATGTGTGCGTGTGTGTGTGTGCCCCCCTTATAACTTTTGATCCGCACAGAGCTGAAAATTTCATAATATATAGATAGTTATAGGCCTACAAAACTTTTATACTCAGTATTTTGAATTTTCGTTTCAGTCAGGGATTATCAACTTTTGAATTTTTCCTAAATTTTTCAATAAATCTCAAAAACCATAACGTTGAAAATTAGTATAAATATAGACAAATACAAATTGTTTTTTTTTTATTTTTCACAATTTCTCAAATATTTCTTATTAAAAAATATATTTTTTTATGATAAATTTCTATTATTAACTGCTAATATTTCCAAAGTTTCACCCCCCAACTAGATAATTTAATTTTCTATAAATAATATTCACATTATAGTAGTGATATTCGAACTTTTTTTAACAGTTTTTATAAAAATTTAATTTAGTGACGACATTGTATCATACAATTTGTATGGCAGTATACACTTCACAATATATATACGGGACGTCTCAATAGACGTCGACACGTAATCTCCAAACATACATACCATCATGTTGTTTTCATATTCTGGGTAGGAAAAAATTCTGACCTCCATACTTTCCTATCCTTACATACATACCTACATGTTTTATATAGAAAAAAAAATATTCAATAATTTAGATTTATGGGTTTATAGTTTGGTACGTATTCTTCAACTACCTATAAATATTATTGCTATCGACAGTTGGGTCTTATGTGTTAGGTACCTACCTACATGCAAATAGGCTCATTATATTAATGTATAACTGATCTATTAAAAAAATATGTTGCAAATAATAAACGTCGACCATAGTAATCCGCTTTGTTGATCATGGGGGTAAGTCTGGTCCAACCGGCGAAATCAAAACCCTCACGATAACCCATATCATGGATATAATTATTATATCGATTTTATAATATCTTAAGATGTCATAGAACTCCATATGATAATTATATATGATATGGGTAATCACGAGGGTTTTGATTTCGCCGGTTGCACGAGAATTACCCCCATGTGTCTTCCTCCTTTGAGGAGCAGCAACTGAGTGTAAGATGTGTTTGTATGTGTTTTTTTTCATTCTTTTTCATTTAATAATATTTATATACCAACAAATGGAATTAAAATGGAATGGATATTTTTAATAAATAAAAAAGGAAAAAATATGTTAATAATTAAAATTTATTCATATTTATTTCACAATAACTTAATTATCATTAATATCAAATAACTGCTTATTTTACAATATATACAAATAAAATTAGTAGATATATTTAATCTATAGGAATTGCACATTTTTTACATAATTTTCTTTTGTAGATACCTATTTATAAACATAATTATTTTTATAACCTACAACATATATTTTTCAATATCTCTTAAATACTTTTATTATTTAAGTATATTGTTTTAATAAAATGTATTTGAAAATTCGATGTTTGGCATCTTGCAGGCGGATTATTTAATGTGACAGACTTTGGTGTGTCAACTAAGGCGTCATCAATGCGACTCGCGTGAGCGTATTGTCTGTAACATTTTCTTTTTAAGTAGGTAACATTTATAGATGCGCGAAACGAATTTTTAATTTTCTGTTATAACTGTAGTTATTATACTATTCACGAAAAAAGATTTAGTTATGTTAAAAATGATAGACTCATTTCACCGTCTCGTTGCATTCAAAGAGAATATAACCTTACGGATAACCTTATATGGTTGCATGGAGCAACTCTATTGAACTAGTGACATATCTGACAAGCTGCGCATAAATTAAGGTTTTATTTATTAAATTAAGAGGGTGACTGCAGCCAACTTACCTATTTCTTCAATTTGAATTTGCATCATTACTACAAAACGAATCATTTAAAAAAATAACCTAGTTAGTTTGGATATTAATAAAGAATAATATACCTTAACTTTTTAATTATGTTCTGCATATATTCTTGTAGGAAAATAATAAGGAAAATAATAACTGGAAAAATACGATGTAACGTTGCATTAATGCAGCAGGTTAAGTTAATAATAAATAGTTTTTTAGGTTTATTTACTAAACCTGAAGCATTAATGCAACGTCACATCATATTTTTCTATATATTTTTGTCTTCTTTAATTAAAAAAAAAATATGTTGAACTACGCCTTATATTTTATTAAAAATATAAGATATACGTTGAAAATCGGGGTATGCCATTATTTTTCTACAATAATTTATACAGAACATTATCAAAAAGTAAAGATATATTTATCTTTATTAATACCCAAACTATCTAAATTATTTTTTTCAAAACGATTTGATAAGAAATAATGATGGTATATCAAATTGAAAAAATAAGTACGTTGGCAGCAGTCCCCCTCTTAAGGTGACTTAAATATTTATACCTACTATATAGGTAATAGGTAGGTAGGTATATCTAATGATTTACATAACTAATTTAACAATATTATCACACAAATTTTATATACCTATAACATTATAATATATTAATAGGACGTACATTATTTCATTGTAAATCACATTTTCACATACCTAAGTAAAATATCTTATTTTATTGCTTACAGAAATGGATTCAATACCTAAATCTTTAATTTCACGATCGTTTGCGTTGTAATGGTTGTATTTGATCTTCTGTTTACATACGAAGATCACTTACAAAGCATTCATAAGAATATTTGTATTTGATCTTATGTATGTCTACGAAGATCATTTACAAATCATTCATTTAACCTTCTGTCTACGAAGATCACTTACAGAGCACATCCATAAGAATATATATATTTGATCTTCTCTCCACAAAAATCACTAATAAAGCATTTATGTAAATATTTGTATTTGATCTTCTGTTTACGAAGATCACTTACAAAACATTAATTAAAATATTTGTATTTGATCTTATGTCTACGAAGATCACTTACAAAGCATTCATTTAAATATTTGATATTCTGTCCACGAAGATCACTTACATAACACATTCATAAGAATATTTGTATTTGATCTTCTGTCTACGAAGATGACTTACAAGACATTAATTTAAATATTTATATTTGATCTGATGTCCACGAAGATCACTTACAAAGCACATTCTTAAGAATATTTTTATTTGATATTCTTCCCACAAAGATCATTTACAAAGCATTTGAACATTTGTATATGATCTGATGTCCACGAAGATCACTTAAAAGCATTCATATAAATATTTGTATTTGATCTGTCCACGAAGATATTGTACAAAGTATAAATTTAAATACATATTGTTTAATGAACATTTTTTTACATTGTTGTATGTATAGCGAATCTTTGTATCGAAACATTTATCTTCTGTTCACGAAGATCACTTTCAAAGCATTCAATTGTTTGCATAATTTTTTTTTTTTTAACAAAAAAATGAATATGTCCTTGTTAAACAAGTACATATACATCTTCCTACGTTCCCTAAACTAAGCATAAATGCTTGTCCTATAGGTGAACGAGATCGGTCGAGGCAGGATTCGAACTCGCGACCACTGGATTACTAACCCAGCGCGCTAACCGCTCTGCCATCCACCCATCCAATTTGCTTAGTATTATTTTCATTTGATCTTCTGTTCACGAACATCACTTTCAAATTATTAATTTTAGTATGGTTTTTTATAGTTATGTTTATTTAAAGTTTTCCACGGATGGGTTTGTAAATATAGTAAAAAATTGAATTTTTACATACAAATTGAGAGTAAGTAAAAGACGGAATACCGTTTTAAACCGTTTATGTATTAATTTTGTAATAAAATATATTCGATTTATATTTATATTATGGTACCTACTAAATATTTTTTAAATTATTCAATTTCATAAAAACATTGCAATCGATATAAATTATCACTATAAATTTCAAACAGGGTCGAATCCACTATTAATATGAAACGTGCTTGTGCACAAGGCGCTGATAAACGAGAGCGTAAGCTAGTGATGTTCATGTGAAAAAAATATCGATATTTTTTCCGATATAATATATCGAAATGTTGTATCGATATCTTGCGATATATCAATTTAAAATATCGATATTTTCGATATATCGTATGTAATTTGTATTTAATAACACGATACTTAAAAATAAAAGACTTTATTGAGAGTAGGTTAATAAGTAAAACCAGCAAGATATCCAAACAACTTTTTTAAGGAAATCGATTTTACGATTCCCTATATTTTTCCGATATCAATTTAAAATATCGATATTTTCGATATATCTTATTTGATTACTCGATACTAAAAGATAAAAGACTTTTTTGAGAGTAGGTAAATACGTAAAATCAGTAAGATAAGATCCTAACAACTTTATTAGGGAAATTGTTTATACAACCCCCGATATTTTTCCAATATCGATTTAAATTATCGATATTTTCGATATATCGTATGTAATTTACATTTTATAACTCGATACTAAAAGATAAAAGACTTTATTGAGAGTAGGTAAATAAGTAGAACCCGATAAAATCCAAACAACTTTATTAAGGAAATTGTTTTTACAATTCCCAATATTTTTTTTCTAAACCTTGCAAAAATAAAATTTTGTTCACTCGTTTCGCTTGTAATCGATTTCTCTGCTGGCTTAAGACCTGCGCGGCCTTTGAAAAAAGTCTTTCAGATGGCACAGAGCTGGCCACCATAGTCAAATATTTATAAGCGATATTGTACATTTTTGGAAACTGTACTTTATAGTCCATCCATACTTCCAAAGGATTTTCATTAAATCTGCTCACTGGTGATTTTAAATATATGGACAATTCGTCTGAAAGACTTTCGTCAGATTTATTTGTCTTCCAATTTCGTTGAACCAGTTTATGGTGATCGCTCCAGAGACTAAAACCCGACTGTGGCTGACCGACATTATCTGAGTCTGAGTCCGATCCCACAGTAGCACCTTCAGCAGCTTCCTCTTGATCTTTTTTCATCATTTCTTTTATTTTGCCCACGGCATTTGAACATGCAAACATGTCTACGAAATGAAGTTTTTTGAACCGTGGGTCCAATATTGTTGCAATTGCTAACGACGAAACGTGTTCGATCGCGCCCATTCTTTTATCAATTTCATTAAGAGTACGATTATGTACCTCCTTTAGTAAAGGTTCTTCGATCACAAGGGTCTTTAATTTTGATACCATGCAGTGCACCAAAGGAATAACTTTGCTGCTGGAGCAATATTTATCCCCGGATATTTCTTTAGTCGCTGCTTCAAGTGGGCGTAATATATTAAGAAGCGATGTCACAATTACTAACTCCATACCAGTCAACATTGGTGGTGCAGTTCTGTGACGAATTAAAATATCGCTGACAGCATTTCGTAGTTCAAGGAATCTTTGGATCATATAGTATGTGCTGTTCCAGCGAGTAGCTACGTCTTGAATAAGTTTTGTGTCAGCATTGACTGATTTTCGCAACTCGTCGCTTGCCACACAACTTTGTTTAAAAAAAGTAACAATACTTTTTACCTTGGATAATATAACTTGTAGTTCAGGGATTTCGAGAATATGTTGCGCTACTAAATTAAGTGTATGCGCAAAGCATGGGATATGCTTCTTTTTCCCAAACGCAATCTCCACAGCTTTCACCATGTTTGCAGCATTATCTGTTACTACTGCTGTAACTTTATCAGCACTAAATCCCCAATCATTGCAGGTTTTAGAAAGCATTTCGGCTATGTATTCCGAAGTATGTCTTTCGTCCATGTGGTACACTCCCAAAGTAAGTGATTGAAATTCAATTCCGATACCGAAATGAGCTGTGACACCCAGATAACTTCTCAGTTGCAGATCCGACCAAATATCGCTTGTTAAAGTGAGATGTTCAACAGAAGATAATTTATTTTTCATAATTGTTGATAAAACGTCATATTTATCATCGAGCCAGCGTGTCACAGAACTTCTACTGGGGATCTTATAATGAGGTGCTGTGATTTTCAACAGGTTCTTGAAGCCTTCGTTTTCTACTAGTGAAAAAGGCTGATTATCCTTACAAATCATGAACATAATAGCATTGTTAATATTTTTGGTTTTGTCACCAATAGATGAATACGCGTAAATTTCTCCGAAACTACTTTCAATTGATTTCTGACGATTCAATGGTAAATCACAATCAATGACTTTATTAATTTTGTTAGAAGTATTAGTTTCTATTTCGTAATTATCTGACGACGTTGACGGATTGGATTTGTAATTTTGTTCTGAGATATTTTCTTTTGATGTACTTGGAATTGACAAATCTGAATCTTTCTTTTTTTTCAAAATATTAGGGGTACTATTACTAAAAAAAATGTCTAAGTAGGCAGCTTTGTGAATATTCTTTATATGTGCCATTAAATTAGAGGTATTTCCACCGGTTTTAACATTCTTTTGACACAGTTTACATTTAGCAGTATTGTCATCATTTTTGTCATAATATTTCCAAACGACACTTTTTTTATTCGGTGCCATAATGAAAAAAATATAGTTTCTGAAACGAAAAAAAAATGTTTTGAACCTCGAATATAGTTCATAAAAGTAGTCAAAAATAAATTCAATCGACACAAATAGTTATCGACCGTTGGTCGTGTGTGTCCTATCACTATTGCATTTTACAAGACAAAACTATAGATCCTTAGCACATCACATTGTATAGAGTCAAAATTAAACTAAAACCATATAACATGAACGTAACATAACTATTTAATATTATTTACCTTCTCTATTTCTTTCTTGTGAATAAAAAAGCCAAGTCAAGTCCAAATTTAAAAAAAACACAAGAGATCGCCAAGAGTATGTAGTAATTCAAAATCGTAAACCAAAAGTCAAGCCAAGTCAAATAATATTATAACGAATTTATTAATAACAACAAAGACACGAAAGCAGTAAAAATAAACAAAACAGACGCCTGCCCGCAGTGATCTATGCTTTATTACAAAGAAAAAATGCGCATACGCAATGCGCATAAATGTTACGGCGTTCGTCGATGTAAACAGATTTTTATTATAATATGTAGTACTCAGTGTAAAAAGCGAGTCATGGAATATAGCGCGTTTAACGTTTTGGTTGGCAACATATTTCAGTTTTCGTTACATTTCAACACATTCTAGATAACTGTTCTCTAAATCTTAATAAACAGTTTTTTTCGACAAATAAACCCGAAAACAATTCACATTATTCGTTATTCTATATAGAAAAACGATGTGGTCTGCCAACCAAAACATCAAAAATCCCCCGGAAAAATGCCTTACTTCGATTCATACAAAATTTGCTAACTACGACATCTAGTATATTATAATAAAATTCTATGGGTATAAATAATAAATATCGCCAAATATCTTGAAACATCTTGGCGAAATGGCACTAGAAATTTGGCGACAACTACTATAGTGGTCTGAGCGTAGAATATTTAAAAGAACGGACGAATATTTTAGTACGTGCACGATTTTCTATGTATCGAATAAAATATATCGATTTTTTTATCGATATCTAATGATTCGATTATATCGCATTGATTCGATATATCGAAAGCATATATCGATATTTTATTAAAAATCGATACATATCGAGCATCACTAGCGTAAGCTGAATTCCAAAACTTATATAAGATTCGTTTGTTTTGCACTATCTTTTGATCAGATGTTGAATCGCTTGACTCCTCGAAAAGGAACAAATTATTGAAATTTGTTTAAGCTATTATTGCTTCTCTTGGTTGAAAACACAGATTATTGGAATTTACTTAACTGTGTGATTTCTAAGAAATTTGTGTATCTATGCAATAATACAACAAATACTAACTCTCAAAGCCTTATGAATGTAGAAAAATGTAGGTTAAATGAACAGTATCAATATTTTGAAATATTTATACAGAATTTAAAATCTATAATTTATAATAAAAGATTATTTGTAGTTTCTTTTTCACTCAACTGTGCTGCATCGATTTTTGAAAATCTTTTTGTCAAAATTTCAAAATTATTTTTTGAATATAAGCCATATTAGATTTTTATTATTATATACTAGATGTAGTAGGTACTCAGTGCAAAAAGTGAGTCATGGAATAACGCGAGTTTGATGTTTTGGTTGGCAAGATATTTCAGTTTTCTTTACAATTTATCACATCCTAGATAACTGTCCTCTTAATCTTAATAAATGAAGTTTTTTTTTCGAAAAATAAATCCGAAAACAATTCACATTAGTTTTTATTCTCAATAGAAAAACGATGTGGTCTGCCGACCAAAACGTCAAAAATCAACCGGAAAAATGCCTCACTTCGATTCATACAAAATTTGCTAACTACAACATCTAGTAGGTATATTATAATAAAAATCTATGATATAAGCAAATTCATTTTTTTTTTGAAAAGGTGATAACACGTAGGTATCTACTTACTTAGAAAAAAGCAAAGGTACCTATATACCTAATATATTTACAAATTTGACAAAACGAGTAGGTAGGTACCTAACTCGACGCACCTTTGAATATCATTGTTTTATATTTTCATTTTATTCGAGATAATAACAGCTTTTCTAATCAAATTTGAACATATAGGTAGGTACAATGAACTACTAATTAAAGCCGAAAAAATTCCACATTATGAGCATTTAAAAATAATAAAAAAATAATGTTGCAACATAAAAAAGAAATTGGATAGGGAACAGGAAAGTACGCCTATCGCTGAAAATTGTCAATACGGCCCTGATTGTATACTTAATAAATCTCCCAAGTATTCCAATGTTCTAGCTTTGATTTCTTTGAAAGGTCCTCGATATAGCTGCCTGCTGTCCCAACTGCGTCAGCCTTGACATGGCGCTGAAGCTTCCGAGGACGTTGCTGAGGTTCGAATTTCCCGCCGGAGTGGAGATCTTACCAGCGCTGAGGAAGGCCGAGGTCTGCGACACGGCCAGCTGCGGCTGACCTGAAGATCCTGCCGCCATCTGTTGATAGTTGAAGGGGACTATCCCGTTCTGCTTCTCCAGCTGGTGGTGCTGGGTCCTCACGGCGAACCTGTTGACGTGGACCGGTATCGGGACCACGATCTTGGTAGCGTTTGAGTTGGACTTACCACCCGAAGAGTTGTGGCTGCCGGAAGCGAGACCCGCCTTGACACGTTTCCATTTGGCGCGTCTGTTTTGAAACCATATTTTGACCTGAGGATAGTAGAAAATAAAATATTAACTTTTAAATTTAATAAAAAATGAACACTGGATATTATGGAGAAAGAGAGAGTTGCTGACCACTTTTAAGAGACGCAAAGCCACATTGTTCGGTAAATGTGGCAACACTTCCAACCTTTTCCTCTCCCAAATATATTGCTACCTACATGAGTAGTCAGCCTGTATATACAATCGTCTACAAATCGTCTACACTGACAGTTAATGAAGTAAAATAGTTTCGATACGCTCGAAATAGGTACCTATACATATTTAGTGTCCTTTCGTGTTGATCAACTCAATACTACGCGTCGTGCGCCCCCTTTAATACCCATACCGTGATTGAGAGTGGTGTGTCTTTCATCAATATTTTGTGTTGTGATACAAGAGTTATAGTGAGTGCCTTCCGTGAAGACCTCCCAGACGAAGGAAGAAATTCGCCGCCAGAAAGGTGCAATATTCCCTTCTCTCTATATCCAACACACATACTTTGGGCACATATTCCGTGGTGATAAAAATGCCCTTCTACAACTTATGGTGGAGGGAAAGATAGAGGGAAGACGGAGTATGGAGCTGAAAAGAATATTGTGGCTAAAAAATCTCAGGCAGTGGTTGGTATTCCGAATACGAGATCAATAATTAGGTTGGCGCAATATCGGGTTGAGCTTGGTGTGATGGTCGCCAACCTCAGTTAGGAGCGGCACAAGAAGAAGAACAAGAAAATATTATGTTGTCCGTGGCAAAAATCGGTAGATAGGTAGATACTTCTAAATTATGCACTGATATATAGAAGATTTATAAACTCGAATTCAGTTTAAAATGATCCTTATACATACCTACTCGATATTTAAAACAGAATCCTTATATAGGAGTTGGCACTTGATGAATCTTAAAATTCTATGTTTCCTCAAAATAATTTTCAATTGCGTTTTCACGTTAGGTTGGATGAGCATCCAATATCGTTTCTAACAGTTTTATGTTGTTAAAAACTAGACTTAATAGTTAATAGTAACATAAAACTCGATCCACGCGATGATTGACCTTTTAATACAAGTTTTTTCATTCCAGATACCAAAGAATTGAGTTCAGCATATAGCAGCCAATACACTTCCTATTATCAGTAGTGATTCCTGTATTAATTTCAATTAAAAAATCTTAAATGTGATTAATTTTATTTTTGCATAAGACTTTTCAAGTTACCTGCACTTCACTTAATTTCAGAGCTGATGCTATTTGACTCCTCTCTGTGAGGCTGAGGTATTTCTTGGCGTGGAATTCCCTCTCCAGCTCCAACAGTTGTTCGCTGGTAAAGGCTGTTCTTCTTCTACGAGATCGAGCTGATGCTGCACCACTTCCGTTGCCGCCAGCGGCACCACATTCTGACGAAGAATCGTTTCCATCTCCTGGAGAAAAAAAAAAACATTACAAATTATTTCAATGGTTTTTACAAATCATCTACAATGTAGCTACAATAGCATACCAATATGTTAATACAAATTAACGCATTAGTTAACAGTAGGTATAATACAAGGTTTTATGATACTGATGTATTAAACAACACATATCTGCAATATCGCAGGAGTATATCGGCGATGACGCAGTGATATGAGGAATTTATCCCTCCCCACTCCCCCCAATTCCTATATACCTACATATTCCATTGTCATTTTCGTGTTTTAATTTTGAATTGCGTTTCTTCATTTGTCTTCTTTATTTTATATCAATTCCTTATACCGAATATTTTTATTATTGCATATGCGCAAACATTGGATTTTTTCCCTGTCAGGGATTTTTTTCCCTGTCATTTGTTTGTAGCATCTTTAATACAGGTAGGTATGTAGGAGATGGTGATTGGGGGATGAATGAATGTTGTGGACAATATAATTCATAAGGCGCAGGAAACTGTCGTTCGGGAAATGTTTTTGACCCGAGCACTCTCAAAGATACAGATGTATACCACTTAAGATATCCCCAGACAGAAACAACTTTTGTAATAAATAAACTGACCCTCGGAGAATGGGATGCAGGATCCTTTATAAAAATATCAATGATCTCCTTTTTGTGACCATCTTCTGCATCTTGAATCGATGTAAAGCATTGCAAAGTACATTTAGAAACCATTCCAAACGAAATGACTGTTTTGAAGCTTTTTTTGGGATAAAATACAATTTCGTTGACAAATAAAATGGATTATTTACACGTATTATTATTATTATCAGCTTTTCTATTTTTACCGTTTTCGGATGTCTTATTGTATTGAACTTTTTTAATTTAGCATATTTTATTCAATGTAATATTATTAAAATGTTTTATTGTATTAAACTTTTTTAATTAAACATATTTTTTTAACAAAAATGTATTATCATTACTATGTCCTCTTCGTGGGAGCTATGCCCTCTTCATGGGAAAAATCCCATGAAAAGGACAGATTTTATATTTTTTTAAATTACATTTATGTGCATCTAAAAGTATTTTATTAAAATTTTCTATATAGAGCGCATTTTAGGGCCCAAAACTACGTTGTTTGAGGATATACAATTATCATTCACGGGAGGTCAAAAATGAATTAGTTCTGAGACTTTTCTAGAAATGTCCCTTTCATGCGTACTCTCCCCTATGTACTTATGTACCTGCTCTAGTCTATTTTGAAAATCTTTTCCCCAGTACCCTCAAAAGATACGTTTTAAAAACAAAAAACGGTTTATGTTTACACCTTCACGCTTTTGCGTGAGTTTTTGGAATCTGAATTTGATTAATATGTTTCATGTAAAATTAGTTTTAAAAAAATCCTTTTTTCAGAACCCAATATCAGCATGATAATAATTGACAATCTGCAATAAAAAAATAACCTTAAAAATTGCGAATTCATAACTCTTCTCTATATCCCCTTGGAGTGGTGAGGAGTAAAA
Organism: Molanna angustata; assembly: GCA_963576475.1. Classification (NCBI taxonomy): domain Eukaryota; kingdom Metazoa; phylum Arthropoda; class Insecta; order Trichoptera; family Molannidae; genus Molanna; species Molanna angustata. Next base: position 48,295,050 of record OY754965.1, on the reverse strand, counting down.
AGCTATATTTGAAACTAAGGGGTAAGTATATTACTAATTTTTCTTTTTTTTTAACTTAAGGGGCAGGGTAAGGCATTGTAGGCAGGTCAAATGCAAATTTTGAAACTATTGTATGAGAATGTACCTACGTCCTTAAAGATAACTATCGTGTGCGCCCGATATAGTGTATTTGAATTGAGCGTGACATAAAATACTATGGTTTAATTGATTTTTCAATAAAGTGAGAACATTGCGTGGAAACGAATCGAGCTAATGTTTAGATTTATAAAATACCTATCATTTAAAAAAAAACATTGATGTTTCTAAGCCTATATGTTTTGAGTTATGTATAAAAAATATGAGAAAACAGGTATTATTAAAAAAATATTACCTACGAAAAAATTAGGCATACAAAATAAAAAAAATGTATCGAGCCAATGTATAGACAAAAAATGAGAGAATAATGTGTTTTTTGAGGAAGGCGTGACTTTTAAGAATCTGGCGTAATGAGCATGTCCAAAATAAGTTAATGTCCAAAATAAGTCCAAAAAGTACCTTGGAGCCAATCCCATCACCTAAAGACAACTTACCAAAAGTTTTTTGTTCCCACCTAAAGACAACTTATCAAAAGTTATTTTGTTTCCCCCCCCCATCCCTTATTCCCTTCACATATCCATCTCCATAGGCAATCTAGCAGCATCTAGCAGTGATTGATATAATTATTGTATTGCAATCATTGTAAAAATTACTGTACCTACTATGTTTTATTATGTGTATTTATAAACACCGAAAAAAAATATATAAAATGTATCTAATAACTAGGAAATACTGTAATTGGCGATATAAATAAGACAATTATTTACTGTATACCTATTAATGTTTGTAAACAGCTGTGAGCTGTTGTATTTCTCAATAAAACAAAATAAAATAAAAAAGATGTTTTTTTAAGAATGATCCCACTATATCCCCTTGGGTTAGTGAGGGGTAAAATGTACCTAATAGATATGTTTAAGTAACATTTTGCAAGACCAAAAAATCTATAAGTCTTCCAAACTTTGGTCCTTAAGTTTGATTTAGGATCAGATCTCTGATCCTAAGCCAAGTCTTATTTAAAGTTTGTACACAGAAAAACATAGGTATTCAGTGTTATTTATAAAAATAAATTTGGTTCAATTGAACCCGGTTCAAAGTCTTATTCTGAAATTCAAATATTCCAATACAAGAATTATTTATTCTTATATGAGAATATTTGAATTTCAGAATAAGACTTTGAACTGGGTTCAATTGAACCAAATTTATTTTTATAAATAACACTGATATGTTTTGTCAATTTGCGCCTATCAAAAAAACCCGTGCACAAATTGACTGCGTAGGTACATATTAAGTATATCTATATTATATTATATTATATATTCCATAGATAAGTGTCCCCTATCAGTCTTTCATGGTCGGTTTCCTTTATTTGCTATCCGTGTATTGTCTGAAGTTTGTGAGGACACGCCCACACCTCATTACCGTCCCTCTCTCCCTCTCTACCCTAATGGACACAACTGGGGGGCGAGCGAGACACACGACCGTGTTTATTGTATCGGCGGATTCATTAATCACAACGACATTATAATTCGTTGGATCCATTAATGTTCGCGACCGAGACGAACTTCACTCTGGTGTGAAATGGCGGGAATCTTGAAATGTATTATGAAATAAGTTTCTACACATTAACTTATTTCTGTCTAATACTTTCTTCTCTGTGTGCCGTAGTCCCCCCGACGTTGGCGATCACTCTGGAGAATGCCTCTCTGTCCTGCGCCATTCGGACTAGCTCTAATACTTTAACTAAACTAAAATGAAATCCGCCGTTGAACTATTCGGAGTACGACTCCTGTCTGAGTCTCAAAAAACAAATAAACAGCACAACATCCTCTGCTTTCTACCACCTACGACGAATCATACGAAATATAGGTAGGTACCCGCGGAAGCAACGAAATATCTAGTAAACGCATTCGTTATTTCCCGCCTGGACTACTGTAATGGTATCTACGCAAACCTCCCAAAGATAAAGACAAACTTCAATCCGTCTTCAACGCTGCTGCTAGGCTAATCACCGGAGCCGCGAAATTATCACACATATCCCACCATCTCCGAAATCTTCACTGGCTGAAAGAGCCAGAGAGAGTCAAGTAGGTACAAATTGTGTTTGCTGACTTTCAAAGCGATCCATGGCATGGCTCCCGCGTATCTTACAGACTTCTGCATCCCTCTCACCGCAAACGAACGACAACAAACACTTCGGTCAGCCACCGCATCCATGCATGATTGGCAAGTTAAATGAAATAAATACTTAGAGTCAACACTACATCCTTCGGTGATCGTGTTTTTGCTATGGCTGGACCAGCCTCCAGGAACAAACTACCACCTGAACTGAGGCGGATTGACAACTTTGCCATATTCAGGAAACACCTGAAAACTCACTTCATCCACGAGTCTTACAAAAACCTGTAATAAGTATATTCAAAGCGCCCTTGAAATTATCACAAAAATGGCGGTGTAAAAATCATCCCAATTTATTATTATTATTACGATAAATATCGCAAGTCTCCAGAATGTGGCAACTTATTGTTGGGTGCGTGTTAAATTAATATTTGACATAGTAGGTATAACATAGAATAAATATTAATTTAGTATTTAATAAACAAATAACTCGAGAATTTTCATCTTGGTATGCATGTGGATACCAACAAAGCAAAAAAACGTCACGTGACTGGCGACTGTCACTTCCATACATTGAGTTATCTTTTCTTGTTTATTTTCTTGAGCTAAATGACACGTTATCTAGGGAGGCTGCACACCCTACGTTATTTCTCAAATGATAACTATATTAGGCTATATAGGTAACCGAGAAAGTCCGAGTCTATTGCAGCTGCTTCCTTTTCATTGCCCTCTGAGAATAGGCAGGAACCCATCTTTATTTTACATCGACACACCTAAGGACTAATTTCTCACGTTATTAATTTGTGGTGGAGATGGTGAAATTTAAACTATATTTTGGATATGCCTGCCCTGGGACTGGTTCTTCGATTGACCCGACAACTTGTTTCTCTAAAAAAGAGCAAATCCCTCTCCAGTTTTTCCCTCCATGACCCTTCCCTATATTCTAAACCATCCTGCAATGCTATATGTAGGTTCAATAGTTTTTTTTTTGTTTTACAAAATATTCATAATATGTACTACATAAGAAGTTTGTAATTGGCTCTATTAATCTATATAATTTTATATTATTTTTAATACGACTTTAAATATAATTTTGACTATGAACCATTTGTTGATAAAGATAAAAAATAATTACTACAAAGATGAGGTTTTATTACGCACTAATGTGTAGTGTAGTGCATAGGTACGCATGCGCATGTTTTAGTATGATATGAAAGGGCGGACTGTTTCTGTGTTGTAGGTACGTATGGGCGTGGTAGAGATTTCTAGTAGCAGCAGGATATACCTAATGTAAAGTCAGCAAAATCACTACTCCCTCACATTTCGACCCCGTGTACCTCCTGAATCAAACACTCGGAGGACAATATGAATAATTTAGAATAAAACGATTTCTACAGAAGCCAAATTTAGGTATATCAGTAGCGATCCAAAGTAACGAATTATTGCTGATGATGTTGCCTTTTTATAAGATTACTAGCTGACCCGGCAAACGTTGTTTTGCCATATAAATTATTTCTAGTGAATAATTTGGTACTTAAATAAAAAATACCTAACTTTTGTAAGTACGTGGGTATGGGGTCTATGATTGAAAGAGAAATAGAGCGCTGTGGACGATGACGGCCTATAAACATAACAAAACACCAACCATTCATTTTCTCAATTCAATGTACCTACTTCATTAACTTAATTCACATATTTAAAGTTTGATCTCTTAAAAATTAAATGTAAATTAAAAAAAACTGATACATATTTTTTATCTTAAATTATGAAAATTAAAAAAAACAATATCAATCTCGAAGTGTACGATGCGATGGTTTTTGTCAGTCCGTCTTTACCCAAGACAAACTAACTGGATGGTTTACCCATGCCATGTATAATTGTCCACATGTGAAAAACATGGTGTGCCCAAAACTAAGCCATAAACAGACATCGTTTGGCCTTGTGACTTGTCATTGCGAATTGCAATCTAATTGGAAATTGAACGCTTTTTAATTTAATTAGCACTTCTGTGGTAATCATTGGGATTCATGAGAGCAATACATTTTCGCCTCGGAACTTGCCATTCAAAATGCTGGTTTCGACAATGTTTTTCATCAATTTGTTAATGATTAATCACGTGCCATTGCACAGCCATGGTGGATTCAAATTTCGAAGTAAAATAACCGGAGATCCAACTTTCAGTTGTAGATGGTGCGGTGACATGCCTGGCAAATGAGTTCAAATCTCTGTTGGATAATTTACAACTTCGTTGACATCGCAAACTGTATCGATCGATTAGTATTACACCAAGTCGGCTGGCAACAACTATTGTATCTTGAAATTTAAATCGTTGACTTGCACATTTTTTGCTGCCAAAATGACTCTTTCTGCCAGCACTCATGATTCGTGTATTATGTGTGTACAACGGGAAATATGCCATCGATGAGAGTATTTTACGAATTAATGATTGTGCAGAAATCGGTCGGTAATTTTATGCATCCAGTATTTTCATGGATAGCAACTTTTCCATCGCCGATATCTAACAATTGTTTTGAGAATGTATCAGCGGAAGGATCTTGAAGCATTTGAACGCGCATGTTTACTTTTAGCTGTACTTTTTCAACATTACGCCACAGTGGCGATGATTTCAAGCAAGCGTTTACATCATCAGCGTACGTTGAACGTGGAATGATGGGAATAGTTTGTCTGAAATCACCTGAAAGGAGTAACAGAGAGCTGCCGAATAGTTTATCGTTGTTTTTTTATACCATTCAGTGTCCTGTTCAACGCCTCAAGCGAATGTTTGTGTGCCATAGTGCATTCATCCTAGATGAAAATTTTACGTTATTTCAGCACTGTGACCATGGACGATTGTTTTTTTTTATGTTGCACACTGCATCTGGGTTATATTGAATATTCAGTGGCCGCTTAAATGCTGAATGAGCTGTTCTGCCTCCATCCAATAAATTTGCTGCAATGCCAGATGATTCAACGGCCAATGCGATGCCATTATTTGACCGTATTTCGGCGAGAATTAGCGAAATGAGAAAAATTTTGCCAGTTCCAACTGGTGCATCCAAAAAAAAGAATCCACCTTTTCCTCCCAAAACTGCCTGCATAATGCGGTCGTAAATGATTCTTTGTTCATCAGTCAGTAGTGAGACATTACGATTCAGATTACGGCATGGGCCATGAATCATATTTGTTGTAACAATATCGAACAGTAGTTAATCAGTAGACGGATCTGAAATTTCCTCAGAAATTATACTATCTATTTCCTTACTGATAGAATCGATGTAAAAACAATAATAATGGCCGAAAACTGTGTTAGGGAGTGAAAGTCAAGTGTCTTCCTTCTTCTTTTCAGTTTCAATCCTGGGATTGGTTTGTAACAGATATGGTTGCCTCTCGTCTACTCCACTCTGCCCTGTCCTCTATCAGCCTCTTCATCTCCACGTAGCTACTTCAGCACATGTCGTCGATCACCTGATCCATGTAGCTCTTATAATCTTTTTAATTAAAGATTTGAGCAAAAAAAAATGTTCAAGTAGCCCATTGATTTTTATTTATAGCTAATATATTATACCACACGGCTACGTATGTTTTGGTATGTTTACATCTTTTTGACAGCGCGACGCCATGTTACTTTTTACCCCATTGATCTCTATATTACGTTACTGGATGAAAAAACCGAGCCGACCCGTAAATCGGCGGGAAAATGTTATTATGCACCAAATTCCTTATAATTGCGTTAGTAAAATCATGAAAGAAAAAAGGAGTCAGTTTTCAAGTTATTTTTTATCACTTATTATAAGGTTCGGCTTATGTAATTACGTAGTAAAATAATCGATGGATAAATTTGTTTTCGTAAATTGCTTTTCGAAAAATTGTGAGTCTTATTATAATTGTTTTCCGAAAAATTGATTTTGATGAATGGACTCTCATGGAATCCCGCTTTGATCTAGAGAAGA